>JAEIGR010000130.1:0-298099 GCA_018904305.1 Scaptomyza montana | reverse complement strand
ACTGAGACGCCGACCTCGGCCTTAGAAATTACGTCCTTACAGTGTCAATAATTTGTGTGTCATTCTTACATAGCTATGTGCAGTTATTTGATATCTTATAATATAAATGTGTGCTGACTTGTATATAACATAACACAAACTTTCTTTTTTAAATCCCCTTACTCCAATTCTAATTTACAAAATTTTCTTTGTTTTAACTAAATTTTATTACATTAAATTTTGTTGAACCTTTGTTTAATTTAGCAACTCAAAATTGATTAATATAATAATTAATTTCCTATTTTCCGAAAATTTTCTCAATTTTCTATTTGTTATAAATGTATATATATAAAATTTTTGTTGAATTAAAACTTTTTCTTATTTATCTAATTTTTCTAAAAATAACTTGTTTGATTAATTTTCCCCGTTCAATTAAATTTTTCCTTGTTAAATGTTCGTTCAATTAAATTTGTTCATTTATTTCGACCGATTTTCTATTGTACTTTTTCCACTGTTTGATTTGCCCTTTTCAACTGTTTGATTGTTCGCAGCCACGCCCAAAACTAGTCACTTTTTGCTAATTTGAATGTGAATATCGATATAAACTAAATCAAATGTATATTCAACGTAGTAATATCTAATAATGTATAATAATGCGCGATGTTAACTAATTAGGGTATTCAGTAGCTATGCTATGTGCGTAAAGTGTTATATATAACACAGTGTAGCTAGTGAGTGCACTTTTTACGTTTCTTTTGTCGTATTTGTGCTAAATCAGCTGTTTGCCAGTTCGATGACAATACAATCGAAAGTTAAATTGAATTGAGCAATTGATAAGCTGAAAAAGTTGTTGTTTTCATAAATAATAATTGAAAAACTTTCTTTATTATTCAGAAAATAAATGTTTTTTTATTTATATCACCACTTAAGCATTCTTATATTTTACTTCTAGCTCTAATTTTTGCATTCTATCCTCTTTTCCCACCTGCAAATTTTTGAATTGAAAATCATTTCGTATTTTTCTTCCTTTCCACTGTTAAAAACATCAGTTTAGTCTTTTAAATTAATAAATCATAAAATTTACTTACTTTTACAACCAAAACTCGCCTACTGTGACCTAATTTCACTAATTCAATAATCTCGAAAGCAGCTGTTTTTATAAATAGTCTGGCAACCACTCAATAACACATATAGTACAATAGTAGCAAACATACCCAGGGGCATGTTTGCTGTGTTAAAAATGCTTCTGTGTGTTTGTTGTAAAGCTTTCATATAACACTTTAGCACTTTACGCACATAGCATAGCTACTGAATACCCTAAATATATATAAATTCCAAAATTATCTTATACTAAATGTGGTGGAGGCCTGTGGTGGGCCTACTTCACAATTCATAAACTTCATTATAAAGTTACCCCATCAGGGATTAAGTTAATTTTACAGTTTTCCTTAACATAGCTCATACCACAGCTCCACCTCCCAATCTTCACGACCTGGCCAACCAATAAAGTTAACTACTTATAAAGTTACTTGAAAGAACTTTGGCTGCGACCTGAACAATGCGAATGCGTCGCCGAAGCTCATGAAAAATTCTATTAACGGCAACGTAGAGCAGTTGGCCAGCCTCTCCTCTGCTTTTGCCCTGCAGCTGTCATACTATGTTTTACTTTGGTGAGCATGCATTTTGAAGCCAATCAGGTTATGCTGCTATTTACTTAAACAGTTCCTTTGAACCCTTTTGTATTGAACGGCAAGTTTACATTTGACACACCTGCTTTCATTTGAAACTTGCCATGGGGCAATTATTGCACCGTCGAGCCGCCGTCACATGTTGGCCAACAGCCGCTACAAGTTCAGCAACAACAACCATGTATAAACAACTTACGAGTGGCAACAGTGCAGTCTGTGGCCAGGTATTGTGAAAAACGTATGCCACAAAAAGACGTCGGAAATTCTGCATGGTGTTCAGCGAGTTTGGTCTCTCCTCTCCCGCTCACCTTCTTTACTATGACTAAGTCATTTCTGCGTTTGATTGAAAGCCTGCAAGGTGTTTGTGCTTAGTAGCAAAGATGGCTGAGGAGCCGACCGTGCGCCTTAAATAAACAATTCACATTTAATTACGTCTAAATTTGGTTTCGAGAACAAACAGCGGTGACAGCCGCGAGTGCAGTCAGGCGAGAGCAATAATGGGAACTGGTTAAAGAGCGAATCATAAAGGAATAGCAACAGGAGCAGAATACAGAACGCTTACGTCCATAGACGTCGCCATTAAATGTCGAACAAATTGACAACACACGCAATGCTATGAGAAGTGTTGTGAGGGATGAGAAGTAGGGCATTGAGTGCTGTCAGGGAATAACAAACGGAACTATACGCCGCTACCCTTCTACACTGAAAAACTAATCAAGAATTTCAACCTTAAATCAAAACTTTTCGGTGTCACTTCTCGTGTACAAACGAAAATTCTTGAATCAAGCTTATCTCATTCTTAATTTATTCAATAGCGAATTATTTTTTTCATAGTTTTGAGAATTAAGTATCGAATTTGTAAGTACATATATAAAATATGACAAACTAAATATAAGAGCAAACCTATTTCATTTATGAAACAACAAATTCAAATTTACAAAAGTACAAACTTTAATCCCGGTAGTTTTAATATAAGTCGTTTTTAAGCATTTATAGGATTTTATTTAAGTGAAATTTTTTACATAGATAAAAAGCGCAAGAGAAGCTTTTTAAAAGCTGCCAATCATTCTCACGTTTGAGCTTAACCCTCCATCCGACACCACATTCTTACACCTTTCGTCCGACACCTGGCGTCCCCTATGTATTTACATAGTTTTATATGGGAAAAAGTACTGTATATGAAGACTCATATGTGATATGAATAATATTATGAAAATGTAAGAATTAAAAAAAAATAAAACATGACATAAATACCATTTTAAGCTTACCGTGAGAGATTTTTTTGGGTCTTTGTTCTCTTGGTTCTTTGCGATTTCATTCGGGCAAAACTTAAATGGTTCATGTTGAAGCTGAGAGTCGGTTGATGTACTCGGAAGTACGTACCTATTTGATGCAGGATTAGGTTGGACTTGTATTTAATCAAGAATTTCGTTGTCGATTTCAGTGTGTCTGGAGTTAAGGCCTGTACGCATGAGCCCTGTACAGCTCCCGTACCGTACACATGAGTTTTACGACCGTAACAACAAGTGTTGAAAAAATCACATATTGTGGCGGTAGGCTAATAACTTTCTCTAAGTAAATCGGAAATGCAGCTGTGTTTGGTACACTTGATGATTCACGACCAACGCGCGCTACTTTTGTGTTTGAGTACAGCTAACGCCCTGCTGCTGGCGTTTGCATTTTAGTGAACCCATATTTGATGAGCAGAGCTGAGATTACCAAAGATTATGTTAAACATAACTGAAACCACTCAAAAGACTCAAAGCAAATTCATTTTACTGATCTATACCCTGCAATAGATCAGTGGCAGTACAATCCAGTTTATATGTTACTAGTAAGTGGCCCGCTTACTTCGCTGCGCGGATAGTTTATATAAATTTTAGAAATAGAAGATAGATACAAAATAAATAAGTTAGAAAGTATTTCACAAAATATTAAAGCAAAGTATTTAATATTCTTTTTCCACGCCACCATTGAGGTAGAGAATCAGGCGCATCATTTTTTATTGTGGTTTCCCCAGTAGGCCTTATCCACTTATTGAACTTAACTTGCAATTATTAACAACTTTTAAGAGCTTTTTTATAAACGACATTGGTTGTTTTTCCGTCAGGTGCTAATACAAATAAACTTTTTGGTGAACTGACTCTTGAGCAGGCTACATAAAATTGGCCATGAGAAAAACAATCGTGTCTTAAGTCTAGTCCGGCTAATTTAAGAGTTTGTCCCTGTGATTTATTAATTGTTAAGGCAAAGCAAACTTTTAAAGGAAATTGAAATCTTTTAAATTGAATTGGCAATTCAGAATCAGAAGGTATTAATGGAATTCTCGGTATAAAAACCGTTTCCCCTATACCATTGCCAGTAAAGATAATTGATTCGACAACATTCTTATGAAGGACTTTAACTTGCAATCTTGTACCATTGCACAGTTTTGGCGGTTTCAAGTTGCGAATCAAGATTACAGGTGAACCAATCTTTAAAGTTAATTTATGTTGAGGCAGGCCAGCCGACGGGGTAATGAACTGCATCTTCGATTTCAGTCACAGAATCAATAGAGTTATATGTCATTTCTTCACTTTGAAATGATTTTAATAAAAACTCGTTTATTTCCAATGCATTGTCATATCTCGCAGTCAAAATAGCACGATCTGAAAACCATTCGAGTGATTTTTGAGAGATATTTGTAATATCCGGAAATATTTTTAGAGTTAGCTCTTCAATACTTTTCACAACATGACACAAAGTTGATGGTAAAGTTATTTTGCCATCATGGGTTGGAAATAATCCATTTCCTATTTGAAGAAGCATTTCTGCAAATTCACCAGCTATGCTATCACCTTTTAAGTGCACTCGCATATTCTTCGTTAATGCAATTTTCTGTATTTTGGGCCACAAAATTGAAGACTTTAAGCACGCATTTATTTCATCTGCTCTTGTTCCTCTGGGGATCACTGGAAAAGTTTGTCGAAAATCACCAGCTAAGAGAACAGTTATGCCACCCATTAAGTATTCACTATCTCGAATGTCTTTCAAAGATCGATCTACAGCTTCAAAAGCACCTTCATGGGCCATAGTACACTCATCCCAAACAATAAGCTTGCAATCTTTGAGCACAGCAGCAATATTAGATTGCTTTGAAATTGAGCAATGTGGTGTTTCTAAATGAATCAAATTAAATGGAATCTTAAGTGTAGAATGCGCTGTGCGACCACATTAAGTAAAGTGGCTGCGATACCGGAAGAAGCAACGGCCAATGCAATTTTTTTACTTTGCCGTACCTTTGCCAATAATAAATTTAAAAGATACGTTTTACCTGTGCCACCAGGTGCATCTAAAAAATAGGTTTCTCCTTTTTCTGCTTCAACGCTATGTAGTATCTTTTCGTATACTTGTTTTTGCTCAGAAGTAAGGAGTAGCTCATTATTAACAACAAAATTATCGCAATTTTCATAATTTGTTTCTCTATGATAATATCTTCTGAGAAACTCTCTTTATAAGTATTCCAAAGTTTAAGAGCATCTGAAATTGGACAAAATACTAACATTATTGCAAAAAGTTCTCTCAGTTTTGTAGGATTTTGACATATGACAGCTTGGGCTATAGTTGAATCCGAGTGCTTATCATCTTCTAGTAATCCTAGAGCTTTACACGCCAATTGAAATGATGCGTATGCTATACCATTAACGGTTTTTAAATTTAAAAATGAAGTTGGGCCCCTTACAAAATGTCATAAAAGTCTTAAATAAAAACATTCTGTATTATTGGGATGAATAGTGTAAAGTCTTCCCAAAGCTGAATCTCTTTTAACTCCAGGAAAATTTGGCACATCATGCCCTCGTTTTCTTCTTTGAAATTCTTTATTGTTCCATGTAAAATACGATGGAACTTCACAATATAGAAGCGTTCTTGCAAACTCATCACGTGTGCATAGCTCAAAGAAGGCTAGCAAAGTGGTTTTGGGTGTAGTGCTTAATCTGTCAAGTAATTGTTGCGGATTATTGGGGTTAAAATATATCCGTTGACCATTTTCTTAATGAACAGCTAAGTGTGTAATAGCCGGAAAACGTTCATGTATTCATACGCTTCTGAGCTACTTATATAACGGCCACTTTCATACATATTAATTTCATTACGTTGGTTTTCAAGAGTAAATGATGCTTGATCACTGCCCTTGTTAACATATTTACAAATGTATTTAATAGACTTTACAGAACTACAATACTCAACATTTATGTGAGCTTCAAATGTTCTCAATAGTACACAGTTATAAGGCACAACCCAACGATTATCTATGCAATTACCATTTATATTAATTGCATTACCACCATCTTTTATCGCTCTTCTACGTAATAGAGGGTAACTATCTTTTCCAGTCACAGTTTCTTTAAGTAATTGTCGAGGAAACCTTTTGGTACATTTTCCATTTTTCATGCATGGCGATTTATTATTAAATGCACGGCAAGGACCATGAATCATATTTGACATAACAATGTTAAATAACAAAGGATCCTCATCTGCGTTTGGTATTTCGGCACAGATAATTTTATCGATTTTGTCTGGTCTTATTTTATTTTCTAACCAAAGTAGAATATGCATATGTGGTAAACCCCGCTTTTGCCATTCCACAGAGTACATGAAACATTGCACGCTTCCAAACAAAGAACCTTTTGTCAATAGTGACATTAAAGCTATAACTTTTAAATGAAAAACTCGAGCTATAATATCGTGACGATCATGCGGTTTTTGACCCGGTAATAAAACACTTTTTATGTCATACCATTGTGGATTGCATGTGAATGTTATGAAAAGATCTGGTCGCCCATAATGGCGAACATATGTCATAGCATCTTGAGTCTTTTCATGCATATATGTGCAGAGCTTGTAAAAGAAGATGGTAAAATTACCATCTGACCAAGTTCAGCTGCGACAACATCTTGTTGGCCTATTGCATCTTGTAGATGTATATAGCTATCTGCTCTGAGTTTCGCTTGGTTGTAGCGAATATAATTTAACCTTTCTGTTTCAATTTTAGCATACATATCAACCAAAAACTGACTAAAAAGGGAACGACAGTAAATTAAATGATTTATCTCAGATTGACGAATCATTATTTTATAGCTGTAAAAAGCTTAACGGAGATAAAATTTTTTTGGTTCCTCCTTTTTATACTCGATACCGAAGGTAAAGAGTATATTGGTTTTGTGCAATGTCCGTCATGGTGTCTGTCCGTCTGTCCGTCCGTATGGTTGCAAGTTTTTCCCACACCCTTCAAGCTAGAGACTTGAAACTTTCCAATTCTCTTTATCTATGGGATAGAAAATTAAAGTGTTAAAGTGGGGGTTCTACGATAACTGGGGGGCTGGCAAATCGATAAATTCGATAACTCAAAACCGATAAATCCACATATTTCGCACATCCTTACAGCTAGAAGTACCAAATTCGGTAAGAAGATAGCTATTAGCAACCCCCAAAAAACTGCATCAAAAATTTTGGAGCCACGCCCTCCCATTCCGCCCCCAGCCCCCCCGCATTTTAAAGTCAAAATAGCCCATATCTCCCACAGTTTTTGAGCTATAGCCACCAAATTTAAAGCCAAGAAAGGTGATGATGACCCCCTAAAAACCGCACAAAAAGTTTGGATGCCACGCCCACCGATACTGCCCTAGCCGCCACCATCCACCCCAACGCTTCGTCAAAAACGGGAATGCGTGTATCTTCCAGAGTTGTGGAGCTAGAGCCTCCAAATTTGGTGGGAAGATAGCTGGCAACGATCCCCAAAAATCTGCATCAAAGTTTTGGAGCCACGCCCACCCATTACGCGCCCCTTTATCCACTTTTTTCAAACTTCGAGCTAGATACACCATATTTGATATGAAGATAGCAATTGACATTCCACAAAGATCTGCAGCAAAAATTTGGATGCCACACCCACCCAATCCGCCCCCAGCCCCCCTTTTCCCACCTTTTACAAACTTTGAGCTAGAGTCACCAAATTTGGAAGAAAGATAGCTGGTGGCATCCCCATCTGCATCGGAGAATCTTTAAGGTAGCGTACACCCCTGCCGCATCCGTACCCCTTTGCAATCAGGCCTCTTTTTACCGGTTTTAATACTGGTATCGAGTATGCCGCAGTCGGTTGCGTCCGACTGCAACGTATCTACTTGTTTAATAATGGATTCCATTGTGTTATATCCACTGAATAGGCATCTTCGCCATAAGGAAATAGCAAAGGGTACTGTAAGGCATCGTATGATCGATGCACCTCACTTATACGATGTAATTTATTATTATGGCTTTCAATAATAATATCGCGCTTTTCAAATTGCTGACCAACAATAACTAAAGCTACTTCGCTTGATTGAGGTGCATTGTAAAGCCCTTTGTGAGCACCAGCGGGTGTTCGATCAGCATGTATAATCAATTTATAGTCTTTAGTACTTGTTGGTATTTTATTGAGAGCCATTTTTAGATCTTTAACATAACGATTATGCTGATGAAACATACATTGAAGATCCTTTACTACGCTACAATCAACATTTGAAATATTTTTGCAACGTAGTTGAGCTTCCTTTTCATCATCACCAACAAAATAAATTTGAAGAAACTGCATTTCTTCATTTGGCAAAGGTCGGACACTACCAATTAAGTGATACACTTGTCCTTGGACTTTTAAGATTGACCAACTTTCATTTATAGTTTTTGTACTTCCAAAAGAAGTCATTTGAAAGCAGCTGTTATACTTTCTTATACGATCAATGAAATGATCATGATTGGGATGTCCACCAATTATTAAGCTTTTGAGTGGATCAGGCAAACCTTCATTTTGTGAAAGTTTAACTTTTCCTGCCTTGCAACAGATACCCAAAGGCTTATTTTTCCATTTTCAAGCATTACAATGTTTGCATATCAAATTCATACTACCAAGTTGAGTAGTTTTATCTGACTTGTAAGCTATTTCAAAATCATAGTTTAAGCCAGACATGGCTTTAACACTCCATGCACGCAAACGCCTTTCTTGACGTGCATCAGGATTATTAGCCTGATGTCTTCTCACTGCAACTCTATGAGCTTCAGGATTATTAGCCTGATCTCTTCTCACTACAACTCTAATAACATCAGGATTATTAACACGATATCTTTTTGATGCTTCTATGCGCTTACCCCTATTGATATCACGATATTTTTCAAATGAACGTTTTTTTACCTGTTTTTCTGTTTTGCCGGTGAATCGACTACGTCTTTTAACAGGATTCTTAGCATTTTCAGTTATACATTCACTTGACGTATCAGATTCTTGAGTTAATACTTCCTCTAAAGAAATATAAACATCAAAATGACCATTCATTAATGGACCGGTAAAACGCAATCTTTTTACAGGATGCATATTATTTCCGAATGCTTGTAATAAATTTCCATTTTGAAAAACTTGAAAATTTACAGCATAAATTTCTGCTGCTGCTTGAAGCTCACATGCAGTACCATAAGTATTTGAATTTGACATATCGCACTCATATTGTTCAGAAGAGTTATAACACTCTCCATTTAAGTTTATGCTGAAGTAAGCAAAAGTTTGCCAGTTGGTTACAACATGTTCAACAATATTTTGGCGTATGGTGCCATGGAAGCCTTGCCTACCAAATAAAAGGTAGGAAATAGATCTAACTAGTGGAAACGTTGCAGTTGGACGCAACCGACTGCGGCATACTCGATACCAGTATTAAAACCGGTAAAAAGAGGCCTGATTGCAGAGGGGTACGGATGCGGCAGGGGTGTACGCTGCCTTAAAGATTTTCCGATGCAGATGAGGATGCCACAAGCTATCTTCCTTACAAATTTGGTGACTCTAGCTCAAAGTTTGTAAAAGGTGGGGAAAGGGGGGCGAAATGGGTGGGCGTGGCTCCAAAACTTTGATGCAGATTTTTGGGGGTCGTTGCCAGCTATCTTCCTACCAAATTTGGAGGCTCTAGCTCCACAACTCTGGAAGATACACGCATTCCCGTTTTTGACGAAGCGTTGGGGTGGATGGGGGCGGCTAGGGCAGTATCGGTGGGCGTGGCATCCAAACTTTTGATGCAGTTTTTGGAAGGTCATCATCACCTATCTTGGCACCCAATTTGGTGGCTCTAGCTCAAAAACTGTGGGAGATATAGCCATTTCTGATTTCAAAATAAGGGGGGCTGGGGGCGGAATGGGTGGGCGTGGCTCCAAAACTTTGATGCAGTTTTTGGGGGTCGTTGCCAGCTATCTTCCTTCCAAATTTGGTGGCTAGCATCACAACTCTAGAAGATACACGCATTCCCGTTTTTGACGAAGCGTTGGGGCGGATAGGGGCGGCTAGGGCAGTATTGGTGGGCGTGGCATCCAAACTTTTGATGCAGTTTTTGGGGAGTCATCATCACCTATCTTGGCACCAAATTTGGTGGCTATAGCTCAAAAGTTGTGGGAGAATTAGGCTTTTTTGACTTTTAAATGCGGGGGGTTGGGGGCGGAATGGGGGGGCGTGGCTCCAAAATTTTTGATGCAGTTTTTTGGGGGTTGCTAATAGCTATCTTCTTAGCAAATTTGGTAGTTCTAGCTGTAAGGATGTGCGAAATATGTGGATTTATCGGTATTGGGTTATCGAATTTATCGATTTGCCAGCCCCCCAGTTATCGCAGAACCCCCATCTTGACACTTTAATTTACTATCCCATAGATAAAGAGAATTGGTAAGTTTCAAGTCTCTAGCTTGAAGGGTGTGGAAAAAAGTTGCGAACATACAGACGGACGGACGGACGGACGGACGGACACCATGACGGACATTGCACAAACCCAATATACTCTTTACCTTCGGTATCGAGTATAAAAAGACAGGCTCCATCACCAATTATGGCAACAACTGAATGCGGCACCAAAACACCACTAATATCTAAAGTTTCAATAGACATATTTTAATTTGGCTGTGAGTCAATTGACTTCACTGTAAAACGATTGTTACAACGATACAGCGTCTAATCATAAGTATAAAATTCAATAAAATTGAATATACCAACTTATACTTTTAATAGAATATTCAGACTGCTTAGTTTTATTTGATTTTTAAATGCACTTAAGCAGAGTCTATATAAGTATTATATAATATGCAAAATAGAAGACAACTATAAATAAGGTTGCTTCAATTATTAAGTCGAAAATCTACTTAATATTCTAGGTTTTGAAAAACAACATAAGAAATTAAAATACGTTGATCGTTATTTAAATATTTAAATAATAGCAACTAAATATTTTTTATAATTTATCATAAAATACGTATTTTAAATGAACTTATATGTATACGTATTTTAAAGGAATGTATTTATATATATAATACGAAAATCAGAATATTCAAAAACTCACTGATTCAAAAAGTAACTTTCGATGTTATCCTTGTCCTTAATATAAACAATATTAAAAAATTCACTGAAACGAAAAGTAACTTTCATTGTTCACATTCGAAATTGTATATCAATAATATATCAATAATGTTAGTGTGTTACGTTTTGTCTAAGTTATATAAGCAGCAAGTAGGCGAATCCACCACCATAACATATTCTGGTGTGGGAAATTTTTCTATACGCACCAAGTTTTGTTATGTTATTGTTTTTTTCAAATCAATGACACAAACAAAAAGTAGCAATGCGGGCCCAACAACAACACTTACAACAACAACAAACGCTACTTGGGTCGTAAATCAATTGTCAAAGGCAAACAAATTTGAAAAAAAAAAAAAAATGTGCACTGTGCGAAGTGATACATGTACATAAAATTATGAAAATTATTTTCAAGCGCATTGTTCACTTAATTGTGTATGCACTTATTCATTAAGATGCGGAAATCCGTTTCGTTTTTGCAAGTGTCGAACCTTTTTTTATGACTTTGCTTGTGCGACGCGAAGGCGTCACTGCGCATTTGTTTTGTTTTTGTATTCTCGCTCGCGATCAAACTCTCAGCTTGTGCGACAATCAGGCGACAGTAGTGGAATGGGTACTTGTTGTAATTGTAATTTGTTTTTTAAAATGGGTAAAAAGTGCTCCAAATCGTATGGGAGGTACTTGAAGGAGTTGTCCAAATAAAAATTCCCTTCTTAGTGCTCACCTCCTACCTGCATGGAAAATTGTGTGAAAATTTCAGCCTTCTAGCTCTTTTCGTTTAGGCTGTGGCTCTTCCATTCTAGTCAGGACAAACTCTTTTATATAAATAGATTTAAATTGTATCTTTTAATTAATTAATATATTTTTATTCAATACTTCTTACGCAGCATTGACTGCCAAAACAATAAGTATGGCTCTATTGGAGACTGAATTAGATCAACTTTGTTAATATTATCCGAAAAATGTATAAGCCGGCTCTTGCCCGACATGTTGTTGGTTTTTTTAACGACCGTAAAAAGCTGCTAAAGCTGTTTACTGTCCTTCCATTTTAACATAATATTTTAAAACTTTTATTATTCAACACTACCGTACTACCAGTAGCGAACAGAACTGCATACCGAAAATGTTAGTACGGTACTGCCGCTGTAAGAGACCATTTTTATACTCGATACCGAAGGTAAAGAGTATATTGACTTTGTGCAATGTCCGTCATGGTGTCCGTCCGTCTGTCCGTCTGTCCGTCCGTATGTTCGCAACTTTTTTCCACACCCTTCAAGCTAGAGACTTGAAACTTTCCAATTCTCTTTATCTATGGGATAGTAAATTAAAGTGTCAAGATGGGGGCTCTACGATAACTGGGGGGCTGGCAAATCGATAAATTCGATAACTCAAAACCGATAAATCCACATATTTCGCACATCCTTACAGCTAGAAGTACCAAATTTGGTAAGAAGATAGCTACTAGCAACCCCCAAAAAACTGCATCAAAAATTTTGGAGCCACGCCCCCCATTCCGCCCCCAGCCCCCCCGCATTTAAAAGTCAAAAAAGCCTATATCTCCCACAGTTTTTGAGCTATAGTCACCAAATCTGGTGCCAAGATAGGTGATGATGACCCCTCAAAAACTGCATCAAAAGGTTGGATGCCACGCCCATCAATACCGCCCCAGCCACCCCCATGTGCCCCAACGCTTCGTCAAAAACGGGAATGCGTGTATCTTCCAGAGTTGTAGAGCTAGAGCCTCCAAATTTGGTGGGAAGATAGTTGGTAACGACCCCCAAAAAACTGCATCAAAGTTTTGGAGCCACGCCCACCCATTCCGCCCCCAGCCCCACCGCATTTTGAAATCAGAAATGGCTATATCTCCCACAGTTTTTGAGCTAGAGCCACCAAATTTGTTGCCAAGATAGGTGATGATGACCCCCCAAAAACTGCATCAAAAGTTTGGATGCCACGCCCACCAATACTGCCCTAGCCGCCCCCATCCACCCCAACGCTTCGTCAAAAACGGGAATGCGTGTATCTTCCAGAGTTGTGGAGCTAGAACCACCAAATTTGGTAGGAAGATAGCTGGCAACGACCCCCAAAAATCTGCATCAAAGTTTTGGAGCCACGCCCTCCATTTCGCCCCCCTTTCCCCACTTTTTACAATTTTCGAGCTAGAGTCACCAAATTTGGTATGAAGATAGCATTTGACATTTCAGAAAGATCTGCATCAAAAATTTGGATTCCACGCCCACCCATACCGCACCCAGCCCCCCTTTTCCCCACTTATTACAAATTTCGAGCTAGAGTCACCAAATTTGGTATGAAGATAGCAATTGACATTTTACAAAGATATGCATCAAAAATTTTGATGCCACGCCCACCCTTACCGCCCTCAGCCCCACTTTCCCCATCTTTTTAAACTTCGAGCTAAAGTCACCAAATTTGGTATATAGATAGCAATTGACATTCCACAAAGATCTGCATAAAAAAATTTGGATGTCAGGCCCACCCATACCGCCCCCAGCCCCCCTTTCCCCACTTATTACAAATTTCGAGCTAGAGTCACCAAATTTAGTATGAAGATAGCAATTGACATTCCACAAAGATCTGCATCACAAATTTGGAAGTCACGCCCACCCTTACCGGCCCCAGCCCCTTTTCCCCACTAAATACAATTTTCGAGCTAGAGTCACCAAATTTGGTATGAAGATAACAATTGACATTCCACAAAGATCTGCATCAAAAATTTGGATGACACGCCCACCCAAACCGCCCCCAGCCCCCCTTTCCCCACCTTTTAAAATTTTTAGCTAGAGTCACCAAATTTGGTATGAAGATAGCCGGTGGCAACCCCATCTGCATCGGAGAATCTTTAAGGCAGCTTAAACCCCTGCCGCATCCGTACCCCTTTGCATTCAGGCCTCTTTTTACCGGTTTTAATTCTGGTATCGAGTATGCCGCAGTCGGTTGCGTCCGACTGCAACGTTTCCACTTGTTTTTATGTAAAGTTTTACTGTACGGGAGCTGTACGGGCTTCTGCGTACAGGCCTTTATGCATGATTCATGTTCGCTCAGTACTTGATGCAAGTATTTCGAACTTAGATTATCGGTTTTAAGTATTTTTGACTTATTTTACATTAAAACAGGTGGAAACGTTGCAGTCGGACGCAACCGACTGCGGCATACTCGATACCAGTATTAAAACCGGTAAAAAGAGGCCTGATTGCAAAGGGGTACGGATGCGGCAGGGGTGTACGCTACCTTAAAGATTCTCCGATGCAGATGGGGATGCCACCAGCTATCTTCCTTCCAAATTTGGTGACTCTAGCTCAAAGTTTGTAAAAGGTGGGAAAAGGGGGGCTGGGGGCGGATTGGGTGGGTGTGGCATCCAAATTTTTGCTGCAGATCTTTGTGAAATGTCAATTGCTATCTTCATACCAAATTTGGTGACTCTAGCTCGAAAGTTGTAAAAAGTCGGGAAAGGGGGGCTGGGAGTGGTATGGGTGGGCGTGGCATCCAAGTTTTTGAAGCAGTTCTTTGTGAAATGTCAATTGCTATCTTCATACCAAATTTGGTGACTCAAGCTCGAAATTTTTAAAAAGTAGGGAAAGGGGGGCTGGGGGTGGTTTGGGTGGGCGTGGCATCCAAATTTTTGATGCAGATCTTTGTGAAATGTCAATTGCTATATTCATACCAAATTTGGTGACTCTAGTTCAAAGATTGTAAAAGGTTGGGAAAGGGGGGTGGGCGTGGCATCCAAACTTTTGATGCAGTTTTTGGGGGGTCATCATCACCTATCTTGGCACCAAATTTGGTGGCTGTTGCTCAAAAACTGTGGGAGATATAGGCTCTTTTGACTTTAAAATGCGGTGGGGGGGGGTGGGGGCGGAATGGGTGGGCGTGGCTCCAAAATTTTTGATGCAGTTTTTTGGGGGTTGCTAATAGCTACCTGCTTACCAAATTTGGTAGTTCTAGCTGTAAGGATGTGCGAAATATGTGGATTAATCGGTTTTGAGTTATCGAATTTATCGATTTGCCAGCCCCCCAGTTATCGTAGAACCCCAATCTTGACACTTTAATTTACTATCCCATGGATAAAGAGAATTGGAAAGTTTCAAGTCTCTAGCTAGAAGGGTGTGGAAAAAAGTTGCATACATACAGACGGACAGACGGACGGACACCATGACGGACATTGCACAAACCCAATATACTCTTTACCTTCGGTATCGAGTATAAAAAGTCGACTTTTGACAAAAATTGTTTCCAAAAATTTTTAAACATTGTTCTGAAGTGAACTTATGAATAAAGAATTTAAAAAAAAATTTTTGTTTGTAAAGTTGGTTTACGGACGAACGTCTTACGTGACAAGCAACGAGTATACACATATATAGAGTCTTCAAGAGCCCAAAATCCCACTGCCAGTTAGAACCTGTAGACTATTTTCTCTGCGTTCGTATTTCGTGACCGGTTTGCAAGTCATTCTGCTTGCTGACTGTGCTACGAATTTATTCTTCAGAGCACGGCCAGCCAGACATATGCGGCCGTAGCCAGCGATTTTGTAGCTCGCAGACCCTTGTTTTTTGGGCGGATCGCCTGTTATCTCATGCTTATGAGCGTGTGTATTCTTCACGCTCTCTTGCTCTCTTTATTTTTACCGTTTCAACGTACTCATTGCATTGAAACGTTAACTTGCACACTTCATAAATTTGTTTTAGCATTTCGATTTGCTTATTTTATTGTTTACATTTTCAATATGTTTACCTGCTGCAGCAAGAATTGTAAAACGGTTGGCACAACCAACCAAGACTTTATTTTATGTAGATTGTGTGACAACGCGATCCACATGAAATGTGCTGGCTTAACTGCCAAAATAAGGGACTGCTTAGTTGCTGACTCTGGCCTAAAATAGCATTGTGAGTCCTGCAATGAGGTTGAGAAGGAAACTGCTCAATTCATAAGGCAGACTCACCTAAGCTTTGTATCTGTGAACAAAGCGTTTAATAATCTGCATACGGCTTTCAAAGAGCTTGAGGCGAATTTAAAAAACGGCAAGATTATGACGGAATCTCCGAAGCGCAAAAAGACTTCGGGTCCTTTTCCACCTAGTGTCCCACCTGTCTTGCCAACCAAGCCAAGCCAAGCTAGCCCATTAATGGTTTTTAACTCGCCATCTAGAAATCCTATTAATAACTTAACCACAGCTAACAATCCTTTACTAGCGCCTTCCGATTCGACAGCTTGTGTGCCTAGTAATCCTACTGTAGGTACAGCCGGCGCTCCCAAGCCTCTTGTTGTTATGCCTATCAATAAATTTATCTTCGTTTCTAGGCTAGCATCCGATACTTCATCGGATGATGTTAGTGCCTACATTAAAAGTTATATCGAGTCCCCACATATTAGGGTGGAAAAATTTAAATTCAAACACGCCCGAAGCATATCTTCTTTTAAGTTGAGTGTTCCGCCCTAACATTTCACGACGATTTGTTCTGAAAAGTTTTGGCCGCCACAGCTCGTTGTAAAAGAGTATGTGAATAGGCGTAATGATAATTTTAATAATAATGGTATTAGGATTACTAGTGCACAGCCTGTTAGCCACCCTGTGGCCTCCACGTCGTCGGCAAAAAACTAACAAATGTAATTAGCTTGGCCTACCAAAATGTTTGAGGCCTTAACACTAAACTTGCCAAATTATATGTTAACAGTTCATCTTTTGATTCACAAATAATTCCACTTACAGAAACCTGGTTAAAACCCGATATTTCTGATTATTCCGTTTTTCCTTCTAAATATAACTTGTACAGATGCGATCGCACTTCCCGCAAGGGGGGTGGTGTTCTCATTGCTGTTGACTCTTGTTTTTTCTCTGAAAAGATTCTTTCTCAGGATCTTCCGGAGATTTTATGTGTTAAAATATTATTAAACGGCCGTTCACTTTATGTAACTTGCTCTTATATTCCTCCTCATTCTGATTTTAACATTTACTCATCCCATCTGAATGCCCTCCAACTTTCGTTTCGTCATTTTTGACAGATATGGATAATCTGATAGTGGTTGGTGATTTTAATCTGCCACATGTTGTATGGTCTGTGATTGACACATTTTCGGCGGCATAACCGGTCACTTCTGATGATTTTATAGATGGCCTACTGGAGTTAGGCCTATCGCAAATTAACAAGGTGCATAACTGTAGTGGTAGAATGTTGGACTTGATATTTGTTTCAGACTCAGATTGCAGTAATGCTAGTAGAAGTACCCCCTCTAGTGCTTCCGGAAGATACCTACCATCCAACCTTAGAAATATCCATCGAAATTCTCAACCCTGGTTCAGTATCTAATAATACTTCAAAAACCCGTTGCTTTCGTAAAACTGACTTTACTAAATTGAATTATCTTCTTCAACATGCTAATTGGTCTCGCCTTTATTCCTGTAGTGATGTAGAAACTGCCATTGCCATATTTTATAGGACCTTGAATTCGCTTTTGGATATTTGTGTTCCCCTCACTTGTTCTTCAAGTGTTAATAAACCACCTTGGTTTACGAGGGAACTCGAATCGAAAATGAAAAATGCGAAGACAAGATCATATAAAAAATTTAAAAATCGGGAACTACTTTACATTTATCTTCGTATTTAGTAGCAAAATCTAGTTTTCTTTCTGTTAACACATCTTGTTATAGAATTTATCTTAATCGTTGTAGACTAAACTTTTCACGTGACCCTAAACAGTTTTATAAATTTGTTAACTCTAAACGTAAGTCTTCTTGCTTGCCATCCTCAGTATACCTTGATAATACAAAAGCAAGTTCTGATCAGGCAGTATACTCAACGAGTTTATATAGTGGCAGTAATTCTTTTCCTTTTCAAGTTCAAACGTCAAATTGCATATATGTCCCAGTAATTACTGAGTCTACGCTCCTGAGTGAATTTAACTCTATCAAACCTGGCTACTTGCCTGGTCCTGATAGAGTGCAAGGTTGTATACTTAAATACTGCGCGGATTCACTTTGTAATGCCTTAAATAAATTATTTAACTGGTCTATTGACTCAACTGTGTTTCCTGATATATGGAAGGAATCCTTTATAATTCCACTTCATAAAAATTCTTCAAAGTCAAACTTTAAAAATTATAGGGGTATATCCAAGTTGTCTGCCATTCCAAATTTCTTTGAAAAAATTATTTGTTCTCAACTGCAACACACATGTAGTTAAATTATATCGCCTTATCAACACGGTTTTGTTTGGCGTAGATCAACTACCACTAACCTTCTTGAATTCACTTCGCTTGTTATCAAAGGGTTTCAGGAAAAAATGCAAACTGACGTTGTTTACACCGATTTTAGTAAGGCATTTGATTCTGTAAGTCATTCTGTGTTGCTTTAAAAATTGAACATTATTGGATTTCCATCAAAACTTTTGTTGTGGCTTTCGGAGTAGATGTGTGGTCGAACACAAAAAGTAGTTTTTATATCGTCTGTATCTAAACCTTTTTTAGTTACCTCTGGTGTTCCCCAGGGTAGTCACCTTGGACCTTTGCTATTTAATTTGTTTATTAACGATCTTCCAGCTGTTATAACTAGCTCTTTTGTATATATGTTTGCTGATGATGTAAAACTATGTTTCAAATACAATGATGCTTCTCTGTGTAACTTACTACAGTCGGATTTGGGTGCCCTGTCGGCCTTGTGCCGTTTGAACTTACTCAACTTAAATTGTTCTAAATGTCAAGTCAGGACTTTTTGTAGAAGTACCCCTCATACTGCTCACTATTTGCTTGATGCTTCACCACTTGACCGCGTGTTTGAAATGAAAGATTTAGGCATTATTCTTGATCCTAAATTAAAATTTGACTCCCATATTTCGTCGATGGTCAATATGGCCATTAATGTCATTGGTTTCATCAAGCGGTGGTCAAAGAGTTTAACGATCCCTACACCACTAAAACGCTTTATACATCCCTAGTTCGTCCCATCCTGGAGTATGGATCTTGTGTGTGGTCCCCACAATACACGATTCACCAGGATAGAATTGAATCTGTGCAGAAGAAATTTCTTCTATTTGCCCTTAGAAGTTTTAACTGGGTTCCTGGAGTTGACTTACCCCCGTATTCAAGTAGACTCCTGTTTAGGCGTATATACATTTAAGTTACAGCACACACAATATATTACAGACAATTATAATTTAACTAGGTCAATTAAATACTACACCCTACATATTATTGTCTTAAGTACAAAAACTGCTGATCACAGCGAAAACGACACACATAACGAATTACCAAAACAGCGGTCAGTCAACGCGGAAATTGCCAATATGCAATTCTGCATTGGCAAGCAATTGCTGCGTTACAATAACCCAATTTATATTGATATTACACTTATGCCAACTAAGCTACTTTTTCCTATAAATATTGTTACTTTCATGAATAAAAGATCAGTTCTTTACTTTGTACCAACAAACCAAGTATTTTACTCATCATCAAGGAATTCCCCCTCCGTAGTCCACCTAGTTACAAGTGCTAGTTGCGACGCCTTTTTAGCAGTCAGTTTATGTACTGAATGCTTACAAAACAAATATATACACAAACATTTTGGTGACCCCGACAAAGGACTCCTAGGAAGGATCCTGTTTACAACATATAGCTCGCTACTCCTTCGACCACACCACACGGTTGCGAATAGAAGCGTAATCCAGCTCAGGCCGAGCGAATAAAACACTTCCACCGGGTCGGGAGTAATCAAAGAGCTATATACAACAACAAAACAAACGTGATTCTGGTAGCTTAGTCATTGTCAACAAGGCGACAAAATGAGCACAGAGAAATCACTCTTGTTGGAAGATGTCCTGGACAATCAGGAAGAAATAAGCCAGGAGATATCCAGGCTTATAAAGAACACAAAAAAGGACCCAGCAGATCGGAAGGCAAAACCTGGCTACTACCAAGCCAAGGCCAAAATCCTTGAGGAAAAGTGGACTATTTTCAAGAACAACAATGTCTTGATCAAAAACTCTAAGTTAGAGGAGTCTCACCCTTATCACAAGTTCTTCGAGGAAGTTCACGATTTGTTTCAAAAAACCAGAACTTACTTAAAAGAACAAGCTGATATTGCAGATCAGTCTAGCAGCAATAGGACGGAGCCAAGGACCGCCATTGCTGCAGGAATTGTTGATGCCAAAGCAAACACAAATGCCAAGCTAGTTGCATTGTGCCGTCGGCAAAAGGCGATGATTGAGTCAATAAATGGCGCCATTCAACACAAGCCCCTTAATGCAGAAATTGTAAACTCATTATGGGCAAAACTTCAAGAGGTCCACTTCCAAATATACGAGGAGCTTGAGGACCCGGAGGAAGCAGGCTATGACGCCATTGACTATCTCAAAGCAGAAGCTGAGGTTAGGAACGTACTGACAGACAAGTCAAATAGTACGGTGTCTGATAACATTAACTTGCCACGCATCTCCATTCCAAAGTTTGATGGTGATATACTCAAGTGGTCTCAGTTCTTTGATATGTTCTCATGTATGATACATGAAACTAGAATGCCAACCATACGCAAAATGTGGTACCTCAAGACCAGCGTAATCGGAGAGGCGGAAAGACTAATCCGTCACATTGATCTCAAGGAGGAAAATTACCTCTTCGCATGGGAAATCTTAGTTGATGCGTACAATAATCCTAGAGATATTGCTTCTAGGATATTGAATCGTCTTCTGCTGCATTAAACCTGCAGCGACGATGTGAAGTCTTTAAAAGAACTGCACATCACAACAGTTGAGTCATTAGCTTCGTTAAAGGGACTCGGGATTGACATCTCAACATGGGATCCAATCATCATTGCCATCCTTAGGAACAAACTGGATGGCACAAACAAAACCCTATATGAACAATCATTGGGTAACACAAAGGAAATCCAGCCACTGGACACCATGCTCCAGTTCCTCGAACAGCGAGTTCGAGTGATGGCTACTGGAAAAAGGGCATCTGCGACTTATAAGAAGGAGCCTAAAAATACAACATGTGCCTCGTCTTCAAGTGCACCCAAAGGATGTCTTTATTGTAAAAAGACAGGTCACTATTTATCCAAATGTGACGACTTTCGCGCTAAAACAGTTAGCGAACGTCTTAATTGGGTGCAACGACAAAAGTTATGCGTCAACTGTTTTAAAAATGACCATAAGACGAATGCTTGCCTTAGCAAGTTCAGTTGTTTTAAATGCAACAAGAAACACCACACTGTGCTACATTTGGAGAACGCTATCGCTTCAGCAGCAGAGCCACACGTACAAGTTGTGGCATCCGCTAACAACCAAAATTACAATTTACTTGCAACAGCCAAGGTAGTTGTACAAGCAAATAATGGGCAGCAGGCAACATTCAAGGCACTCCTGGACTCTGGATCACAGATCAACGTCATTTCTGAAAGGCTAGTGACAATGCTGGCACTAAAACGTCATGACACGACTCTCCGGATTGAAGGCATCGGAGGAAATACGAGGAAATTTATGAATTATGGTCAAGGAATCAAGATTCTTAATTAGCAAATGCTCACACTATAAAATTGTTGACTTTAAATGTGACAATTAAGTCACTTAAAACAATTAATGTCAAAAAAAAAAAACAACAGCAATTTTACAATGCGAATGGAAGCATTTGTGCTACCAAATATAATATCGGATCAACCTGCCCAAGCGATCAACAATTCGAGTTGGAGCATACCGAGCAATCTACCACTTGCTGACCCGTACTTCAGCAAACCAGGCAAAATCGATCTGTTGATTGGAGCAGAGCATTATTACTCAATACTGCTCCCTCAGCAACACAGAATATTACATTCTGGACCAATTATGCAAAAGACCGAATTCGGTTGGATTGTTGCAGGAAAGGTTAAGGCAGCAAATGAATCATCAGTCATTTGTGCGGCAGCAACTAATGAGGAGACTAATGAACTATTAGAGCGATTTTGGACGCTGGACAACATGGAAACAGCAGAGAGGCATCGAACACCTGTTGAGGCCCATTGCGAAAAGCATTTTTTTGAGAATTTGCAGTTAGCAGTGGACGGCCGACTCATTGTGAAGCTTCCATTTTCTGAACACTATTCAGCCCTGGGAGATTCCATGGAGATTGCGACAAAACGATTTTTATCTTTAGAGCGCAGAGCTTCTGCAGATACGTGGAAGCAATATGCAGCGTTCATGTCGGAATATGAGGATCTAGGGTACATGAAAGAAGTTTCACCACAACAGATTCCCAAAAGTCATTACTTCATCCCTTATCATTGTGTGCAAAAACCAGATAGCAGCACCACGAAGCTACGAGTAGTTTTTGATGCATCCTGCAAGACGTCGACAGGAAAGTCACTTAACGACATATTGCAAGTAGGACCCACTGTGCAAAGTGGCCTTATGTCAATCTTGTTAAGATTCAGAACACACAAATATGTGTTCACTGCGGACGTTGAAAAAATGTACCGCCAGATTTGGATCAATCCAGAGAACCAATTTCACCAGATGATTGTTTGGAGAAACAATCCTAAGGAGCAGCTAAGGTACTATAGGCAGTTACATACGGCACGGCCTCAGCTCCATTTTTAGCAACAAAGTGTCTGAATCACTTGGGCACAACACATATGGACAAATCACCAGTAGGAGCCACTGCATTAGTAGATGAATTCTACGTAGATGACTGCCTCACAGGAGCAGACTCAGTCCAAGAAGCGGTCCAAATTCGAGAAGAGTTAGTAAAGATCCTGCGTCCCTATGGATTCAACTTACGAAAATGGTGCGCGAACAACGAGCAACTGTTGCAAGGGATACATAAGGACAACATTGCAAGCGAAGTAAACTTCGAGGACACAGTGAACACTTACAGGATCAAGACATTGGGTCTCATTTGGATGCCCAAAGGAGACCAACTCTGTGGCCGCGCTCAGAGCAGCACAGCTACGAAAATAACTAAACGTGTCGTTTGCTCTGAGCTGGCACAAGTCTTCGACCCCCTAGGCTTGTTCGCTCCCGTTGTAGTGAAAGCCAAAATCTTCATGCAACGACTCTGGGAAGACAAATTCGACTGGGATAACGAATTACCCACATCCCTTCAGAACGACTGGAAGGACTATAGAGAGGACTTGAAGAGCCTAAATTCGATGCAAATTCCCCGACATTTATGCGACAGCTGCCTCCACATTCCATACATTTGTGGCCAACCGGATAGCTAAGATCCAAGCACTAACAAGCCAAAATCAATGGCGTCATGTGTCATCCGCTAACAACGCAGCGGATGTTCTTTCAAGAGGAATATCTGCACGTAGATTACCTGAGCATAATCTATGGCTATATGGACCACTGTTCCTGCATGGGTCTCCAGATAAATGGGCAACCATACCCAACATCATTCCGAGCAACCTGGAAAGGAAAACAAAACATATAAGCCTGGCAATATCCCCATCTACAATAGGTGAAGAATTGTACACTTGCAGACACAGTCATTCGTTCCACAAGTTACAACGCATTGTGGCTTACATGTTACGCTTCTGCTACAACAAACAGAGATCAGCAACTGTCACTCTAAGCGTCGAGGAATTGAATCACGCTCGCAACGTAATTTTGCGGACAATACAACAAGTGGAATTTGCTGCTGAGCTAAAATCGCTGCAGCGTCACAATATGGTGGAAAAAAGGAGTTCCATTTCATCGCTGTCCCCCTAAAAGGATCCGACGGACTTATACGAGTTGGTGGCAGATTGGATCAAGCCCCACTACCTTACAATGCAAGGCACCAGATTCTGCTGCCCTACAATGATCCAATAGTAAAAATGCTGTTGAAAGATTTGCATGAGGACAATATGCATTGCGGTGCCCAAGCCTTACGAGCAACCGCTAGACAACAATATTGGATCCTCAACGACAAAACAATGTCAAGGAATATCATTCACAATTGCGTGACATGCAACAAGGCAAGGCCCAAGTTAATGAACCAAATTATGGGTAATTTGCCAGCCGATCGAGTAACACCAACACGCCCATTTCTTACAACAGGCGTAGATTATTGCGGACCAATATGGATTCATCATAAACTTCGAGGAAAGCGACCAGACAAAGCATACATAGCTGTTTTCTGTTGCTTCGCCACCAAGGCGGTACACCTTGAGCTGGTTAGTGATCTAACAACAGACGCCTTTTTTGGGAGCCTTACGACGCTTCTTAAGCCGTCGAGGCAAGTGTCAAACAATTCATTGTGACAATGCAACTAACTTCGTTGGAGCAAACAACCAGCTGAAGGAACTGGAAGGATCAATATTTGGCGAAAGGGAGCCAAGCCGAGATAATCAATCAGTGCAACAAAAAACAAGTTGCCTTCAAATTTATTCCACCACGCGCGCCATCGTTTGGAGGGTTATGGAGGCTGCGGTCAAGTCGCAAAAGACTTTTGATCACCACCACCAATACTGCATCTCTAACATTTGAAGAATTAAATACGGTGATTATCGAAATTGAAGCAATCCTCAATTCTCGCCCAATCCCCCATGTCAAATGATCCAACGGACACAACCGCCCTCACTCCAGCACACTTTTTGATTGGGGAAACGTTGACTGCTCCCCCCTGTGTAAAAACCGGGCCCCAATGAAAATCCTTGGTCAAGTGCTGGAGTTAGTATCAAGACTAAAGAAAGGCTTTTGGAAAAAAGAAAAAAAAACAAAACTAACCAGGAAAAGAGTCCGTCAATTTCAACACAACGAAGGCATACTGTTGCTAGTCAAGGAAGATAACATACCTGTGATGAGTTGGCCAATGGGACGCATTGTTAAAACATACCCAGGACAAGACAATTATGTCAGGGTGGTTGACGTTAAAACTGCCTCTGGCACCTACAAGCGCCCTATAAACAGACTTGCGCCACTATTTCCAGAAGACATGGCCAAAAAACGAACTATTAACGAAACGGAGGACACAGAAAAACATGATGCGCCACCCGTACAGCGAAAACGCCTTATGTCGCCAACAATCACATCATCCATTCTAATTCTTCTTCTCATGTTGCCCTTGGTGCTGACACAGTCGGTGTCCGTGGAAAGGTTCGACACAAAGCCTGGAATATTTTATGAAAAAATTGGAACAACAAAGAGAGCAATTTCCGACTGGACCATAATTATATATTATGAATTGGAACCTTACTGGCGCGATATGAAAACATTCGATTTGGGAATAAAGGAGTTCAAATACATATGTCCAGAACTAAATAATGAACACACATGTGATTCCATATCACAGCATTTTCGGCACCTATTCGACGAATTACAAATGGCAAACGCACTCTTGCAACACACACGAAAACGCCGATCACCATTTGATGCAGTTGGCAACATTGCAAACAGTCTATTTGGAGTTTTAGACTCGGACTACGCCAATAAAATGACCAAAGTCATAGAAGAAGTTAAAACCAATGAAGCATTTCTACTGCACTTACTGAAAAATCAAACATCAGTACTTGATTCAACTATCAACGTTGTCAAAAAGACCAGATCTACATCGGACAAACGGCTAAAACTACTTGAACAACAAGTGGCTATCCTTAGCCAAAGCAGAGGAAGGTACACAGGCGCACATCTAACCGAGAATTACCTGGCACTGACAACTCAACTAACACTTCTGGCAGCCACTCTTCAGCGCATGCAATCAGAAATAGTGGACGTTCTGACAGGAATTCGCCACCATACAATCAGCCCAACATTGATTTCCCCTAATCAACTAAAGGATCAATTGGATCAAATACGGGATCATTTGCCACCAGATCAAATGCTGCCTGTGACATACAGACTAATGCGAGCAGAAGGAACAGCTACCGACACTCAGGTAATATTCAGAGTAATATTACCGCTAGTGTCAACATCAAAATTAGAGCTGTTTAATATCGTGCCAATTCCGGTGTGGGACTCAACAAGTTGGAGATTGTTTGAGCTTAAAACACCTATAATAGCAGTTAACAACCACAGGGATCAATTCATGGGATTAACTCAAGATGATCTACGACGCTGCCTCACACTACCAAATGAAGAATACATATGTTTTGACCATCAAGCTGTGTTTAATGTAAACAATCGTTGTGAGTTTCAGCTCTTTAACAACAAGACACCAACAGTGTGTCAAACAACTCACAGAACCACCAAGATGGTTTGGGAAAAGACACACCAACCTAACAGGTGGATCTTTGCAACACATTCTGCAATGGAACTACAAGCCGTATGCAACGGAACACCATCCACAATACAGCTAGCAGACACCGGAATACTCTCATTATAATTCAATCAAGCCAAACATCACCCATGTACCTGCGACAAATATCAACATCTCAGACTACAAGGTTCAAGAAGACAAGGATCTGGACGACTTACAGCAGCAATTGGCAGCACTGAACAATCTAGAGTTGCCTAACCAATCAAGTTCAGTCCTACACAATCATATAGCATCGTATGCTGCCTTAGCTATATCCATCATATTGCTATGTGCCTATGCAATGCGAAAGAAACGACTATGGACTGTGCAATTAACGGTTCCCAGGAATGAAGTCATCAATACACCTGATCCAGCCGCATCACCAAGACGATTCACAAAAGAACAAGATGATGGTTGAACACCTGTTCAACGGCCGGGAGAATGTTTAGGCGTATATACATTTAAGTTACAGCACACACAATATATTACAGACAATTATAATTTAACTAGGTCAATTAAATACTACACCCTACATATTATTGTCTTAAGTACAAAAACTGCTGATCACAGCGAAAACGACACACATAACGAATTACCAAAACAGCGGTCAGTCAACGCGGAAATTGCCAATATGCAATTCTGCATTGGCAAGCAATTGCTGCGTTACAATAACCCAATTTATATTGATATTACACTTATGCCAACTAAGCTACTTTTTCCTATAAATATTGTTACTTTCATGAATAAAAGATCAGTTCTTTACTTTGTACCAACAAACCAAGTATTTTACTCATCATCAAGGAATTCCCCCTCCGTAGTCCACCTAGTTACAAGTGCTAGTTGCGACGCCTTTTTAGCAGTCAGTTTATGTACTGAATGCTTACAAAACAAATATATACACAAACAACTCCTTTTGATTAATTTTCCCTCCCTGTTAAACCGTAGAACTATGCATGGAGTATTATTTATTACTAACCTACTTAATGGTGAAATCGACTCATCAGTTCTTTTAAGTCGAATTAAATTAACGGTTCCGATTAGAGCTACTCGTAACTTTTTACCCCTTAGCCTTGTTCGTTGCTCGAGCAACTATTTAGTACATGAACCATTCCGTGTTTTATGTTCTGATTATAACAAGCTTTATTCTCTGATATCCGTGGAGTCCTCAATTCCAGTACTAAAAGATCGATCCTTTTTGCTTTATCTAATCGTAACCACTAATTACTAATCTAACGCTGGTCTGATTGGGTTTTTCTGGGTTTTTCCCAATCCACGCAACAAATGTTGGACCACTAATTTTATTGTTGAATTTCCCAGAGGTTTAACGTTAACTTTATAATTTTTTTACCTAAAATTACTTTCAGATTTATATATAATATTATTTTACATAATTTTTTTATTTCAATTTTTTATTATATATTAATTTTAATTAATTTGGATTTTATGTCAGCTGATCATAGTTGACAATAAACAACTAAATAAATAAATATGTTCATATGGTTTGCCTGCTTCCTTTTCAATTTTGTGACCAAGCTGTAAATATATTTTAATATAAATGTGCGTTTTCAAATATTTGCAGTTTTTGTGGACTTGGGCTTTGTAGTGCTTTTATTTATGTATTTATTGATTATTCCTAGTGCTACAAGTAAAACTACTTATAAATTAGTGCACTAGTCACATTGTACATTTGCTATTTAAACATACAAAATATTATTATTATATTAATTATTTTAAACAAAATGACTTTAATACTATTTATATTATGAAAATTAAAATATAAATTCAAAAACAATACATATAAATTCAAAAACAAAAATGAATTCATTACCCTATTACCTTTATTATTGTTGTCATTAATACCATCATAAATCACTTCGCTGTAAGTATGTCTTAAACTTAGATTTACAAATTTATGTGCTTCTAACGGTCTTAATCTCTAGTGGCAACTGTTTTCAAAATCGAGCAATCCATACAAAAAAGTACCTGTCGGAGGATGCAAGCTTAGTTCTAGGACGAACAATATTACAGGTCCTTAATGATACTGCAAAGCGTAGTTTCTCATATTATTAATCAGGCGCTTTTGTGGCATGAAGCAGATTTAAAGTTTAATACTTGTTTAGAAATTAATCCACCTTTGTCAACATAAAACATTTAGTTCTAATTATGCGTACATTGCTGTTTACAGCTGCATATTTCGTTACCTACTCTTCCTAATCTTTCTATGGATTTACAGTTCTTGTATATGCTCGCGATGCGTACGTGACTTTTGGCTATTCTTTATTCTCTTTCGCCAACCACGCTGATTGTTCTTATCTTTCTGCATCAGCAGTCGTTATGTAACTCTTGCACCGAAAAGTTGGCAAAACCAAATATATACCATTAGAAACCGAGATCATCCATTTATTTTTTATATGTTTAATTCCAAAACATAATTGGTCCTTCGAGCCAGATCGCTTCGGACTTCTTAAAATATTTATTATATATTTGTGCCAGTCCTCGGTTCATACGCTGCAGTGCTACACCAACGTGGTTAGGCTGTACCCGAAAGCTATTATAGCAAACATATACATTAGTACATAGACATATGGAAATGCATCGAATTATTCAACAACGTGGTGGCTGTAAAGCACAATTAACCCGTGCTCAAGCCACAGCAGAGGAGTTTGTGAAAACGTGCGACTCATTGGATACACTAAAGGAGAAAATAGGCAGATTAAGTGCTCAGGGTGAAGCCCTGAGCCTAGTTAAGCATATTGCGGTTACCGACAACAACTACCATGATGCTTGGGAGCGATTGGAACAGCGTTACAACAAAAAAGCGCTTATCGTTCGTTCATTCATAACCAACTTCTTGTCGCTGCCAACACTGAGTGCAGTAAGCGTTACGGACTTGCGCAAATTGACTGACAGTGCCGACGAAAGCATCCGTGGCTTAAACGCATTGCAATGCAATGGTCGTGATCCGTGGCTTATTCACATTTTGTTATCCAAATTGGATTATGAGACACGTCAAGCATGGGCTGGACATCCTACCGCTAACGAAAGCAATACTAAAATCGAAGACTTGTTTACCTTTCTGTTCGCTCGCTGTGATGCACTCGAATCTTGTCAGGCACCGCGTCTATCGCACAATAAACGACGTGCAGCATCGTATCACAGCAACATACAGAAATCAATGTAAACAAACTGTTCTCTCTGTCAACGACCACATCATATGTCCACGTGCGCCCAGTTCAAGGCCATGGATATAGACGCTCGTCGCTCTTTTGCGAACGACAATAAGTTAGGCTTTAACTGCCTTAGCCGCTCACATCAGGTCAAGGATTGCAGCTCGAAACACAATTGTCGCATCTGCAACTCCAGGCACCACACTTTGGTTCATAGGGAGAAGCCATCTCCACCTATTCGACTGACTCCCAACACGGATGCCAGCAGTCTTTCCTTAAGCGATAGGAATGCAGACTCGGATCCTGCGGCAATCATTCATCACACATTGGATACATCGTCAGTTGCGCAGACTCAGGCTCTGCTACCAACTATTCTGGCTACTGTTATCGACGCATGGGGCAATAAGACTGCATGTCGGATGCTGCTCGATACAGGTTCAACTATAACTATGGCTACTGAAGCGTTCATTCAGCGCATCGGTGCGCAACGCACACACGCACGCATATCAGTTTTGGGTCTCGCTGCTAACAACGCTGGTGTTACTCGAGGACGAATTAACCTGCAACTCTTTTCGCGTACTATAAATGCTTCTATGGACGTTACAGCGTTAATTATGAGTACACTAACTTCATCGATTCCCGCACAGTCCATCAACACTTGCACGTCGACTTGGAATAAGATTTGTCAGTTACCTCTGGCAGATCCGACATTTGATCAGCCAGGCCATATAGATGTCATTATTGGCTCTGATCAAATATGGAATCTGTATACTGGACAACGCAAACAATTCGGTAGGAATTTTCCTATTGCACTTTATACTAAATTTGGTTGGGTCATTACAGGTACATACAACGGCTGTAATGATAAACACACGTATGCGCAGGCACACTTTGCACATGACGATTTAGATGCACTAGTTCGCAAATTCATGGAGCTTGATTCCGTACAGCCGAGCAAGGCTACAATAGATGCTACTGACGTGGCTGAGCAACACTTTGCTGCCACACACACACGTAACAAGGATGGCGTGTACATCGTAAAATACCCATTCAAAACGGACGCTGTTCCACTTGGAGAAACATTGACGCATGCTCGCAATCGTTTTGCAGCAATGGAAAGGAAATTTAGAAGTTCTCATGCTCTTAAGCAACAATACACGGAATTCATGGATGACTATCTGAATCGCGGACATATGGAGTTGCTTAAACGTGAACACATAGACGACAGCTCATCAGAACATATATATTTGGCACATCACGCAGTTTTGAAGCACGACAGTACGACCACTAAATGCCGAGTAGTCTTCGACGGTTCAGTTAAGGACAGCCTTGGCCACTCGCTTAACGATCGCTTACACGTTGGTCCACCTATTCAACGAGATCTATTCGGAGTCTGCATTCGTTTTCGTCAATATCGCTATGTTTTCTGCGCCGATATTGAGAAGATGCTTCGAGGCATTCTAGTAGCAGAAGAGCACACAAACTTTCAACGTATTGTAATTGTATTGTGGCGTAAGGAGGAAACTGCGCCACTTGAGCATTATCGATTGCTAACAGTAACGTATGGCTTGGCATCTTAACCATTTTTGGCCATACGAGTATTGGAGCACTTGGCTTCTGATTATCAAAGCACCTTTCCGTCAGCTGCTCGTGCTCTTTCTCGAGATGCATATGTCGATGACATTCCTACTGGTTGTGATACTGTAGATGAGCTTCTCGCCCTTAAAGATGAACTTATTCTGTTGCTGGAAAAAGGAAAGTATCGCCTTCGGAAATGGACATCAAATTGTTGGCCGCTATTAAACGCTCTCCCCAGCGAGATCTGCGATTATAAACCGGAGTTTCTTATTGAGGGTGATTCTATCCGTTGCGTGAAGATTCTTGGTTTACAATGGAACCCTGGTACAAACACTATCTCCATCAAACGAGATGCACATGAAATTACTCGTGTACCGACTAAAAGATTATTGTTATCCGAACTATCTAAGATCTTCGATCCAATTGGCCTAATTGCGCCTCTGACGACTTATTTGAAGATTCTCTTTAAGGATAGTTGGCTCAGTGAATCAAAATGTGATGAACGGCTGCCACGTCAATTGTGTGCACGTTGGCAACAGTTCATCGATGAATCACACGAACTTGAAAACTTAAACGTACCAAGATACATTGGATACCCTTTTCAACCTATCGAACTACATGGATTCGCCGACGCGTCCGCGCAAGCCTATGCCGCCGTTGTGTATAGTCGCGTGCAGATTGAAGACAAACATATTGTCACATTGCTTGCCGCACGAACCCGAGTCGCTCTCATAAAGCCGCTCTCAATTCCTCGACTAGAATTGAATGCGGCTCATCTTCTCACAAAATTGCTCAATATCATTAAACAAGCATTAACTATTCCTATTTCCAGTGTCCCTTGCTGGACAGATTCGGAGATCGTGTTGCATTGGTTATCAGCACCCCCTCGTAATTGGAATACGTTCGTCTGCAATCGAACAGCTGAAATTTTGGAAGTTTGTCCCCGTAGCAGTTGGCAGCACGTATCCACACATGAAAATCCCGCAGACTGCGCTTCACGAGGAATGCTTTTAACAAAACTTAAGGAACATCAACTCTGGTGGACTGGACAGTCATGGTTATCTCAGGCTCGTGAAACTTGGCCTCCTCCCAAAGCCAAGTTTGCACAGACGGCTGAGTCACTTGCTAACACGGAATCTAAACTGAAGCCAGCCATTGGTCTCCACGTTTCTGATGATAGAAACGCTTTAACAAGTTTAATTCACAATTCATCCTCGTGGACTCGACTCTTGAGAGTCACAAGCTACTGCTATCGATTCGCACTACGTTTAAGGAAAGGGACTCACTTCACACGTTTTTTGACTTCTACGGAGCTTCAACATTCTCAAGTTCAGTTGTTGAAGCACGTACAAATGAAACATTTTAGGAAAGATTATGACCAAATATACAATGGTCAAACTCTTTCAGCTAAGTCTAAATTAATTCGTTACACTCCTTTTTTAGACGCTGACGGCTTGATGCGCGTTGGAGGCCGTATTCAACAGTCAGCTGTGACATACAATGCAAAACACCCGTTACTCATACCAAAGGAATCGCCTGTCGCCGTTATGCTAATTCGACATCAACACACCAAGATGATGCATGCTGGTGCGGATTACACCTTTCACAGTCTGAGACAGCAGTACTGGATTTTTGGGGCTCGCAACATCGTGCGGAAGGTCGTGTTCGGATGCAAGACGTGTTTTTTGCAACGCCGGCAACACAGTTCACAGCTTATGGCGGAGTTGCCTGTAGCTAGAGTGCAGCCCACCAGATGCTTTTTACACACTGGAATGGACTACGCTGGACCCGTGTCAATCAAGATCTCCTCAGGCCGAACACCGAAGTTTGGAAAAGCATGGTTTGCTGTGTTCGTGTGCATGTCCACCAAGGCAGTGCACATCGAACTGGTTAGCGACCTCTCTACATCGGCATTTATCGCAGCATTCAAGCGCTTCTGGTCCAGACGAGGACCAATCTCAGACTTGTACTCGGATAACGGTACAAACTTTCAAGGAGCCAAACGGGAGCTTAGTGAAATGCAACAGTTGGCCATATCTCAAAGCAAAAACGAAGAGGCAGCTAACTTTATGTCTGGATATGGCATATCCTGGCATTTTATTCCCCCCTCTGCACCGCATTCTGTCATCTAATCCACTCACATTTGACTTAATTTTTAAGATTGCCTCAAATTCATCTCATTGACTTACACTAACAAAGTTAAAACAGCTAGTACAATTATCTATGTTTATGTACGGGTTACATGTTGCTGGACGAACATTGACATTTACAAAACTACCCTTAAGAATATTTACATCCAAGTCGTCATTTATCACAGGTTTAGCTTTTCCAATTCCAACGTTCCTCACCTCCTTCCATAATTTTTGCGTGGAATTTATATTGTCAATTTTTAAACCATTATGTCTACGCTTAGCACTACTTATCAATTCATTTACGTTACGCCTGGCAGTCTTAAAAAATTGAAACAATTGGTCAGTCTTATAACGTTTCCACCTCTCGTAAAGCTTGTCCCGGTGTTTTATTGCACTGTTTATATCACTGCTAAACCATGGATTTTGCTTTGGCTTAATAACTATGTTGGTGTTTCTGCAATTACAATTTTTAGACCAAGTGCATTAAGTTCTCCTTATAAGTCTTGGTTCTGAAGCATATTGCTGTTTAGATCGCCAAGTATTATAATGTCAGTAAAGGTCAGTGATAAGTTTGCTATTGCGTGAATCAAGTCAGAGTAACTAATGTGATTATGTGCCCTAAACACACACCCTAGAAGCATCTTAATATTTTTATTAAGACTAATTAATTCTAAAAATAAATATTCAATTGGGCTGTCAAGGGGATGACTTAGAACAACTTTACACTTAATTCTCTTAGCTACATACACTGCTACACCACCCGCATGACATACACGGTCAGAACGGAAAACATTCAAGCCATCACAAATAATAGACAAGTCACTTAATTCTGGGAAAAACCACGTTTCAGAGAAACAGACAACATCAACATTAGAATTCACAAAAATAAAACGAAACTTATCCATCTTCTTAACAAGACTCTGAGCATTTATATGGCAAATATTTAAAGCGCTGTTTTGCGTACAAAGAACTCTAACCATGGCTTGGCTGCTCGACTTGGATGTTATTAAAGATGCGGACATCTAAAAAGCTTGATTTAAGAACCTAACAGAAGCACATAAAACAAGTGCCGCATAGTTAATTTTGGCTATGCCAAGACTATGATACCCTTCACACACGGATTAATTTTTTTAAACTCTTTACCGAAACTTTCCAATTCTTTTTATCTATGGGATAGTAAATTAAAGTGTCAAGATTGGGGTTCCACGATAACTGGGGGCTGGCAAATCAAAAATTCCATAACTCAAAAACGATAAATCCGCATATTTCCATCCTTACAGCTACAATTAGGTGGGCAGATACTAAACAACCCAAAAAATTGCATCAAACATTTTGGAGCCACGCTCTCCATTCCGCAAAAAAATGTTTCACGTTGCCTTCGTGTTTCGCTGCTTCGCAAACAAGCGCAACGCTTTCATTGTGTGAGTTTGGACACCACTGGTTTACAATGTCAGCGTGAACAATGCAATCAGCTGATTCGATTTCAGCTAACACATTTGCAATGGCGCAAAATTTAACGATTTTTTTTTTTCATTTAACAATGATTTTATTGTTATATATTCCTTAATATGTACCAAATAAATATAAATAAGTGAATTCTATTATCATTTACCTCAGTTTTGAGCAAAATAGAGGCAAAAACCTTACTAATTTCGATAATACGCCATCTATTGACAGCTTTTAAAACTACATTTTGAATAGCTTTTTTCCACTCCAAGCTGAGATGCAAGCGAAAGCGGTTACAGATTGAGAGTGAGTGAGACGAACTTATGTGAAAAAATATGTGTGGCAGACGGAAGCAAAACATTTTCCAATCTCACGCTGACATTGTAAACCTTGCTTTAAGATAGCAATTGACATTTCACATAGATCTGCGTCAAAAATTTGGATGCCATGCCCACCGATACCGCCCCCAGCCCCTCTTTCTCCTTTTTTTACAAACTTCGAGCTAGAGTCACCAAATTTGGTATGAAGATAGCAATTGACATTTCACAAAGATCTGCATCTAAAATTTGGATGCGACACCCACCCATACCGCCCCATGCCTCCCCTTTCCCCACATTTTACAAACTTCGAGCTAGAGTCACCAAATTTGGTATGAAGATAGCAATTGACATTCCACAGAGATCTGCAGCAAAAATTTGGATGCCACACCCACCCAATCCGCCCCCAGCCCCCCTCCCACAGCTTTTACATACTTTGAGCTAGAGTCACCAAATTTTCAACGAAGACAGCTGGTGGCATCCCCATGTGCATCGGAGAATCTTTAAGGCAGCGTACCCTTTTGCAATCAGGCCTCTTTTTACCGGTTTAAGTACTGGTAACGAGTACACCGCAGTCGGTTGCGTCCGACTGCAACGTTTCCACTTGTTTTTACTTAATTTTGAATAAATTAAATTTGAATTTATTATTTTTTAACAATTGTTGTGGTTTGGCTGTTACTGTCAGCTAGACGGTAGACAGTCAGCCAAATCAATGCTCCACCCTCTTATTTATGTTTCTGTGCAGTTGTTGGTAATTTTTCGCTCCTATTTTGACTCTTGAGCGTCATTTACTTGTTCGTGTGCGACAACAACAACAATTTGAAAATTTTTTGCGTTATACCACTTTTGAAGCAAATGAGCTATATGTAGGTACTTGAATGTGCACGACAGCAACAACAATTGATAGTACGATATGGTCAATTTGTATGGTGGCTATGTCGTAGAATGCTCCGATCGGGATGAAATCTCATAGTGAACAAACCCGACATGATCTAAGCAATCTGTGAAAGTTTCATCAATATCGGTTCAGCAGTTTGGCCGGGAATCGTGTTGAAACAGACGGACAGACGGGACAAACGGACACGCGGAAATCAATTCCTGAGCTCGTCCTGATCATTTTGATATATAGTTTATGGGGTCTCCCATCATTCCTTTAAGGCGTTACAGATTCATGACAAACTCAATATACCCTGTTTCACATGTGTGAAGGGTATAAAAATTGTTAAATACCTAACGCTAAAAATGAAATAAAAATAGTATTAACAACGACAACAAAAATCAGCTGCACATCAGACGCAATCAAATGTGAGAGATGAGAGCACTGTTTTAAAAGATACGAAAGTGTAAAACGAAAAAAATTACTTAAAATACGATTTTTGATGTTTTGTTTCGGCTAGCTTCTTTATGATTGTGTGTGTGTCCCTGTATATCTACACGGCATATTTTAATGTATGCGTAGCATTAACCATGGCATTCATTGACCTTTCTCTACTACGGCATTCGCCGAAAACTCGGAATATAAGAAAATAAATTAATGTGTGCTAGAGTCGTAACCACTTAGTCTAGGTTTTGGTAACAGGCCGATCAGCAGCAAAATGACATGAACGTATGTACACCATACATACATAAAAATATGGGAATGTATGTGAAACATTTGCCTTTATATGATTTTATTTTTTTTGTTCAGAAGTTGCGAGAAGTGAGTTTTGATGCAGATCTTTGATGGTCTTTCTTTCTTCCTACCAAATTTGGTGACTCAAGCTCAAAAACTGTAATAGATACACGCATTCCCGTTTTTAACGAGGCGTTTGGGTGGCTGAGGGTGGCTAGGTTGGTATGGGTAGGCGTGGCATCGAAAGTTTTGATGCAGTTTTTGAAATTTGTAATCACCTTTTTTGACACAAAATTTGGTGGCCATTGCTTAAGAACTGTGTAAGATAGAGGCGTTTCTAATTTCAAACCACGGGGAGCTGGGGGCGGAAAGGGTGTTCGTGGATCCAAAACTTTGATGCACTTTTGTTGGAGATGCTAGTAGGTATAGTCTTGCCAAATTTGGTAACTCTAACTGTAAGGGTGTGGGAAATATAAGGATTATTCGATATTGAGTTATCGAATTTATCGATTTGCCAGACCCCAGCTATCGTTGAACCACAATCTTTCCCGGCCATAGAAAAATATATTTGAAAGGTTTCAAGTCTCTAGCTTGAAGGGTGTGGAGAAAAATTTCGTTCATGCATGCGGACAGACACCATGACGGACATTGCACTAACCCAATATATTCTTTACCATCGGTATCATATATATACACCGGAGATATTAAAGATTGAAGGTTGGTTATTATGCAGTTCCGCAAAAATGCAGACACTGTGTGTTCGCGTGCTTCCACACGCATGCATACAAACAATGACTGTACGGATCAACAAGAATGGAACTTATATAGAGTCGTCATGAGGCCAAATTCTGACTGCCAGTTGGAATATGAAATCGTGGCGACACCTCTCTCTCGGAGCGCTGTTTCTCTGCCAGCGCATTTCGTGCCCGAGTTCCAAGTCACTCGGCTTGACGACTGTGCTACGCTTTTTTTCTCTCCTAGCACAGCCAGCCAGCCGTTCTGTGTGTATGCGCCAGTAGCCAGCGATTTTGCAGCGCGCAGTCGCTTCTTCGCTTGCTGTTCGCCCTTCTTTTCCTTGTATAAACATATGAGCGTGTATACGTCACACGATCATATGTTATGTTTATTTCTTATCACTTTTTGCGACGTTGCTATAGTGAAGCTATGCACTATACCCACATACATATATGTTTGCAGTTTTGCTGGAATATATGTAGGCTTTCTACTAATTTTGCTATTTTGTTTGGGCTGGCTAGTGTTAGTGTGTTAGTGATAGTGATGCGCGGCTAGCCAGCGATTTTCTAGCGCGCAGTGGCTTCTTCGATTGCTGTGCCCCCATTTTTTAACACGCTTATATTAGCTTCACTTGTATGTTTGTATGTTTGTATGTATGTAATTAACACGCTTATATTAGCTTCACTTGTATGTTTGTATGTTTGTATGCATGTAACTCTCCTTTGGACTAAAAGCAAGTGGCTTATTACTGTCAGTATATCCCACAACCTCAAGTTCGTTCGTTGACCAAGTGGTCTAAGGCGCGGGTCTTCGCTCCCGGACTCGCCGATCGTGGGTTCTAATCCCGTCCACGGCCGAAAAAAAAATTGTTTGTTTTTTTTTTTTAAATCTGCACCATGTTCATGTTCTCTAGAACTTCCAATTTTTTTTTTTTTTTTTGTATGTATGTATGTAACTCTCCTTTGGACTAAAAGCAAGTGGCTTATTACTGTCAGTATATCCCACAACCTCAAGTTCGTTCGTTGACCAAGTGGTCTAAGGCGCGGGTCTTCGCTCCCGGACTCGCCGACAGTGGGTTCTAATCCCGTCCACGGCCGAAAAAAAAATTGTTTTTTTTTTTTTTTTAAATCTGCACCATGTTCATGTTCTCTAGAACTTCCAATTTTTTTTTAATAATTAATAGAACTAAAATTAAAAAAACTAAAAAACACGCTTTTATAATACATCGAACTAAACAGTGAAAAATAAATATATATATATATGGGGCGCTTTGTCCATATTTCTCGTACATCGAGCGCCCAACGCTTTTTTTTTACAATAATGCTAGTATTTATCATTTATTATTGTTTTAAACTTATTTGAAAAATTATTTTTAACTTTTTAGTTTGATATGCTCTAAAAGCGTGTTTTTTAGTTTTTATACTCGATACCGAAGGTAAAGAGTATATTGACTTTGTGCAATGTCCGTCATGGTGTCCGTCCGTCTGTCCGTCTGTCCGTCCGTATGTTCGCAACTTTTTTCCACACCCTTCAAGCTAGAGACTTGAAACTTTCCAATTCTCTTTATCTATGGGATAGTAAATTAAAGTGTCAAGATGGGGGCTCTACGATAACTGGGGGCTGGCAAATCGATAAATTCGATAACTCAAAACCGATAAATCCACATATTTCGCACATCCTTACAGCTAGAAGTACCAAATTTGGTAAGAAGATAGCTACTAGCAACCCCCAAAAACCTGCATCAAAAATTTTGGAGCCACGCCCCCCATTCCGCCCCCAGCCCCCAATTTTAAAGTTAAAAAAGCCTATATCTCCCACAGTTTTTGAGCTATAGTCACCAAATTTGGTGCCAAGATAGGTGATGATGACCCCTCAAAAACTGCATCAAAAGATTACCCCCAATACCGCCCCAGCCACCCCCATGTGCCCCCAACGCTTCGTCAAAAACGGGAATGCGTGTATCTTCCAGAGTTGTAGAGCTAGAGCCTCCAAATTTGGTGGGAAGATAGTTGGTAACGACCCCCAAAAACTGCATCAAAGTTTTGGAGCCACGCCCACCCATTCCGCCCCCAGCCCCACCGCATTTTGAAATCAGAAATGGCTATATCTCCCACAGTTTTTGAGCTAGAGCCACCAAATTTGGTGCCAAGATAGGTGATGATGACCCCCAAAAACTGCATCAAAAGTTTGGATGCCACGCCCACCAATACTGCCCTAGCCGCCCCCATCCACCCCAACGCTTCGTCAAAAACGGGAATGCGTGTATCTTCCAGAGTTGTGGAGCTAGAGCCACCAAATTTGGTAGGAAGATAGCTGGCAACGACCCCCAAAATCTGCATCAAAGTTTTGGAGCCACGCCCTCCATTTCGCCCCCCTTTCCCCACTTTTTACAATTTTCGAGCTAGAGTCACCAAATTTGGTATGAAGATAGCATTTGACATTTCAGAAAGATCTGCATCAAAAATTTGGATTCCACGCCCACCCATACCGCCCCCAGCCCCCTTTTCCCCACTTAGTACAAATTTCGAGCTAGAGTCACCAAATTTGGTATGAAGATAGCAATTGACATTTTACAAAGATATGCATTAAAAATTTTGATGCCACGCCTACCCTTACCGCCCTCAGCCCCCCTTTCCCCATCTTTTTTAAACTTCGAGCTAGAGTCACCAAATTTGGTATATAGATAGCAATTGACATTCCACAAAGATCTGCATAAAAAAATTTGGATGTCACGCCCACCCATACCGCCCCCAGCCCCCTTTCCCCATTTATTACAAATTTCGAGCTAGAGTCACCAAATTTGGTATGAAGATAGCAATTGACATTCCACAAAGATCTGCATCACAAATTTGGAAGTCACGCCCACCCTTACCGGCCCCAGCCCCCTTTCCCCACTAAATATAATTTTCGAGCTAGAGTCACCAAATTTGGTATGAAGATAACAATTGACATTCCACAAAGATCTGCATCAAAAATTTGGATGACACGCCCACCCAAACCGCCCCCAGCCCCCCTTTCCCCACCTTTTACAAATTTTTAGCTAGAGTCACCAAATTTGGTATGAAGATAGCCGGTGGCATCCCCATCTGCATCGGAGAATCTTTAAGGCAGCTTAAACCCCTGCCGCATCCGTACCCCTTGCATTCAGGCCTCTTTTTTACCGGTTTTAATTCTGGTATCGAGTATGCCGCAGTCGGTTGCGTCCGACTGCAACGTTTCCACTTGTTTTAAACTATATTTATTATTAACTTTTTAGTTTGATATGCTCTAAAAGCGTGTTTTTTAGTTTTTTTAAACTATATTTATTTCCTTGTATTCCTTTATGTGCGCTTATTTTATTGCTTATCTATCCTATGGCTTCGACCTTGCAGCAAAGCAAATGAGCGAATTAATGACAACTTACATATATATATATATATGTATATATATATATATGTAAATGCAGTTTTGGTGGGCTATAGACATTATAATGATTTTTGATTTTTGTTTCGGCAAGCTACCATAAGCATGTGTGTGTGTCCCTGTCTCTATGCATGTCCATATTTTAATGTATGCGTACCATTTGCCAGGCAATTCATTGACCTTTCTCAACAAATATGAATTTCGACAAACGCTAAACAGCCAATATTTGACTAAATTTGAATTATTTGCCTACAAAAGCCTAAGAAAAACCAGAAAAACAATACTTCCAAGGCAGTTTTGGTGCTCATCCAACATTTGCTGACCAGGCACACAGCACAAAAAAACAAGCGTCTAGCAAAATAGGCAATTGTCAGTTTTGCATTGCTAAAGCAGAAGCAACACAAGAAAACGCTCTGCATAGCCAAATTAACATAATAATAAACAACTTTATTACGTATACTTTACTTTTTATTATATTTATTACTTATTATGGAGTTTTATAATAAATATTATGCACGCTTAAAACTAACTAATACAAGCGACATGAGAAGGTGGGCTCCAATTAAATATATGGTTCCGGGCTTTAATGAAAACTTATCGAGCAAATTACGTCAAATATTTTCAAGCATGTAGCGAAAGATGATGACATAATAATAAAATGTAACACACACACACACACACACATGTAATTTGGTGCTTGGCGAAGCAAAAAAGTAAACATACATAAAAAATAACAATTTTGGGCTTATTTTAATCTCCAAAGTGGGCTCACCTTTCAAGAACGAATTGTGGGCTAATGGGCTTAAATCAAGTTCATCGTTCTCAATATAAGTATAACGTACTAAATAACCAAAAAATAAGTCGATTTAAGTTAAATATAAGTACGAAATACTATTTTATACAAAAAAAAAAAAAAAAATCGCTCTCTCGCATACACAACATGTAACGGAATCTCTCTCAATAGAGAGACGATCGGCTTTACGCATTCAGTGCAGTGTTGCCAATTCAGCTATTTTCTAGCCAGATTTGGCTATTTTCAGACGTCGTCAGCCGGAGACTCTTGAAATTTGCAGGTGCCTGCGATTCTGGCTATTTTTCAACTTATTTAGCTATTTTTTCAGCAATTTCGAAAAATATACTATTTAATACGTAATTCATACTGTAAATTAATTAAGACGCTTGTATTTGGTCACATTCAATGTATTTCTTTAACTATCGAGAGATAGCGAATACCAGCAACCCTGTTTATTGCATATCGATTGCAAAATTTTTCGCGCTTGCCGTCACTATTTTAATGTGCACAAATAATGATGAAATAGCCCTTTGCGTGGACGTAACTTGTAAAAAAAAAAATGCCCAAGGAATACAAGCAGAAGGTACGCGATACATGGTTGGATAATCCCGATTTTAAACAATGCATCAAAAAGGATTTGACGGACCCCACAAAGGCATTTTGCACGTACTGCAAATCGACATTAAATGCAAAATTGTTCGATTTAAAGGCGCATGTAGCTACCAAAAAACATAAGACAAATGCTGAATGCCATGGGCAAACCAACAAGCTAACTTTTAAGCCTATTGACAATGAAACTGTGCAAAAAGAGGCAGCTCGTTGCCTTTTTGTGGCGCAACATTGCGCTCTGAGCACTGTGGCCAATTTATGCTCAGAGGCCTTCAACGTTCGCCAAATTAAGCTGCATAGGACGAAATGCGTAAATATTATTAAAAATGTCTTATCGCTTCACTTTCAAGAACAATTAAAAGAAGATATAGGGTCCGCGAAATATAGTCTTTTAATAGACGAATCGACGGATATAAGTATTACAAAAGTTCTTGGTAAGTAGTTGCTTTATTTATTTATTTTTGAAAGTTAATTAAATGAGCATGTCGTTTTTCAGGTGTAGCCATAAACTTTTTTAGTGCTACCCGTGCAGAAATAGTGTCAACATTTTTGTGCCTTATATCTCTTGAATCGGCGGATGCTTTAACTATTGCAAATGAGCTTCAAAAACGGATCACAGATCTACACCTGGACATAAAAAACTTGACTGGCATAGGCACCGATAACGCGAGCGTTATGGTTGGGTCAAATAACAGTGTGTTTACCGAGCTCAAAAAGGATGTTCCTAACCTGGTATTAATCAAGTGTGCGTGCCATTCTTTTCAACTAGCAGTTAATAGTGCCTGCAAAGCAATACTACCTGGGGACTTAGAGTTTCTTATATATGAAAAATACAATTGGTTTTCGAAAAGCTCTAAACGTCAAACGGACTATAGGAAAATTTACACCCTTATTAACGATGACAAGGTATACATTTTAAAATAATACTCGATACCGAAGGTAAAGAGTATGTTGAGTTTGTGCAATGTCCGTCATGGTGTCCGTCCGTCTGTCCGTCTGTCCGTCCGTATGTATGCAAGTTTTTTCCACACCCTTCAAGCTAGAGACTTGAAACTTTCCAATTCTCTTTATCTATGGGATAGTAAATTAAAGTGTCAAGATGGGGGTTCTACGATAACTGGGGGGCTGGCAAATCGATAAATTCGATAACCCAATACCGATAAATCCACATATTTCGCACATCCTTACAGCTAGAAGTACCAAATTTGGTAAGAAGATAGCTATTAGCAACCCCCAAAAAACTGCATCAAAAATTTTGGAGCCACGCCCCCCATTCCGCCCCCATCCCCTCCGCATTTTTAAGTCAAAAAAGACTATATCTCCCACAGTTTTTGAGCTATAGCCACCAAATTTGGTGCCCAGATAGGTGATGATGACCCCTAAAAACTGCACCAAAAGTTTGGATACCACGCCCACCGATACTGCCCTAGCCGCCCCCATCCACCCCAACGCTTCGTCAAAAACGGGAATGCGTGTATCTTCCAGAGTTGTGGAGCTAGAGCCACCAAATTTGGTAGGAAGATAGCTGGCAACGACCCCCAAAATCTGCATCAAAGTTTTTGAGCCACGCCCACCCATTTCGCCCCAAGCTCCCAAACATTTTAAAGTCAAAAAAGCCTATAGCTCCCACAGTTTTTGAGCTATAGCCACCAAATTTGGTGCCAAGATAGGTGATGATGACCCCCCAAAAATTTAATCAAAAGTTTGGATGCCACAACTACCAATACTGCCCTAGCCGCCCCCATACGCCCAAACGCTTCGTCAAAAACGGGAATGCGTGTATCTTCCAGAGTTGTGGAGCTAGAGCCACCAAATTTGGTAGGAAGATAGCTGGCAACGACCTCCAAAGAACTGCATCAAAGTTTTGGAGCCACGTCCACCCATTCCGCCCCCCTTTCCCCACCTTTTACAAACTTTTAGCTAGAGTCACCAAATTTGGTATGAATATAGCAACTGACATTCCACAAAGATCTGCATCACAAATTTGTATGCCACTACCACCCATACCGCCCCCTGACCCACTTTCCCCACTTTTTACAAACTTTGAGCTAGAGTCACCAAATTTGGTAAGAAGATAGCAATTGACATTCCACAAAGATCTGCATCACAAATTTGGTTGCCACGCCCACCCATACCGCCCCCAGCCCTCTTTCCCCACTTTTTACAAACTTTGAGCTAGAGTCACCAAATTTGGTAAGAAGATAGCAATTGACATTCCACAAAGGTCTGCATCAAAAATTTGTATGCCACTACCACCCATACCGCCCCCTGACCCACTTTCCCCACTTTTACAAACTTTGAGTTAGAGTCACCTAATTTGGTTTTAAGATAGCAATTAACATTCCACAAAGATCTGCATCAAATAGTTGGATGCCACGCCCACCCATACCACCCGCAGCCCCCCTTTCCCCACTTTTTACAAACTTCGAGTTAGAGTCACCAAATTTGGTATGAAGATAGCAAATGACATTCCACAAAGATATGCATCAAAAAGTTTGATGCCACAACTACCCATACCGCCCCCAGCCACCCCATTCCCCACCTTTTGAAAACCTTGAGCTAGAGTCACCAAATTTATAAGGAAGATAGCTTGTGGCATCCCCATCTGCATCGGAAAATCTTTAAGGCAGCATACACCCCTGCCGCATCCGTACCCCCCTGCAATACCGGTTTTAATACTGGTATCGAGTATGCCGCAGTCGGTTGCGGCCGACTGCAACGTTTCCACTTGTTTTTATATAACTTTGTTTGTTTTCACATAATCTCTCTAACCCAAGTCTTTAACATTTTATGTGTGAACATATTTGCGTCCCGTTGTATGGTTGGTTTGTTTCTCTGTGTTTTTTTTATAACAAATCCTTTGAAAAAACACAGTCATTTATTTAGATGCTTGTTTTTAAATTAAGATCCCCAGAGTGTGCGATACCCGATTTCTATGGATTGAGGGCGCAATATGCAGAATATTGGAGCAATGGATGGAGCTAAAGCTTCATGTCCAAATTGCAGCCAATTCGGAAAAATGTCACAAGGCCAAAATTTTATATGATGTATAGCAGCAATATAAATCACTTATATATAGTATTTCTGAAGCCCATTTTAGAAGATATGCAAAGGGTTAACAAATGCTTTCAGGGCAATAACACGAATACAAGCAAACTTTTAATAGACTTGATTTTCTTAATCAATACTCTAAAGTCAAAAATTATCAGTCCTGATAATGACATTAACATTTTCGAGGTTGATTTCGAAAATCATGTCAAACATGATTTGTATTTAGGTTTCGCTTTTGAAAGTAGACTTAAAATAATTAAGGAAAATATAAGTCAATCCGAAGAAGCAGAAATTCGCAAAACCTGCACAAACTTCATTACGGAACTAATAAAACAGTTAAAGCGAAGGTAAATGGAAAATGGTTACAAAATTATTGTTCAAAATGCTTAACAGCAAAATGTATTATTTCCAGATTGCCAGAAAATGTTGCAGTTCTGAAAAAAATCCATGTTTTTTCTGTAGAAAATGTGCTACGTCCAGTTAAATCGGATATTGTTGATAAATTGAATAATTTCAATTTGTTGGAATCAACAGTTGAAATTATTATCGAGCAATACAATTTTATTCACCTTGTGAATTGGATATATATTGAAAATAATGCAAAATTCTGGTCAGAAGTATTTGCATACAAAGAATCTGGAGGAAACAGCCCCTTTCTGGAACTAGCGAATTTTGCAATAATGCTTTTATCTTTACCATGGTCCAACGCAGAAGTTGAACGCGTTTTCAGTCAGGTCAACATCGTAAAGACTAAACTGCGGAATAAAATGCAGATTGTAACTCTAAATGCCATTTTGAATATAAGGTATTAAGGTTAAGATATTTTTATAATTAATATATTTAAATAGTCTTCTTCTTACAGATTTGAACTTCGTCGAATTGGGCAGTGCTGCTACAACTATTCTGTGCCAAATAAGTGGCTGAAACTTATTGGAACAAGTGAATCCTATGATTCAAATGAATCATGTGATGAGGATATTAATTTAAATACATTCATTGATGAATAAATGCCTAATTTAAACCAAATTTTTTTGCTATTTTTTAAGCTAGTTTTTAAATAAATTTAGCTATTTTCAGCTATCTTTAACATTGGCTTCAGCTACTTTCTTGAAGTGAGAGTTGGCAACACTGTTCTGCATACAGGCCCTAAAAAATAATTATGTTTCAATTCAATTTTAGCAATTCATTAGCTTTACGTTAAATATTGTTATTTAAATCAACATCAAATTTAATTAATTTCGATTTTCAAATCTTTTTCATCTTAAGATTAAAGGAAGGTTTACAATGTCAGCTTAGCTTGGATTGAAGCTTTTAAAAATCTGAAATGTACGCTGATAGTTTACAATGTCAGCGTGAACAATGCAATCAGCTGATTCGAACTCAGCTAACACATTTGCAATGGCGCAAAAATTAACGATTTTTTTTTTTTCATTTAACAATGATTCTATTGTTTTATATTCGTTAATATGTACCAAATAAATATAAATAAGTGAATTCTATTATCATTTACCTCAGTTTTGAGCAAAATAGAGGCAAAAACCTAACTAATTTCGATAATACGCCATCTATTGACAGCTTTTAAAACTAAATTTTTGAATTGCTTTTTTCCACTCCAAGCTGAGATGCAAGCGAAAGCGGTTACAGATTGAGAGTGAGTGAGACGAACTTATGTGAAAAATATGTGTGGCAGATAGAAGCAAAACATTTTCCAATCTCACGCTGACATTGTAAAACTTGCTTAAAAAAAATAAATCAAGCGTTGGATGGATTTAGTATTCCTTCAGTCCCAATTGGTTACGTAACTCCAGGAATCTTGCGGCGGGCAACGGCTTGGTAAAACAAGTGGAAACTTTGCAGTCGGACGCAACCGACTGCGGCATACTCGATACCAGTATTAAAACCGGTAAAAAGAGGCCTGATTGCAAAGGGGTACGGATGCGGCAGGGGTGTACGCTGCCTAAAAGATTCTCCGATGCAGATGGGGATGCCACCAGCTATATTCCTTCCAAATTTGGTGACTCTAGCTCAAAGTTTGTAAAATGTAGGGAAAGGGTGGGGGGGGCGGTATGGGTAGTTGTGGCATCAAAATTTTTGATGCAGATCTTTGTGAAATGTCAATTGCTATCTACATACCAAATTTGGTGACTCTAGCTCGAAATTTGTAATAAGTGGGGAAAGGGGGGCTGGGGGCGGTATGGGTGGGCGAGGCATCCAAATTTTTGATGCAGATCTATGTGGAATGTCAATTGCTATCTACATACCAAATTTGGTGACTCTAGCTCGAAGTTTGTAAAAAGTGGGGCAAGGGGGGCTGGGGCGGTATGGGTGGGCGTGGCATCCAAATTTTTGATGCAGATCTTTGTGAAATATCAATGCATCTTCATACCAAATTTGGTGACTCAGCCGAAATTTGTAAAAGAAGGAAAGGGGGCAGGGGCGGTATGGGTGGGCGTGGCAACCAAATTTGTGATGCAGATCTTTGTGGAATGTCAATTGCTATCTTCATACCAAATTTGGTGACTGTAGCTCGAAAATTGTAAAAAGTGGGAAAGGGGGGCGCAATGGAGGGCGTGGCTCCAAAACTTAGATGCAGATTTTTGGGGGTCGTTGCCAGCTATCTTCCTACCAAATTTGGTGGCTCTAGCTCCACAACTCTGGAAGATACACTCATTCCCGTTTTTGACGAAGCGTTGGGGTGGATGGGGGTGGCTAGGGCAGTATTGGTGGGCGTGGCATCCAAACTTTTGGTGCAGTTTTTAGGGAGTCATCATCACCTATCTTGGCACCAAATTTGGTGGCTATAGCTCAAAAACTGTGGGAGATATAGCCATTTCTGATTTCAAAATGCGGGGGGGCTGGGGGCGGAATGGGTGGGCGTGGCTCCAAAACTTTGATGCAGTTTTTTGGGGGTCGTTAACAGCTATCTTCCCACCAAATTTGGAGGCTCTAGCTCCACAACTCTGGTAGATACACGCATTCCCGTTTTTTGACGAAGCGTTGGGGTGGATGGGGGCGGCTAGGGCAGTATCGGTGGGCGTGGCATCCAAACTTTTGGTGCAGTTTTTAGGGGGTCATCATCACCTATCTTGGCACCAAATTTGGTGGCTATAGCTCAAAAACTGTGGGAGATATAGTCTTTTTATACTCGATACCGAAGGTAAAGAGTATATTGGTTTTGTGCAATGTCCGTCATGGTGTCTGTCCGTCTGTCCGTCTGTCCGTCCGTATGTATGCAAGTTTTTTCCACACCCTTCAAGCTAGAGACTTGAAACTTTCCAATTCTCTTTATCTATGGGATAGTAAATTAAAGTGTCAAGATGGGGGTTCTACGATAACTGGGGGGCTGGCAAATCGATAAATTCGATAACCCAATACCGATAAATCCACATATTTCGCACATCCTTACAGCAAGAAGTACCAAATTTGGTAAGAAGATAGCTATTAGCAACCCCCAAAAAACTGCATCAAAAATTTTGGAGCCACGCCCCCCATTCCGCCCCCATCCCCTCCGCATTTTTAAGTCAAAAAGACTATATCTCCCACAGTTTTTGAGCTATAGCCACCAAATTTGGTGCCAAGATAGGTGATGATGACCCCCTAAAAACTGCACCAAAAGTTTGGATACCACGCCCACCGATACTGCCCTAGCCGCCCCCATCCACCCCAATGCTTCGTCAAAAACGGGAATGCGTGTATCTTCCAGAGTTGTGGAGCTAGAGCCACCAAATTTGGTAGGAAGATAGCTGGCAACGACCCCCAAAAATCTGCATCAAAGTTTTGGAGCCACGCTCACCCATTGCGCCCCCCTTTCCCCACTTTTTACAATTTTCGAGCTTTAGTCACCAAATTTGGTATGAAGATAGCAATTGACATTCCACAAAGATCTGCATCACAAATTTGGTTGCCACGCCCACCCATACCGCCCCCAGCCCCCCTTTCACCACTTTTTACAAATTTCGAGCTAGAGTCACCAAATTTGGTATGAAGATAGCAATTGATATTTCACAAAGATCTGCATCAAAAATTTGGATGCCACGCCCACCCATACCGCCCCAGCCCCCCTTGCCCCACTTTTTACAAACTTCGAGCTAGAGTCACCAAATTTGGTATGTAGATAGCAATTGACATTCCACATAGATCTGCATCAAAAATTTGGATGCCTCGCCCACCCATACCGCCCCCAGCCCCCCTTTCCCCACTTATTACAAATTTCGAGCTAGAGTCACCAAATTTGGTATGAAGATAGCAATTGACATTTCACAAAGATCTGCATCAAAAATTTTGATGCCACAACTACCCATACCGCGGGGGGCTGGGGGCGGAATGGGGGGCGTGGCTCCAAATCTTCTTACCAAATTTGGTACTTCTAGCTGTAAGGATGTGCGAAATATGTGGATTTATCGGTATTGGGTTATCAAATTTATCGATTTGCCAGCCCCCCCAGTTATCGTAGAACCCCCATCTTGACACTTTAATTTACTATCCCATAGATAAAGAGAATTGGAAAGTTTCAAGTCTCTAGCTTGAAGGGTGTGGAAAAAACTTGCATACATACGGACGGACAGACGGACAGACACCATGACGGACATTGCACAAAACCAATATACTCTTTATCTTCGGTATCGAGTATAAATATCAGCAAACTGATTTTCTGTAGGAATATACTCGATGCATATAACATTATTTTCAATTTGGTCTCTGGCGAAATGATATTTAATATCAATGTATTTTGATCGTTTATGACATTTGGGATTACTAGCTATACTAATACAGCCCTGATTATCTTCATAAATTTTTATAGGTCGGTCAAGTTTTATATGAACGCTTTTTAAAAGGGATTTTAACCATAAAGCCTCTCTGACAGCTTCAAATAAGTCCATGTATTCCGCTTCTGTTGATGAAGCCGACACTGAATTTTGCTTTTTTGTGTTCCAGCAAATTAAGTTTGAATTAAACATTTTAAATAGATAGCCTGTTGTACTTTTTCTATCAGTCTCATTGCCTCCCCAATCTGAGTCTGCATACCCAATAAATACATTATCAAAATCTGTATTTTTCTTGAACACTAACTTCATATCAGTAGTATCTTTAAGATACCTGATGATTCTTTTTAAACTTTGCCATAGCTCTGCATTATTTTTATTACTGTATCGACTTAAAATATTTACCGCAGAGGTTATGTCTGGACGTGTACATAACATGATGTACATTAGACAACCAATTAAATTTCTACAGGGAGCATCACATTGACTGTCTGAATTCAATAATTCATAATTTAGCTTACTCTGGAGTGGAGTGCTAACAGATTTGCAATCATCCATTTTAAATTTATTTAAAACCTTCTTTATATAAGCAGATTGACTTAAATATATTATATCTTTGTAGATCTCAATTCTCATTCCGATAAAATATCGTATTTCACCCAAGTCTGTCATTCTAAACTTGTTCATGAGATACTTCTTAAAAGTATTCAATCGACCTACATCTGCTGTTGCAATTATCACATCATCTACATATAGTAGTACATATATGTTTTTTTTTGATATCGCCTTTATCGAGAATATATATACAGCGATCGACCGGTGAATTTACAAATTCCCCTCTTTCAGTGCATGTTCAAATACTTGAAACCAGCATCTAGCTGCTGGCTTGAGCCCGTAAATTGCTTTATTCAATTTACATACACTTTGACTGGTGCATGACACCCCTTGAGGAACTTTCAAATATATCTCTTCTCTTAACGTTCCATTAAGGAAAGCTGTTTTTACATCCATGTGATGAATTTTAAAATTATATTGGGTCGATATCGACAAAATGAAACGAAAACTGGAAATTCTAGCAACAGGAGCAAAAGTCTCTTCATAATCTAGTTGATATTTTTGAGTAAACCCACGCGCAACTAATCTTGCTTTGTATTTTATTGGGTTTCCTAGCTCGTTGTATTTTAAAGTAAATACCCTTTTCAGTCTACAATGTTTTTGTCATCAGGTCTTTTCACAATAGTCCATGTACTATTTTATTCATGGGCGTTTAATTCAGTTCTAATAGCATCTTCTCATGAAGGTTTATCACTCCTGCTTTGTATGTCGTCGAACGAATTTGGAATGTCACTAAAAATAGCATGGGCATTAAATATACATACAATTATCCATTGAAATTTCATCTTCATTATATGATTTATATTGTTCTTTAATCTTTCACTTTGTCTCTAAACATATTCAATATCTCCTGTCGTTGCCGGACTTACATTAATTTTCTCAGATATGATTTCACATGGTTCTTTTTGTTCATAGCTACATTGCGTACTTTCATTCTGGAAATTAGTTTGAGCATTTTTCTTATCCTCAATCTGAAACTTTTCTTTTTCATTCTCCTTACTCTCATTCAGGAGTTCTGATTGATCACAATCCTTACTCTCATTCAGAATTTCTGGTTGATCACGGTCCTTACTCTCATTCAGGATTTTAGATTGAGTGTAATCCTTACTCTCATTCAGGATATCAATTTGCTCACTTTCACATTCCTTACTCTCATTCAGGAATTCATTTTAATTTTTAATAACCACATCTCGTGCAACAATAAATTTTTCATTTTCTGCATCCCATAACTTAAAACCGTTTGGTTCATAGCCCACTAGAATAGTTTTAAATGATTTTCCATCAAATTTCCTTTTTCTATTTTTATTATGAACGCAAACAGTTGAACCAAATATTTTAAGGTATTTAAGATTGGGTTTTCTACTGTGCCACATTTCGTACGGTGCTGTTGCAGTCTCTCCAAGTGCTTTACTTGGAATCCTATTGATTAAATGGGTTGCAGTCAGTACAGCTTCCCCCCCAAAATTCTTTTTCTAATTTTGCACCATTTACCATGGCACGAGCTTTTTCAGTGATGGTTCTTATCATTCTTTCAGCATTTTCTTGTGGAGTATATGGTACTGTTAAATGATAACTTATTCCTTTTTCAACACAAAATTCCCGCATATCATTTGACAAGTACTCTCTACCATTGTCAATATAAAGGTTTACAATTTTAAGATTAAAATGTGATTCACATTTTGCAACATAATCTTTAAACATTGGAAACAAATCTGATTTATATTTCATCAAATAGGTTACACAATAATGTGCGTAATTATCAACAACAATAGCATAGTAATTTTTTTCATCAATTGAAGTAGGATTTATTGGGCCACATATATGTGAATGATCTACAAATAAAGGTCTTTTTATATATTCTTTATTTTTATATTTTTTGAAATGTAATCTTGCTTGCTTTTCATTTAAACAAGCTTCACATAATTCATCAATGGGCTTTACATTATCTTAAAGGCTATTATCAACAAACAAATTCTTTCTTTGTATTTCTTGCATTTTTCCCTTACTGATATGACTTAACCTCTCATGCCATAATCGATATAAGTTTTTATTTTGTACACTCAAAGTATATGCTGTAAACTCAATAATTGGCATATTGTACATACCTGAAGTCTGAGCAACAATCATGCCATTTTTGGTTACTTTAACACCGTTCATGTTAAACTCAACCGTCATTCCTGCTTCTTGCAGCCGCTTGACAGAAATCAAGTTTTCAGCCATCTCTCGGCAATAGAGAACATCTTCCAGAGTTATGTTGTTACCATTGTGCAGACGCACAATTCCGCGCTTCGTTGCGTATATAAACTCTCCATCCTTGGCAACAGAGATTTTTATGGGAGGCTCCAGCTCTATAGAATCCATGAATAGATTCTCATCGTTGACAAGATGATCACTTGCGCCAGAATCCAGGATAAAGTTCACTTTATTGTTTTCCATAGATATACGTTTGTTAACACGTTTTATCATGAATGCGAGTCCTGGCTGAGGTTCTGCAGTTTGAGCTTGATTGTTGCTTTCTTTATTCTTTTCATTATTCATTATTTTGAAAGCATAGCAATCTTTTTTAACGTGGCCGTCTTTGCCACAATGATGACATTTTATATTTATTTTATTTTTTTGTTTAATCGGCTTGCGTGTTAAGTTTTTTCTATTGTATTTATTTGATTTGTTTTGGTAATTATGTTGATAGTTATTACTTTGATTTCGAACTTCTGCTTTCATTATCTTCTTACTTGTATCATTGCTATTGCTGCGTATTTTAATTTCGTGATCAAGTAACCTATTCTTCACAAACGCTAGTGTAAGATTTTCTTCGGATAATGTTTCGATAGCTGTGATTACGCCATTATAAGATGATGGCAAAGTCAGCAGCAAATGCGATACTTTGTCCATATCGTCAATCTTTGCACCCGATGCCAGCAACTCACTCATTAACTCATCAAGCACATTAAAAAAAACTCAGTAATGTCATCTCACTCTTAAACTTGAGTGAGAGCAAAAGTTTTCTCACGGACAACTGCGACGCTAGCCGTTTCGCTCATAGATGGCGTCTAAGGTAAAGATACCGAAGGTAAAGAGTAAATTGGGTTTGTGCAATGTCCGTCATGGTGTCCATCCGTCCGTCTGTCCGTCTGTATGTTCGCAACTTTTTTCCACACCCTTCAAGCTAGAGACTTGAAACTTTCCAATTCTCTTTATCTATGGGATAGTAAATTAAAGTGTCAAGATGGGGGTTCTACGATAACTGGGTTGCTGGCAAATCGATAAATTCGATAACTCAAAACCGATAAATCCACATATTTCGCACATCCTTACAGCTAGAACTACCAAATTTGGTGGGCAGATAGCTACTATCAACCCCCAAAAAACTGCATCAAAAATTTTGGAGCCACGCCCCCTTATTCCGCCCCCAGCCCCCCCGCAATTTGAAGTCAAAAAGCTTATATCTCCCACAGTTTTTGAGCTAGAGCCACCAAATTTGGTGCCAAGATAGGTGATGATGACCCCCCAAAAACTGCATCAAAAGTTTGGATGCTACGCCCACCAATACAACCCTAGCCGCCCCCAGCTGCCCCAACGCTTCGTCAAAAACCGGAATGCGTATATCTTCCAGAGTGGTGGAGCTAGAGCCATCAAATTTGGTAGGAAGATAGCTGGTAACGACGCCCAAAAATCTGCATCAAAGTTTTGGAGCCAAGCCAACCCCTTCCACCCCCCTTTCGCCACCTAATACAAACTTTGAGCTAGAGTCACCAAATTTGGTATGAAGATAGCAATTAACATTCCACAAAGATCTGCAGCAAAAATTTGGATGCCACGCCCACCCATACCACCTCCAGCCCCCCTTTCCCCTTTTTTACAAATTTCGAGCTAGAGTCACCAAATTTGGTATAAGATAGCAATTAACATTCCACAAAGACCTGCAGCAAAAATTTGGATGCCACGCCCACCCATACCGCGCCCAGCCAACTATCCCCACCTTTTACAAACTTTGAGCTAGAGTCACCAAATTTGGTATGAAGGTAGCAATTGACATTTCACAAAGATCTGCATCACAAATTTGGATGCCACGCCCACCCATACCACCTCCAGCCCCCTTTCCCCTTTTTTACAAATTTCGAGCTAGAGTCACCAAATTTGGTATGAAGATAGCAATTGACATTCCACAAAGATCTGCATCACAAATTTGGATGCCACGCCCACCCATACCGCCCCCAGCCCCCCTTTCTCAAATAACTTACAAACTTTGAGCTAGAGTCACCAAATTTGTAAGGAAGATAGCTTGTGGCATCCCCATCTGCATCGGAAAATCTTTAAGGCAGCGTACACCCCTGCCGCATCCGTACCCCTCTGCAGTCAGGCCTCTTTTTACCGGTTTTAATACTGGTATCGAGTATGCCGCAGTCGGTTGCGTCCGACTGCAACGTTTCCACTTGTTAAATATTTGACCAGTAGAATTATCGCTTGTTGCGAAATTTAAAAACGAATCACTAAAGTACTCAATCAGAGCACTCTTAGCACACCTTTCTGACTTTTTCCAAATCTCATCAATTTTTTCAGGCTCCTCATCAATAACTTTTAAAACATCAAGCTCAGCTAATAGTGCTCTAATTCTAAATTTCCAAACACTATATTTTTCCCCATCAAAAGGTTTGATGTTGCGACGTGTCTTTTCCATTTTTCTTCTTCTTATTTATTTTATTTTTTTTATGTACACTTTTCACTTGACTGTACTTCCACTGTCCCTTATTTGCACATGTACATATACTTTTTACAGATTTCAAATGCACGCACGCTTCTTTAATATTTACTATATATATATATATGTGTATGCTTTGTCTCTTCTGTACTTCTACTGCCTCTTATATACACATACACACACATACATAACAAGTAGAAACGTTGCAGTCGGACGCAACCGACTGCGGCATACTCGATACCAGTATTAAAACCGGTAAAAAGAGGCCTGATTGCAAAGGGGTACGGATGCGGCAGGGGTGTACGCTACCTTAAAGATTCCCCGATGCAGATGGGGATGCCACCAGCTATATTCCTTCCAAATTTGGTGACTCTAGCTCAAAGTTTGTAAAATGTAGGGACAGGGGGGGGGTGGGGCAGTGTGGGTAGTTGAGGCATCAAAATTTTTGTTGCAGATCTATGTGGAATGTCAATTGCTATCTACATACCAAATTTAGTGACTCTAGCTCGAAAATTGTAAAAAGTGGGGAAAAGGGGGCTGGGGGCAGTATGGCTGGGCGTGGCATCCAAATTTTTGATGCAGATCTTTGTGAAATATCAATTGCTATCTTCATACCAAATTTGGTGACTCTAGCTCGAAATTTGTAAAAATTGGGGAAAGGGGGGTTGGGGGTGGTATGGGTGGGCGTGGCATCCAAATTTGTGATGCAGATCTTTGTGGAATGTCAATTGCTATCTTCATACCAAATTTGGTGACTCTAGCTCGAAAATTGTAAAAAGTGGTGAAAGGGGGGCGAAATGGAGGGCGTGGCTCCAAAACTTTGATGCAGATTTTTGGGGGTCGTTGCCAGCTATCTTCCCACCAAATTTGGAGGCTCTAGCTCCACAACTCTGGATGATACACGCATTCCCGTTTTTGACGAAGCGTTGGGGTGGATGGGGGAGGCTAGGGCAGTATCGGTGGGCGTGGTATCCAAACTTTTGGTGCAGTTTTTAGGGGGTCATCATCACCTATCTTGGCACCAAATTTGGTGGCTATAGCTCAAAAACTGTAGGAGATATGGGCTATTTTGACTTTAAAATGCGGTGGCGCTGGGGGCGGAATGGGGGGGCGTGACTCCAAAATTTTTGATGCAGTTTTTTGGGTTGCTAATAGCTATCTTCTTACCAAATTTGGTACTTATAGCTGTAAGGATGTGCGAAATATGTGGATTTATCGGTTTTGAGTTATCGAATTTATCGATTTGCCAGCCCCCCAGTTATCGTAGAACCCCCATCTTGACACTTTAATTTAATATCCCATAGATAAAGAGAATTTCAAGTCTCTAGCTTGAAGGGTGTGGAAAAAACTTGCAACCATACGGACGGACAGACGGACAGACGGACAGACACCATGACGGACATTGCACAAAACCAATATACTCTTTACCTTCGGTATCGAGTATAAAAATGTATGTGTCTTCTTTATCTTTTTATACCCTTCACACATGTGAAACAGGGTATATTGAGTTTGTCATGAATCTGTAACGCCTTAAAGGAATGATGGGAGACCCCATAAACTATATATCAAAATGATCAGGACGAGCTCAGGAATTGATTTCCGCGTGTCCGTCCGTCTGTCTGTCCGTCTGTCTGTTTCAACACGATTTCCGGCCAAAACTGCTGAACCGATCTTGATGAAACTTTCACAGATTGCTTTGATCATGTCGGGTTTGTTCACTATGAAATTTCATCCCGCTCGGATCATTCTACGACATAGCCACCATACAAATTGACCATATCGTACTGTTTCAACACGATTTCCGGCAAAACTGCTGAACCGATCTAGATGAAACTTTCACAGAAACTTAGATCATGTCGGGTTTGTTCACTATGAAATTTCATCCCGCTCGGACCATTCTTCGACATAGCCACCATACAAATTGACCATGTCGTACTATCAATTGCTGTTGCTGTCGTGCACTTTCAAGTATCACATATAGCTCATTTGCTTCAAAAGTGGTATAACGCAAAAAATTGTCAAATTGTTGTTGTTGTTGTCGCACACGAACAAGTAAATGACGCTCAAGAGTAAAAAAATGAGCGAAAAAAAAAAATAATCCATGTGTGAAGGGTATCATAGTCTTGCAATAGCCAAAATTAACTATGCCACACCTGTTTTTTTTTATATGTATGTATATGTACGCACATTAGTTTCTCTAAAGAAATTAAGTTATTTTATTTATCGTAGCCTGGGCCCATAACCTGTTGTAAAACGCAGTCTAAATAAGAACGCATGCCGGTTTAGTTTATGTTTTTATTTTTTTTTTTTTTTTTGTGTATTATTTATATATTTATTTTCAAATTTATATCTCAATGCACAACCTGACACTTTGGATTCACAAACGTAAGAGACGATGTTTTAGAAAAAAAGTGTGACCGTGTATATAAGCTAGAAAAAGATCAAACTGTAATGTTAATGATGGAACTGTTAGTTTTGCCATTCACAGAGGCTATATTCAACAAATGACACCAACAATAAGTAGCAGTGCGGGCCCGACAGCAACACTAACAACAACAACAAACTCTACTTGGGTCGTAACTCCATTGTCAAAGGCACATAAATCTGAAAAAAAAGCTGTGCACTGTGCGAAGTGATACATGTACATAAAACAAAATTATGAAATTTAGATTTTCAAGTGCATTGTTCACTTTTTTGTGCATGCACTTATTCATTAAGAAGCGGAAATCCGTTTCATTTTTGTAAGTGTACGAACTTTTTTTTATGACTTTTCTTGTGCGACGCGAAGGCATTACTGCGCATTTGTTTTTTTTTTTTGTAAACTCGCTCGCGATCTAACCCTTAGCTTGAGTGACAATCAGGCGCCAGTAGTGGAATGTGGGATGTATGGGAGGTACTAGAAGTTGTCCAAAATAAAATTCCTTTTTTATTACTCAGCTCTTTTGGTTTAGGCTGTTGCAATGTAGACAATCAGGACAAACTCTTTTATATATGAACTAGCAGCCCGGTACGTGCATCGCTACGTATGAAGTGATATAATACAAAAATTGCTGTGGTCACTCTTAATTTCATTTATTAAAACAAAACAAGTGGAAACGTTGCAGTAGGACGCTACCGGATGCGGTATACTCGTTACCAGTATTAAAACCGGTAAAAACAGGTCTGATTGCAAAGGGGTACGGATGCGGCAGGGGTGTACGCTGTCTCAAAGATTGTCTGATGCAGATAGGGATGCCACCAGCTGTCTTCCTTCCAAATTTGGTGACTCTAGCTCAAAGTTTGTAAAAGGTGGTGGAAGGTGGATGGGGGTGGTATGGGTGGGCGTGGCATCCCAAAATTTGCTGCAGATCTATGTGAGATGTCAATTGCTATCTTCATACCAAATTTGGTGACTTTAGCTCCAAGTTTGTAAAAAGTGAGGAATGGGGGGCTCGGGGCGGTATGGGTGGGCGTGGCGTCCAAGTTTTTGGTGCAGATCTATGTGGGATGTCAATTGCTATCTTCATACCAAATTTGGTGACTCTAGCTCGAAGTTTGTAAAAAGTTGGGAAAGGGGGGCTGGGGGTGGTAAAAGCGGGCGTGGCATCCAAAGTTTTGTTGCAGATCTATGTGGGATGTCAATTGCTATCTTGATACCAAATTTGGTGACTCTAGCTCGAAGTTTGTACAAAGTGTGGAAATGGGGGCTGGGGGCGGTATATGTGGGCGTGGCATCCAAATTTTTGATGCAGATCTTTGGGGAATGTCAATTGCTATCTTCATACCCAATTTGGTGACTCTAGCTCAAAGTTTGTGAAATTTGTGAAAGGGGAGCGGAATGGGTGGTCGTGGCTCCAAAAATTTGATGCAGGGGTCATTGCCAGCAATCTTCCTTCCAAATTTGGTGGCTCCAGCTCCACAACTCTGGAAGATACACGCATTCCCGTTTTTGACGAAGCGTTCGGGAAGCTGGGAGCGGCTAGGGTAGTATTGGTGGGCGTGCAGTTTTTGAGGGGTTATCATCACCTATCTTGGCACTAAATTTGGTGGCTCTAGCTCAATAGCTGTGGGAGATATGGACTTTTTTGAAAGAGGGGATGGAATGGGTGGGCGTGGCTCCCAAACTTTAGTTTACTATCTCATAGATAAAAAGAATTGGAAAGTTTCAAGTCTCTAGCTTGACGAGTGTGGAAAAAAGTGGAGAACATACGGACGGACGGACGGACGGACAGACGGACGGACACCATGACGGACATTGCACAAACCCAATATACTCTTTACCTTCGGTAACGAGTATAAAAATTAGGTTGAGTTCATAAGTAAACAAAATAAAATTAAAAAACAAATTTTCAGCCTGTGTTAGATCACACGGTCGCATAGGTTAACCGTAGAATACGTCTGTCCTTGTGCAACAAAAATTATGAAAGTTAACATAATCTTTATATGATTTGAAATTTAAATATAGCTGTATATATAAAAATCAATGCCACTTTTCGTTGTAATTTTAAAGCTCAAGAACGGGCTCACCTATCCAAACCAAATGTTTAGGCTGTGTTCAGACTATTTAGTAAATGGTATGTGTGAAGTTTGCTTAAAATTGCTCGAGCGGTTCTATATGTATCAATTTTTTTGTAACAAATGAACTCAAAATCATTATGTTGACGGAGATTTTGCTGTCAAATTGAAACTTTTTTTTTGGATGGGGACTGTGCTATCAAATTGAAACATTTCTCAGTTTTTTAGCGATCAATCGATGTTTCATATCGTTTTCGGGTTTTTGTGATTTAAATTATTAAACGCATTTACACAAATAGTAAGTTTTGAACTATTGAAGGAAAAATGCCACGAGCAAGACGAGCAAATATAGGTCGGCGAACGCGTAATGCAAATAATTACTATGACAATCACAGACTACAGATGAACGCGTCCAAGCATCGCAGCGTGAACGTAATGCACGAAATAGATCTGTTGACCCTGTACCTGTACTGAATCTTGCACGACGAGCAAAAATACGTCAAGCAGTTTTGGTTGAAATGATGCGTGCTGCTTTTGCTTACAACAGTCAGATGGATTATAGTATGTACGGATACATTGGAATCATGGACGCAATATGTCCACATTGTGATGCGGCTAAGTTTCCAAGTGAAACGCCCGGAATGTGTTGTGCTAATGGAAAAGTGAGATTGCCAGCATTTGAAACTCCACCCGAACCATTGTATTCATTTATTTTTTTTTTTTTTTTGAGTCATATTCATAAATACAATTCGGCATTTCAAATGACTTCTTTTGGTGCTACTAAAATTATAAGAGATAATTTAATGCCGACATTTCAGGTAAAAACTTCAACAGGATTGTCCCATGTATATATCAATCTAGATCAGTGATGTCCAAACTCACACAATGAAAGAGTTGCGCTTGTGTGCGAAGCAGCGAAACACGAAGGCAACGTGAAACATTTTTTTGCAATGCAGCATAGCGAATGACTGCGCGTTTGACTTTTGAGCTTCAGCCGAACACATGAGTCGAGAGAGCAAATGCAGCCGAACACGCGCATCGCATACATGTTACAGATTCAGGGTCAGATTTATCATCAAGCTGGCTCGCTATTGCCATTCCCCGAAGCTGATTATCAATTATTGCAAATTTATTTTATTGGTGATGAAAATCGTGAACTGGTTCAACGTTGTGCAATTGTTTCGAATATAAGACGAGAAATAATTCGTGAGCTACAAAAGTTTTTCCATCAGCATAACGCATTAGTTCAATTGTTCAAAATTGCTCTCGATCGTATGCCATCTCACAATCACAAAATCGTAATAAGGGCTGATAGAAAACATTTTGGAGAGCATGCAAGGAAATTCAATGCGCCAACAATTGATCAGGATGAAATTGTAATTCTTGGTGATCAATTTCAATCCCGTGATATTGTACTTCATCGCAGAAATGAGCAATTGCGACGTGTTTCGGTACTTCATCGTAGCTACGATGAATTACCATACCCAATATTGCATTGGAAAGGTGATGATGGTTACCATATCAATACACCAATGATTGATCCACGAACAGTTCAATAATTGACATATTTTCAGTGTGTTGACATTTCATTTGAACAATTTTCTAAAGTCATATTTTGCACATATTTTTAGGTCTACATGTACAGAAAAAAGTTAGTGCCATGAATTTTTATTCGAATCGATTGATGGTTCGTCCACAAGAATAAAATTATATCTTGAGATGTGGTAAACTTAATCATCAATACATCATTGATATGTATGCCAAAATTGAAACTAAACGTCTTAATTTTATTCGTTTCAACCAAGCAAAATTAAGATCCGAAGAATATATTCATTTGCAAGATAGCGATAGCGAATGATGCTAATGTTAATGACATCGGACGTTTGACTATATTGCCATCTTCGTATATTGGTAGCCCACGACATATGATCGAATATGCACAAGACGCAATATCTTATGTTCGAAAATACGGTCGACCGGATTTGTTCATTACACTTACATGCAATCCGCAGTGGGATGACATCATTACGGCACGTGTTTTGCAGCAAAAATTGAAAGCACTTTTAGATTTAATTGAGGTTAGGTTAGATTAGAGCGGTAGTTGAAGGCTTAAAATTACCCCCCACTCACATACGCCATGTGTTTTGGCCCGTTGTGGTGCCGCGTTTGGACTTAGTCCAAAAACCGTCTACCCAGACAATGAGTGTGTTTCGCCGCCTTTGAGGGCATGGTCCCAGCCCGAGGTTTGAATGAAGGACAGGATATTTTTCGGTTTAATATCCGCAAGTTGAGTGAGGTCCGATAAAAAGAAGGACCCTAGATAGCGATTTCTGCTTTTGCAGAGTGCCGGACAGTCGCAGAAAAGGTGGGAAACTGTTTCCTCCTCCTCCTCGTCACGACAGCTTCGGCAGAAATCATTAAAAGGGGCAAGAAGTCTCGCTGCATGAGACCCCACCAGCCAGTGCCCCGTAATGACCCTGATTACGGCGGCACAGCCTAATCTGCTTAGGTGGATTAGGTCTGAGGAGCGCTTTTTGCAGCGCGTTGGCCAGGTTTGCCTAGCAATCCTACCTGAGGCGGTGGTAAGCTGCCACCCCTTGTTTGCTTCGAGTTTGAAGTGCGATCGAACTCTGAGCTTGCAGCTGGCCATGTGAATACCCCAGCCCTCCTTGTCTGTGAGGAGAGGCATGGTAGTGCCATGCCTTGCCAGCTCGTCTGCTTTGCAGTTGCCCTCGATGCCTTTGTGACCGGGCACCCAAATGAGGTGTATTTCGAACTGCTCTGCCATCTCGTGTAAAGATCTGCGGCATGTTGTGACGGATATCGAATTGGATGATATCGCCTTTAGGGATTTGATAGCCGCCTGACTATCGGAAAAAATGCAGATTCTATCTGCTGAGCATTCACATTCGGAAATGCATAAGAGTGCTTCCTGTATGGCAGCGATCTCGGCTTGAAATACGCTGCAGTGATCAGGAAGGTTGAACGATTTGTTGATAGACAGCTCCTCGCAAAAGACGCCTCCCCCTACCCGTTCGTCTAGCGTGGAGCCATCGGTGTAAATTTTTACTGAGTCTGCCGGCCCTGGCGTGCCTGAGCACCAATCCTCCCTTGGGGGGACTAGCGTGTGGAAAGGGGTTTTGGGGAATTCCTGAGGACAACAATAGTCCGTGTTTGAGGGGATAAGCAAGTTACCCACTAGAATATTGGAGTGTCCGAAATTCTGCTCGGACCACTGCTTGGTTTCTCTCATGCGTAGGGCAGAGAGAGTTGCTACTAATTTTCCCATTTGGTCTATTGGTAGGAGATTTAGTATATTGTCCAGAGCCTCAGTTGGGGTCGTTCTGAGGGCCCCTGTTGATATCAGTCCAGCGGCACGCTGTACTTTGCCAAGCTTGTGGACTGATGTTTTCTTAGAAAGCGTTGGCCACCATACTGACACTCCGTACAGTAGGATGGGCCGAACTATGGCTGTGTACAGCCACAGCGTGATGAGGGGTGCCATTCCCCATTTCAGTCCAATGGATTTCTTACATGTATACAAAGCGACTTAGGCCTTCTTAACCCGTTCTTCGGTGTTAAGATTCCAGTCTAGTTTGCTGTCTAGAGTGAGCCCTAGGTATTTGGCGGATTTACTGAAGGCAAGTTCTACCACGTTTAAGGTTGGGGGTTTGAGGGGAGGTATCTTATACTTCCTAGTGAAGAGGACTAAGTCAGTTTTGGCTGGGTTAAGCCCTAGTCCCTTGAAGTGGCCCATGAGGATAGGGTTCGTAGTGCGGTGGTCATACACTCGCACAAACTTTGGGGGAATTTACCCGAGAAGGCTATAGCGACGTCATCCGCGTAGGCTATCACCCGACAGCCCCCTCCCTCTAAGCAGTGCAGTAAGCTGTTAACAGCCACATTCCAAAGGAGAGGGGAGAGAACACCTCCTTGCGGGGTGCCTCTATTTACGGATCTGGCAATGGTCGAAGACCCCAGTGTGGCCTTGACGATCCTGCATTTGAGCAGTTGATCAATCAATTCCACAATGTGGTGTCCAACCCCCAGCTCCGACAAAGCCTCGGTGATTGCGTCCGGTAAGACGTTGTTAAAAGCGCCCTCAATGTCTAGAAAGGCTATAAGGCAGTACTCCTTGTGGTGTAGTGCCTTTTCCACTGTGGATATAACAGCATGGAGCGCTGTTTTAGTGGATTTGCCTTTTTGGTAAGCATGTTGTGCTTGAGAGAAGTGATCGGTCTTGATCGAGTCTCTGATATGTATACTCAGCACCCTTTCTAGTGTCTTTAGTAGAAAAGATGAGAGACTGATTGGACGCAAGTCCTTTGGGATTGTATGTGAGGCTTTACCGGCCTTCGGGATGAAGACGACCTTGGATACGAGCCATGGCTTGGGGATCGAACCGGTCGTCTGGATATCTGAAAAGATTTTCTGAAGCCAGTTAATGGCAGTATCCTCTGCATATTGCAGTTGGGCTGGAATGATTCCATCCAGCCCAGGGGATTTGTAGGGCGAGAAGCTACTTATGGCCCAAGAGATGATATCCCTGGAGAAAAGGTCGGTGGAGACTTGCTCCTGAATTTCTCTGTGGATAGGGGGTCGAAAACCTGCAACTGAGCAACCGGGAAAGTGGGTTTCCACCAAAAGTTCCAGTGACTCAAGACTGGTCGTTGTCCATGAGTCATTGGGTCCTTTGAGGAAGCCCACGGGTGCATGTGTGCTCGAGAGAACTTTCCTGAGCCTAGCGGCTTCTGTGGTACTCTCAATTGCGGAGCAGAAATTCTGCCAAGCGGAGCGTTTAGCTTGTCTAAGTATCTTCTTATAGGAGGTAAGGCTGGCTTTGTAGAGACTCCATGATTGGTCGTCTCCCCTGAACCTTGCTTTGTTAAAGAGCTTTCGCGAAACTTTTCGAAGTTCACTTATTTGTGGCGACCACCATGGTGGTTTGGCTTTTCCTCTTGGTTTGCTCTGGGGGCATGACATGTTAAGGGCGGACTTGCATGCCTCCGTGAGCTTGTTTGTGAGCAGCTCTGTGTGCTCGAGGGAAGGGGGTCCCGCTGGGGGATGCTCTGGAATGAGTCTTGTAAGACATTTTTTGAAAGTGGTCCAGTTCGTACGTCTAACGTTTCTGCACTATCTAGCACTCTCCATCTTGTAAGTCTCTGGTGAAGGGAGGCTGTGGCTAGTGTTTAGTCTAGGACTTCTTCCCTATTCTTTGTAATAAAGGTTGGGTCGTTTCCTATATTACAAATATTCAGACCTGTCGTGAGGATATAATTAAAGAGTAACTCACCCCGTTCATTTATATCCGAGCTGCCCCACTGATGGTGGTGAGCGTTGGCGTCGCAGCCTATGATCAGCTCGGTGTTTGTCGCTTTGCAGTCAGCGATTAGCGCACGTAACAGTTGATGAGGGGGTGGCCCTTGATGGTCGTGGGCCATGTATGTTGAGCTGAGCCTGATGTGGCCAGACTCCAGCTCGAGGCACGCAGCAGTGTTGTCGCCAATGCTAAAATTAGGGAGCAGAAAAATGTCTAGGTGTTTTCTGGCAAGTATGAAGGTACGAACTTTACCTTCGTTGCGGGCTACAAGCAGCTTGTAGTCCTTAGTCCCCAGTCCAGAAACCTTGCCACAGCAGACTCAAGGTTCCTGAATGAGGACAACGTCTACTCCGCATTGGCTTGTGCGGAGCAGCAGAGTGGCTGCAGCCGCCTTACAGTGGTGGCGGTTTATCTGAAGAAGTCTAAGAGACATCTTCAAGTTTCGACTCCACCACTGTCAGATCAGCCTCTTCGTCTGTGTCTGCGTCGAGGTTGATCATGTTGGCCATGTCTTCGGCTAGGTCAGAGTCTTCTGACTGGTGGGCGTCACTTGCCTTGGAATCAGCCACCGCGTCACTTTCGGTGACAGGGCCATTTGCACAATGGGCTGTAGTGCCTCCTGCGGTGGCCTCCACCGTTTGCTGCTCACTAGGAGCTTCTAGTGCCGCAGGTGCGTTATCTTGAGCCAACGGCTTGCTAGCCGCGTCCGAATGGTAGACCCGTATTACTATCGGCTTAAAGCCGTAGTGGGCCGATCCGTTGGTTGCGGCTAGGACCTCGCCTGATTCATCATTTATGACCAGGATCACCTGCCGATTGTTACCTTCTGGCGCCTCGACCTTGGCGATCCTCCAGTCATGCGTAACCAGGTCGGGGTTACTCAGTTGGAAGAGTTTGAGGATTCTTTCGGGATCCTCGGGCTTGGCGGAAACCCAGACTCTTGCACGTGGTCGACTGGGCACGTCTTTCCAGTCTACTGCCTCCAGCTTAGCGCCGGGATAGACCTCACCGAGAAGGCCAACAGCTTGCCAACAGCTTTTGTATAGCTCTGCGGATTTGTCGTCTTCACAGGCTATAGCTTTGATGTTGCCCTGATACCATCCAGCACCAGAGCAACGGGTGGCGGTCGGTCAAGACAATATTTAAAAAAAAAAAAGCATATAGCTGCCATAGGACCGATCGGTCAAAAAATCAGTTTTTACGAGAAAAACTTTGCTGTTGCAAGTGATTTTTAGTTTTATTTATATGTATATCAAGTTTGATCAAAATTGGATTCTATATTCACAGTTAAACAAAAGAAGAAAGATGCGCATTTGTAGCGAGGTGGACAAAAAAAGGAAAGTCCCTTAGAAACATTGCGTAAATTACGTTTAACTAGTATCTTCGTATAATTCATTTGTAGTTGCCAGATGTTTTGATTTGTCCTTTATTGATAACATCCTTTGGCCTGATAAAAATGGGTCTGATCTCAAAAGAAGATTTCTTATTAAGTCTGTATTCGTTAAAATACGAGACATTTTTCTGGTATGTTGTAGTCGGCATTTTTTTTATCTCTTTATTGTTTGACTCTGCAGCTTCTTCTGAGAGCTCCCCAATCGACACCAACGCATGCTCTATGACCTTTGGACCATGAATTAAAATTTTATGGACTGTTGCTGGAAGATGGTACCATGGATATATTTCAATTAATTGTTTGGCCGTATCCAATGCATATCGTTCAAATTTTTTAACATCTATGGTATAACCTGATGCTAAGGCTTGCAATATCGTAGCGCATCTGACTATTAAATCTTCAGCGATTCCAGTGATTTCCGATGCCAAGCTCGGGTTACTGAAAAATTTCCTGGCTGTATTGCCATCGTTGGATGTTCCTCTGCCACCATCTCTTGGCTTATCAACAATTAAGCCCATTTTATCCCGAAATTCCGCTTGCACTCTTTCCTTTCTTTTCAACACTTTAGGCTTGAGTTCTGCTGATCTTACTTGCCAGAGCTTTACTTCCAATTTATAAGAAAAGTGCAAAAAGTACTCAAAGAAGCGAATGTATGAATGCAGTGGAGATAAACCGAACTCGAAATACTTTTCCTGCACTTCTCTTGTAAGACAGTTTTCAATATTGTTCATCTCCGTGGGCTTCGCACCACATATAAAGCAATTCATAGAGGGTTTGTCGCTTAGCGAGTTGCACACTTTACCATCTACCAAAGTAAGTTGAAGGGCATGCCTTATGAATAATTTTGAGGACAAAACAGAAGCTGCAGACTCGTCATGATTTCGCAACGCAGCTACCCGGCGACGTTTCGTCCTTTTTGAAGACTCAGCAAAATCGATCTTGGGGCGTCCACGATTATCAGTCCGGTTCATTTGTGGAGGATCACAAATACGCTTTAAAATAATTGCATCCTTTATGTTCAACCATTCGGATTGATATTTCACAAGCAAGCTTTTAATCCGTTTGTACTGAACCCAATAAGCAATGATTTTTTTGCAAATGTAATTAATGCATTTCTTAACTTTGCTAAACTCGACTTTGAAGCCCTTGTTTGTAATGCTTTTTTGTATCAAATTGATTACATTTGTAGTTTTTTCAGCATTTGTACCCTTTTCTCTGCACCAAAGATCTAATATATACATGCGTGAAAACACACAACTATTAGAAGAGCCTGTAAAAACAAAATGAAATGCGACATGGCGAAAAAAAATGTAAATAATAATAATAAAACATATGCCACATTGTATACAAACACACATGACGAAAACAAAAGCAAAATCACAAAAACAAAATAACAGCAGCCCATTTCGCAGCAAAATAACCTTGAAAAAGAGTCAGACGGCTTTAGTTAGTAAACACAAATTAGCAACTATTAGCAGCCAAATTTTTCATTAATATTACCTTAAGACATTGAAAAATACTGTAATAATACTCACAATGGGGGGGGAACCAAAACCGGGCGTAACACAACTAAAACCAAAAAAAAAAATTTTAACAAAACAAAAAAAATTTTTAATAAACAAAACTCCAAAAAAAATTTCATTGAAATCAAATCATTTAAAATATATAAAAAAAATACTAGCTTTAAAATCCATTCTAAATTATAAAAATCGGACTCTGTGGAAAGTTTGATTTCTTAGACGTGTCTTTGTCTACAAAAATCACAAAAATGCACTTTCAAAATGAACACATGTTTAATCAATTTTTTTTTTTTTTTAGAAAGTCCCGTTAGATTTCAGAAAAACTGGTTCCAATAAATTTTGCACATTTGTGAGAAAATTTGGTTACATTTCGTCAACATATTGTAAAACCGGTTTTTTTTTTTGGCCTATGGACGCAACCACTGTGCATAGGTAAACATGAAAAGACGTTCACAAAACAAAAAAAAAAAAAATAAATAAAAACAACCAAAAAAAAATTTCATTGATCAAATCAATTTTACAATAACTATATATAAAAGTAAATACCTTCAGCTTTAAAATCCATTCTAAATTATAAAAATCGGAGCACTCTGTGGAAAGTTTGATTTCTTAGAAGTGTGCTATTGCTTTACAATAATCACAAAAAGCTGCTGCAGCTTTGCAAATATGAACACATGTTCACAACTGTAATTCTATTTTTAGAAAGTCCCGTTAGATTTCCAGAAAACTCTGGTTTGCCATGATAAACTTTGCACATTTGTGAGACAATTTGGTTACATTTCGTCAACATATTGTAAAACCGGTTTTTTTATTTTTGGCCTATGGACGCAACCACTGTGCAATGGTGATTGATTTTGATCGCCTTATGAGGGACGCAGAAACGATGCTTAACGTTAGGACCGTTTTCTGTCTTCTACTCTATGATTTTGTGTCAGTATGAACTTATCGATATCGAGCTGACCGATAGTTTGCACATATCTTTGTGGACGGAAAACACAAATGCTTATATTGTTTTAGTAATAAATGTGACAATAATGTTTAAATATTGTGTTATGTGATCGTGTTTATTTTTTGTTATGCCGCTTAATTGAAAATGTGTATATTTATTTATCTCTTTGTGTGGTAGCGGCCGAAAATTATTTGGTTATAAATGTGTATATTTTTTTTATGTGCATACTATGTTTGTGTATTGTGTGTTCTTTTTGTGTGTAGAAATATGAAAATAAAAATAGTTAACAAGTACAATGCTGGTAGGGAGCAATTGTTTGCATATTGTTAAATAAATATATCGTATATCGTACGCTTGACTTTGGCCGACAATGTGTGTACATATGTATGTGCAGATGTAGGTAAATTTGTTGTAATTTATATAAATTAATGTGCGCATATATTTTGTGTATTTTTAATAGCGAAATTAATAATATTCAGTGGTTTAAATTATTCAATTGCTCTGGTGTATTTGTTGTGTCATATGACTTACATATGTCGGCAGCTATGTATGTATGTATGTAGACTTGAGCTTAAGTGCCGGCATATGCTTGTAGATTTGTATGTATGTATATTAACACAGTTTTCGTTTATGTTGTTAGACAATATTATTATTGTTTGAAGACAATTGAGGATTAACAATAATTCATGAGGTTAATGTTGTACATAGTTATGGATTTGCTCGTGGAAAATAATGCCGGCATACACATGAGTGTAGGTGTTTTAAATGTAAGAATGGAAAAAGAGACATTTAACAAATAAATGATTTGTTTTCTTACACCGCAAATAAACTTGGGTCTTTTTATTTGGGAAATGGAAATATTTTAAATTACAGGCATAAATTTTCACAAATATGGCGGCTGATGTACAAGGTTATGTATGGCCTTTTATATATCTATGAAACAGTATGGCGGCTGAATTTTATTCGGACGTAGATGAAGAATTATATTAATATAATTCTGGAATTGCCTTTCTTGTAGGCGTTAACGAGTGAAGACGGAATGTACTGGCGGGTAAGTACCAGTACGATAAGTATATATTTTGCACAGGAGTTGCCACTTGGCAATGTACATGAATATAGGAGAAAATATAACTTATCTGATTTTTTAAAGGAAATCCAACGATGCTATGATGCTGGGGCGAAATATTCTGTTGATTATCCGGCTCGAAGGACCAATGATTTTGTAGAGGGTTGATTTTCCTGATGTACAATATGGTGTTCGTGGGATTCCGTCGCACTTCGCTGAAAACTGCTTTTTTTTCCAGGAACCAAAAAGTACTCGCGCGTCTTTTCACTCTCAAAGGTTTATTCAGATTAAAAACATTGTTGCTTAAAACTATTGTGCCTAGCCTTAATTACAGAATGTTGCTAGCTGTGGTGAATTTAGGAATTAGGATGGGAGACGGCAGCTCCTTGTTCAGTGCCTACTTTTAGGCCTGAACATAAGGTATTCACAAAACTAAGGGAAGCCAACTTAAAATTGCAATTAGACAAGTGTGAATTTCTAAAAAAGGAAACTGAATTTTTAGGACATGTTGTAACAACAGAAGGTATAAAACCAAATCCAAACAAAATAAATGCAGTAATGAATTACCCCATACCAAAGACTCCAAAATAAATAAAACAATTTTTAGGATTATTGCAAATATCGTCAAACCCATGACAACAGTAGATATTAAAGAGGAATCATACATCTTAGCATTCGTAAAATTAAAATTACTTATTACATCCGACCCCATTTTAAAACATCCAGATTATAACAAACCATTTTGTCTTACAACGGATGCCAGTAACGTAGCTTTAGGAGCAGTCCTAACACAAAATCATAAGCCAATATGTTTCGCGAGTAGAACTTTAAATAACTCAACCATAGAAAAAGAATTGCTAGCAGTGGTATGGGCAACAAAAACTTTTAGAACATTTTTATATGGTAGGAAATTTGAGATTTTAAGCGATCACAAACCATTAGTATGGTTAAACAATATAAAAGAACCCATCATGAAACTCCAAAGGTGGAAAATAAAACATAATGAATTTGATTATACAATTAAGTATTTACCAGGGAATGAAAATCATGTAGCGGACGCATTGTCACGCGTACAATTCAACGAAACACGAGAAGAATATGAAATAGATACAAGATATAGAGCATCACCATTGGTAAAGGCCAAAATAACTAACCCATTCAGAAAGACCGGTACATTAAGGCAAATAGATGAAAAACATTACGAAGAAACAAATAGAGGTAGAAAAGTAACAAATTATAAATAAAAAATTCAAAAAGAAAAAGAAAACTAATGCAAGTAAATATGTTAATTGCAGCGAACCAGATAATGACAGGAATAACGGCCAATAAACATCAATCATTTAAATCAATAAAGATACTTTTAATATTACTAACATTCCTAACGGTAACTATCAAAGGCCAAAGTATTGATCTCAATCTAATAAAAGCAAAAAACGGGTACTTAATACTTAAAACAGGAAAAATTGAAATATCCACAAATTATGAATATCATTATTAAATTGTAAGTTTAACAAAAATAGAAAGTGTTACAAGGCGATGTGCTCAACTTACAGTTTGCACATGACGCTTTAGTGTCCCTGGGCTTCGTACAGGTTGTAGTGGAGTGTTTGCCTGCATATTTAAGGCAGACAAAAGGACGACGACCGTAATTCTTGCTGTGTCCGAAAAGCTGGCAACGGTGACACTGTACTGGCTCGAGTCTACGCATTTGTCGCTCGACCAGTACTGATTGGCCACCCAGTTGGGTGAGGGTTAAGATCTTATCGTTTGAGCCATCCAGCCTTGGCTCAAGCTCAGCTTCAAAGATGATAAGGTGCTTACCAGAAAAGCGATGTTTCACCACGCTGACGTAACGGGCATTGTATCCCAATTGACCCAGCTGTGAACGGATCCAATCGCTTGCAGTGGAAAAATGTAGATTTCGTATGATGAAGCGATAGCCACGTACGGCTCGCGGTTGATGTGTGTGCCGTTGAATATCGCCGTCATCTAGAGTCGCAAGAATGGAAGTGTAGGTGGCCATGTCCTTACACTGTATCCTCACACCACCGCTTTGCGTGCATCTGGTTGAGAATTTGCTTACATCCGACTTGGTGGTCAGCTTGTCAATGAGCGTTTGAATTTCAACAACATGTGGTACAAATATTGTTGGAATTTTGCCGCTCACTATTGTTGGATTCTGCTGTTGCTGTATACGCTGTTGAGTTTGATGGCCAATTTGATCCAGCTCCAGGGATACTGTTGATTGAAGTGGCTGCAAAACTGTTGGTTGACATTGAATTGGCTGCTGCTGTTGCTGTTTTACCGGATGTTGTTGTCGCTGCTGTGTACTTTGATGGCCAGATAGTGGAGCTTTACACAAATCCTTGTCCGGCTCACCGATTTGGGCTGCGGAAATGGTGACAACGGGGGTCGGGTCACGAATAGTGGATGATGCAAATGAGCCATGTTTCTTTGTCCTTTTCTTTAGCACCTTTCCTTTCCGTTTTCTGCTCAAGCGAGATGGCGGTTTTAGAGGCATTGATACCCTTCTAGTCTCAGTATTGGCAGAGGCATATAGGGCATCATCGGATGTATCGGTAGATTCAGTGGCAAGAACTGAGTATTCCGACATAGAGTCTGAGTACGTGGTCTCACCATCATTGCTTACCATTGTCACTGGGTCGTCGCTTGCATTTCTACAGTTTTGAGGCAACTGCGCATGGCAGAGATTTTGCGCGCATTTGTTTGCACTGCTTGCTTGACTGGCACTGGGAACAGTTGCATTGGTGTTGGTGTGTGCAGTATTTGGCGCCAAAGTCGTTGAACTTTAAGTTGCTGGTTTATTAGGCGCACGCGCGCATTCACTTGCCTTGGTGTGAGTGCAAGCCGCCGTACTCACTAATACTGATGAAGCGCTTTCGCCGCTTACCACAGAAAGCGTTCTCTTAGTTGCACTGTCTTGTAGGTGTATTCCGCTATGAGCAGGAGTTTGCTGCATCGCCTTGGTGTGCGTTTGTGAGTTTGGCTTTTCCGGCCAAAGGTCACTTATGTTCCGCGGTTTTCTTGTCTTTTTTTGGCATATTTAAGCAATGATTTTAATGATTTATTACCAGTGCACAACGCACACAACATTAATTAATATGATTAGTGTTGGCGTGTATGACAATAAATTAAACTTGCAGTTCTATGTAGCGCGTCGAATCACATTTAGTACATTTTACACGAGTAAAGCGAAACAGAAACGATTCACTAACGTTTATATGACATTAAAACAATTGACGGATTTTTTTAACAATTAACTATTATTAAAAATTAAGTGTCTTTTTGCGGGTCACTTTTGACTTTTTATTTAGTTTAGACGGTCTCACTATATATTTGCTTTTATTGTTTTAAATATATATATATATTTTATTTATATATGTATTTGCAGCTTTGAAATAAAATCACAAGTCTTTTTTTTTTTTTGTTTATCAGTCAATTTAATTGACCCGTTTTTTAAAGTGTGGTGCGTGGTTCGCACTATGAGGGCAGGCATCAACTGATGCCGCCTTTGCTTTATTCAACTCATTACTTTTAAATTCTTAAGCAACATATAGTGAACATGATTTGACCTACGCTTAAATATAAATAAATAGGTAATATACTGTGTGCAGTACAACAGCAAGAAATTGACGTATAATTTAAACATTTAACAATAGACATGGAATTCAATTAATTATAGTCATATGAAGTCAATAATTTAAATTTGAATTTGAGACTGACTAAAGTATAAGCGCCGTGAGTGCATTTTGCAACACTAACAGCTGTTTGGCAATTTGTCCGTATTTAGTTTGTCCGTCAATTAGTTGACAATATAAGACAAATAACATAACAAAATATAACTTATTAACAATTTTACTAATATTTTTCTTCTCATTTCAGGTTTTGGATGCTGGGGGATGCTGGGAGATGCCATTGATGCTATCGCCACTGAAGTTGCCGTCGGTTTTTTAATATTGCCAACAGTCTGTTTTGTTGTAGGCTGCTGCTGCTGTTGAAGGGCTTGGGTAGTCTCACGTGCTGTTGTTTTTGCTGGGGAATTGGCTGAGGAAGAATCCGCAGCTGGCTACTATGAATGTAGTGTACATTATTGGCTGTAGCAGGCTCGAAAATCAGATTTTTTAATAAAATCTTATTCCTCGCAAGCTTGAATGTCGGGCATGAATGTACGAGGCGATGTGCTCAACTTACAGTTTGCACATGACGCTTTAGTGTCTCTGGGCTTCGTACAGGTTGTAGTGGAGTGTTTGCCTGCACATTTAAGGCAGACAAAAGGACGACGACCGTAATTCTTGCTGTGTCCGAAAAGCTGGCAACGGTGACACTGTACTGGCTCGAGTCTACGCATTTGTCGCTCGACCAGTACTGATTGGCCACCCAGTTGGGTGAGGGTTAAGATCTTATCGTTTGAGCCATCCAGCCTTGGCTCAAGCTCAGCTTCAAAGATGATAAGGTGCTTACCAGAAAAGCGATGTTTCACCACGCTGACGTAACGGGCATTGTATCCCAATTGACCCAGCTGTGAACGGATCCAATCGCTTGCAGTGGAAAAATGTAGATTTCGTATGATGAAGCGATAGCCACGTACGGCTCGCGGTTGATGTGTGTGCCGTTGAATATCGCCGTCATCTAGAGTCGCAAGAATGGAAGTGTAGGTGGCCATGTCCTTACACTGTATCCTCACACCACCGCTTTGCTTACATCCGACTTGGTGGTCAGCTTGTCAATGAGCGTTTGAATTTCAATAACATTTGGTACAAATATTGTTGGAATTTTGCCGCTCACTATTGTTGGATTCTGCTGTTGCTGTATACGCTCTTGAATTTGATGGCCAATTTGCTCCAGCTCCAGGGATACTGTTGATTGAAGTGGCTGCAAAACTGTTGGTTGACATTGAATTGGCTGCTGCTGTTGCTGTTGTACCGGATGTTGTTGTCGCTGCTGTGTACTTTGATGGCCAGATAGTGGAGCTTTACACAAATCCTTGTCCGGCTCACCGATTTGGGCTGCGGAAATGGTGACAACGGGGGTCGGGTCACGAATAGTGGATGATGCAAATGAGCCATGTTTCTTTGTCCTTTTCTTTAGCACCTTTCCTTTCCGTTTTCTGCTCAAGCGAGATGGCGGTTTTAGAGGCATTGATACCCTTCTAGTCTCAGTATTGGCAGAGGCATATAGGGCATCATCGGATGTATCGGTAGATTCAATGGCAAGAACTGAGTATTCCGACATAGAGTCTGAGTACGTGGTCTCACCATCATTGCTTACCATTGTCACTGGGTCGTCGCTTGCATTTCTACAGTTTTGAGGCAACTGCGCATGGCAGAGATTTTGCGCGCATTTGTTTGCACTGCTTGCTTGACTGGCACTGGGAACAGTTGCATTGGTGTTGGTGTGTGCAGTATTTGGCGCCAAAGTCGTTGAACTTTTAGTTGCTGGTTTATTAGGCGCAGCCGCGCATTCACTTGCCTTGGTGTGAGTGCAAGCCGCAGTACTCACTAATACTGATGAAGCGCTTTCGCCGCATACCGCAGAAAGCGTTCTCTTAGTTGCACTGTCTTTTAGGTGTATTCCGCTATGAGCAGGAGTTTGCTGCATCGCCTTGGTGTGCGTTTGTGAGTTTGGCTTTTCTGGCCAAAGGTCACTTATGTTCCGCGGTTTTCTTGTCTTTTTTTGGCATATTTAAGCAATGATTTTAATGATTTATTACCAGTGCACAACGCACACAACATTAATTAATATGATTAGTGTTGGCGTGTATGACAATAAATTAAACTTGCAGTTCTATGTAGCGCGTCGAATCACATTTAGTACATTTTACACGAGTAAAACGAAACAGAAACGATTCACTAACGTTTATATGACATTAAAACAATTGACGGATTTTTTTTAACAATTAACTATTATTAAAAATTAAGTGTCTTTTTGCGGGTCACTTTTGACTTTTTATTTAGTTTAGACGGTCTCACTATATATTTGCTTTTATTGTTTTAAATATATATATATATATACATATATATATATATATATATATATATATATATATAATTATGAGTTCACGACCAAGTGGGAATTAAAAAAATTAAAAAGACATTTGTCTTTAGTTTATTTCCTTATTGTGTTGAACTAATTTTAAAAGATACAAAACACTTCCTCACTTAAGTCTATCATCTTTCTGATCTTACTCCGAACTGAACTTCAATTGTTCTTGCTGCGCAGAGCAAACCTCCGTTGAGAGCTTTTCTTATTGTCAAAGCTTCTAAGCTTTGATAATTTTAAGCTTTTATCAAAAAGTGCCAATTCGGCGATCTCACGCTTGTGGCGTGATTTTGGAAATATGTTTATGTCTCACGCTTGTGGCGTGATCTTAGAAATATGTTTATATTTTATGTTTATGTCTAATATGCTTCCTGTGTTGGGGTTTTAGGGTGTAATGTGATATCTTATTGTTGGGCTGTGTGCTATGTGCTGGGGTGCGTTCTATGTGTAACATATTTGAGATATGAATATGTGTGCATATTGGATATCTTACTCGCCCACACTTAAAAAATTTGCGTTACGTTAGACTGCTTCTATCTTGGGATACAGTGCGGGTTGATCTTGTTCAACTATTGGTAATTCTATTTTATCGTTGTTTATTTCTTGTTCTTTAGGTTTTCTATACTTAACAATAAGTGTTTTGGGTAAACTTTTGAACTTATAAATTAAGTACAATAATATGCTTAATATGGTAATGGTCAATGATGTCAATGTTATTATTTGAAATGTATTATAATATTTTGTATGTTCCAAAATTTGTTTCTTAGTTTGAATATATGACAATGGTTCGAGTTTTGTTACGTTATTACTGACATAAATGTTTTGTGTAAAATCTAGTCTTGAATTTGATTTTGATATTTCGTTGATTTGTATTTCACAATTATAGATTTTTATAATATTGTTTCCTTTTATTTTAATTTCATTGTTCATACAGTTTTGATTTACAATGGTTTCTGGCAAATTCCATGTTAAGATTATGTTTGGTTCTATATAATTTGTTTGAAAGTTTTTAATTGTTTTGGTGTATTTACATTCTGTTTTGATTTGTTTTACAATGCCTACTATGCAATTATTCATTATTTGTTTCTTAGTAATTGTGCCATATACTGTATTATTATTTATAAAATATTTTTCTTGAATATTTTCTGTTACAATATTATCGTTCTCATCTGGGTAGGGTATTATTTCGAAAATAGGTGTTTTGCTAATTTCTTGTGGAATATGTGATATTATATAAATTTCTTTTGTATCAGTTTTTAACCAAGTTGATGTTTTAATATTAAGAATTTTCTCTGGTGTGACATGCAATAAGTAATCGTGCTTTAGTAATTTAGGGTTGAATATGCCTAATCTAGTTAGTTGCATTCCCATCTCTATGTCTTCTATGTATTCGGTGAAATGTTCTAAATTGAAAATTAATAAATCAAGTTTCTTGTTCTTTTCTTCTTTTGTTTTAAATGTGTTCATGGTCTCAATTGCTTTGTTAATTGTTTCGATTATTTGGTTTAGTTCACTAACTTGAACGCTGTTCTCGGCTAAGTTACTTATCTTCTGTTCTAGTTCGTCTCTGTCATCTGTATCTAATGTTCCGAATAAGTATTTATATGTTTTTCCTACTAAATTTATTAGTCCTCTCTTTTGTCTTTTGATGATTGTTATCCCGTTCATTTCCCTGTTTAGTTTTTCAATAAGGTAATTTATTTTAGTTGAATTTTCGAAATCCTTGGCTTGTATTAATAGGTTAGTGTAGACCTTTTCTATTTTTGTTAAATTTACAGTTAAATAATGGTATTCAAAATTTGTTGGTATATCCAGTGTTCCTGTTTTAAATATTAGGTAGCCGTTGTTTGCTTTTATGGGGTTTATTTCGATACTTTGTCCGTTAATTGTCACCGTTAGCATTGTTATTATTATTAGAATTCCCTTCATTAGTTGGTTCTCTGTAATTAATGTATTTACTTATATTAGTTTTCTTTTTCTTCTTGAACTTTGATTTGTAATGGGTGACTTTTCTACCTCTATTGGTTTCTTCAAAGTGTTTTTCGTCTAGTTGTCTTACCTGACCTGTCTTTTTGAATGGATTGGTTATTTTTGATTTAACTAATGGTGAAGATCTATATTTTGTATCTATTTCAAATTCTTCTCTTGATTCATTTAGTTTTTCAATTTGTTTCTTTTTCTTATCTTGTGTGTCATACTTTGGTGTCCCTGCGTACATAAATATATCTGCGGGTGTTCTGTTTGTTGTGTTGTGTTTAGTTTTGTGATTATAAGTGTATAATATAATTTCAAATCTGGTTTGTTTGTTTTCTATGTTAATTTTTCGTTGATTGTTTTATGAAATCTCTCTATATCTGCTATACCATTTTTACTTGTTGTTATATTGATTTTTACGTTCTCAGTTATTAACCATTGTTGTAGTGCAGCACATATGAATGCTGAATCTTTATCTGCTTTGATTTCTGCTGGTTTTCCCATTAAATCAAAAACTTTTAATATGGCTCTTTTTGTTTCTAACCAGTCTCGGCTGTTAACTTCAATTAATGTTGCAAATTTTGAATAAACGTCTATACAAGATAGAAATTGTTTATGGTCAACTAAATAAGAATCCATTACATATTTGTCCCTAATGTAGTTTATTTCTGGGGTTACTTCATATACTAATTTGGTGCTTCTGTGTTCTGTTTTTGAAATGTTGCAAATGTGACATTCATTTATTATGTTTTGTATAAGATTCTGGTAATCTGGATAATAAAATTTTTCTTTGAACCACTGTATTGTCTTTTCTATCCCTGGGTGTAATAGTTCGTTATGTCTTTTTAGTATTTGTTCTTTGAATTCTGCGTACGTTTGTAAGTCTGTTAATTTTGATGAGCTTTTCATTACTTTTATTTTACTTTCTGGGTTTATTATTTCTACAAATGCGTTTTGGAAAATCGGAAAATCGGAGTTGTTGTGGAAATATATAACACTATTTTTTGAACATAAATATTCTTTTATTATTTCTTTAGCTTTAGCATAAGTCATTTCGGTATAAGTTATCTTTATGTTTTTCTTATGAAAATAATTAGTAACTTGTGTATTATTGTCGTTTCCTTTTATGAGTTCGATTTGTCTGTTATAATAGTTTAGTGGTCTTTCAGTTATTTGAATGTAACTTTGGTTATCTTCTTGGGCACTACGAATGGTAGCACATGTTGCTTGACTCATTTCTTCTCCCAATAGATTTTCATGTATTTGCACACGTGATAGTGCTTCTGCGACATGGTTTTCTTTACCCGGTAAGTATTTGATTGTATAATCAAATTCGTTTAACTTTATCTTCCATCGTTGGAGTTTCATATTCGGTTCTTTTATATTATTTAACCATACTAATGGTTTGTGATCGCTTAGTATTTCGAATTTTCTACCATATAGATAGCTTCTATAAGTTTTTGTTGCCCAAACTACTGCTAATAGTTCTTTCTCTATAGCTGAATAATTTATTTCATGTTTGTTTAGAGTTCTGCTGGCAAAACAAATAGGCTTGTGATTTTGTGTCAATACTGCTCCTAGAGCTACATTATTTGCATCTGTTGTGAGACAAAATGGTTTGTCATAATCTGGATGAGTAAGAATTGGATCAGAAGTTATCAGTAATTTTAATTTCTCGAATGCTGAGATATATGATGTATCCTTTATGTCTACTTTTGCTCCTTTCTTTAACTTAAGTGTCATGGGTTTGACGATGTTTGCGAAATTTGGAATGAACTTTCTATAAAATCCACACAAACCTAAAAATTTCTTTATCTCTTTTGGAGTCTTTGGAATAGGATATTTCATTACTGCTTAAATTTTATTTGGATTAGGTTTTAATCCTTCTGTTGTCACTATGTGTCCTAGAAATTCTGTTTCCTTTTTTAGAAATTCACACTTGTCTAGTTGCAATTTTAAGTTGGCTTCCCTCAGTTTGTCAAATACCTTATTCAATGACAAAATGTGTGCTTCCAATGAAGTGGAGTACACTATTATGTCATCTAAGTAGACTAAACAATCTTTGTAGATTAAATCTTCCAATAAATTGTTCATGCAACGTTGAAACGTTGCTGGTGCATTTTTTAGACCAAACGGCATACGTGTATATTCGTAGTGGCCATGTTTGTGGAAAATGCTGTCTTAGGTATTGATTTCGGATCCATCTGGATCTGGTGATAGCCTTTTGCTAAATCAAGAGTTGTGAAATATTGGCATCGGCCAAGTTTATCTAAAATTTCATCCATTATTGGAATAGGAAATTTGTCATCAATAGTGATTTCGTTTAGAAATCTGTAGTCTATTACTACTCTATATTTTTGTTTTCCTGATGCATCTAACTTCTTTGGGATTACTAATACAGGCGAATTATATGGAGACTGAGATTTCCTTATTATCCCTTGCTCTAACATTTCTTTTACTTGTCTGTCTATTTCGTCGTGTTGAATTTGGGAATACTTGTAGGGTCTCTTGTAAATCGAGTCCTCATGTTTTGTAATTATCGAATGTTTAACAACACTAGTGAAAGTCAAATTGTCACCTTCATGGTACTGTATGTCTCGATATTTGTGAAGAATTTTTGACACACACCTTTTCTCTTCATCGTTAAGATGATCTAAGCGAAATTCGTTGGACTCTTTTAATTCTTCGTTTATCACGAAATTGAATTCTAAGTCTTCCGACGAAGGTGGGTCTAGACACTCTGGTGCCGTTTCTTCTTCTACATTTATATTGGGGTCATACTTAAATAAGAATGTATATTCTCCTAAAGTTACAGCTCCTTCTTCGAAATTTATTTTTGCCTTACAAGCTTCTAAATAATTTCTGCCTAACAACAAATCATATCGATTTGAAAATTCATGTATAAAGAACTCCTGTTTGGATGGACATAATTTACATGCTCCTATTGTTATGCTTGATGTTAATTTAATGTTACCGTTAATGGTATGAACGTTAAGTTCAGTGTTTTTTATTGGAAATTCTAGGTAATTTTTATTCATTAAATTTATTGTTGACCCGGTGTCTATTACACACTTAAGCGGGTTATCATTCATAATAACAATTATGAATGGGTTATTGTTTCTTCCTGTTCCGAGGCAATTGCTTGAAAATTTTCGGATGTGTCCATTTTTGACACCCCGCTGTTACTTTCTCTTTGTCGCTTTTGAGGTTGGTTATTATAAGATGATGCTTGTGCATTATAGTTTCTATTTTGTGAATAGTTCATGGGATTCTGTTGTCTGCCTTGCTGCAACTTTTGCTGAAATTCGGCATATGTCTGCCTATGTTCTTGTTGATTCTTATGTGGGTTAGTTGTGTTGTAATTTGTTTGGTAGTTAGGATTGTGTTGTGCTTGATAACTGGGGTTATATGTTGAACTTTGGTTAAAATTTTCCTGATACCTTTTACTCGAATTGTTTTTATTTGAATTATTGTATTTGTTATCTTTGGGTTTTTCAACCACACTATTTTCAAATAAGCCCTCCTTTTGAGCTGCTACTTTTAACAGATGGCTAGTGGTAATATCATACCTAGCTAGAATCATGAAAATTCTATCTGGAATTTTTCTTTTAATTACATCTTTAACTGTGTTATTCATGGCATTTGTATATACTATTGTATTGGCTGTATTATTTTCTAGTGTTAGCTTATTGGTTATAATATAAGATTTGTGCTCTAGTTCTTCTATGAACTTACGGAGATTTCCTTGATAGCTGGTGTTGTAAAGTTGTCGTAGTAATTCTTCTACTGGAGTCTGGGTGGTGTATTCCTCGATGAGTGCTCTTTTTAATTCTCCCCAATTGTTAGCATGTGATAGCTGCGAAATCCTTTGCGCTTCTCCGATGACTTGTAGTTCGATCGCACCGTATATTATACTTTGTTGCCTTGGGTTTGTGGTAGGGTATAATTGTAGTAAGAATTCTGTCCTCCTGATGAAGGCGCTTAGCTCCTGTTTGTTTCCCGAGAACTGGGGCACTTGTCGGATTTGTGACAATGCCTGGTTAAGTTCTGCATCACTTAAAACGACTGCCATGTTGATTTGATTATTTGATGTGTTGTTGATTATATGGTTTTAGATTGATTTGTTGTTGATTGTATTGTTTTAGGTTGATTAGTTGTTGATTGTATTGTTTTTGGGTTTATTTGGTGTTGATTGTATTGTTTTTGGTTTTCTTAAATTATTTAAACACCATTAATTGTGTTAGTCGCACGATTAGCTTTTATTAAGTATTGCAATGTTTTGATTTTTGCACTTATTTTTCATTAATCAATTAAACACCATTAAATGTGTTAGTTGCACGATTAGCTTTTATTAAGTATTGCAATGTTTTGATTTTTGCACTTATTTTTCACTAGTCAATTAAACACCATTAAATGTGTTAGTTGCACGAAAGTTCTTTGGCCGATTAGTTTTTATGAAGTATCGCAATTTATTATTGTTGCACTTATTTTTCACTAATCCTACCGGCTGCGCCAATTATGAGTTCACGACCAAGTGGGAATTAAAAAAAATAAAAAGACATTTGTCTTTAGTTTATTTCTTTATTGTGTTGAACTAATTTTAAAAGATACAAAACACTTCCTCACTTAAGTCTATCTTCTTTCTGATCTTACTCCGAACTGAACTTCAATTGTTCTTGCTGCGCAGAGCAAACCTCCGTTGAGAGCTTTTCTTATTGTCAAAGCTTCTAATGCTGCATTTACACTAGTTGATAAACAAGTCAACGTTGATATCAACTTTATCAATCCTAGTGTGAACAGCTATCAACTTGATCAACTTTTGCGTTGACAGTAGATTGACAATGCGAAAATCATCAATTGTTGCTCTGAGTGTAAACATAGTGTAAACACTTTGTGTCAACAGTTGAAGTCACAATCGGCGCGTTGACAACACAAAATTAAGTTGAGCTCATGTTCATTCTTTTGCTTTGTGTTGACAAACTTTATGTACATATTATAGGTGGCAGCACTTCGCTTCGCCACCCGTTTTTATTAATGTTGTCTTCTTTTTCAACTGTGCAGTCTATAAAAAACAATAATTAGTAATAAAAAGCTATTTAAAAATACAATCTTATTTATTTGTATGCATATTTATTGAACCATATTTTAAAGACAAGGTTTCAAATAAATTGAACTTGTTGCGCCAGCAATTCCGTGCAAGTAAAAATAATTTTCTTTACATTTAATTATTTATATTTTATTAAGGGCAATGTCGTTTATTTTAGAATGCAAATAGCAAGGTACAATCGACCAAAAGTGGTCAAGCTGCTGCTGATCGGAAGCCGCCAAATAAATTTTATAGCGCAAATGATCGGAAAAAACCACTTTCCTCTCGATCCAAATATAGTTCTTGAACCCACATATGTAGCTCGCTTGTGTTTTTTTAGCTCTTGCTTTTCCTCGTCCTCAAGAGCTAGAATCAAAACCACTGCTGCCGCTATTTTCATCTTCTTCGCTGTTGCCATTGCTTTGATTTTATTCTAAAGTAAACAAATTGCTAATCAATTAGTTTTAAGTTACATATGCATTAGTACTTACCACTTTTTACTTTTTTCAATTAACAAAACAACAAACGATTACAAGTTTCGATACATTCACAATATCGACGTCAACGAAAAATGCTTAGCAACGTGAATGTCAACGAATGTGGATATCAACTGGTGTAAATTACTCTCAACTTCAATATCAACGCGTTGGCATCTTGCGCGTTGCTCAACTCGAAAATTAGTTGGCAACCCGATTTTTTTGCCAACTCAGTCAACTAATGTAAACACAACAAATGCGTTGACGTTGGATATCAATTGTTGATAGAGCTAGAATTGACGCTGCATCAACTAGTGTAAATGCACCATAAGCTTTGATAATTTTAAGCTTTTATCAAAAAGTGCCAATTCGGCGATCTCACGCTTGTGGCGTGATTTTGGAAATATGTTTATGTCTCACGCTTGTGGCGTGATCTTAGAAATATGTTTATATTTTATGTTTATGTCTAATATGCTTCCTGTGTTGGGGTTTTAGGGTGTAATGTGATATCTTATTGTTGGGCTGTGTGCTATGTGCTGGGGTGCGTTCTATGTGTAACATATTTGAGATATGAATATGTGTGCATATTGGATATCTTACTATATATATAATAAGTATATTTTATTTAGTAGTTGCAGCTTTGAAATAAAATCACAAGTCTTTTTTTTTTGTTTATCAGTCAATTTAATTGACCCGTTTTTTAAAGTGTGGTGCGTGGTTCGCACTATGAGGGCAGGCATCAACTGATGCCGCCTTTGCTTTATTCAACTCATTACTTTTAAATTCTTAAGCAACATATAGTGAACATGATTTGACCTACGTTTAAATATAAATAAATAGGTAATATACTGTGTGCAGTACAACAGCAAGAAATTGACGTATAATTTAAACATTTAACAATAGACATGGAATTCAATTAATTATGGTAATATGTAGTCAATAATTTAAATTTGAATTTGAGACTGACTAAACTATAAGCGCCGTGAATACATTTTGCAACACTAACAGCTGTTTGGCAATTTGTCCGTACTATAGTATGGTCACATTGTGACAATTAGTTGACAATATAAGACAAATAACATAACAAAATATAACTTATTAACAATTTTACTAATATTTTTCTTCTCATTTCAGGTTTTGGATGCTGGGGGATGCTGGGAGATGTCATTGATGCTATCGCCACTGAAGTTGCCGTCGGTTTTTTAATATTGCCAACAGTCTGTTTTGTTGTAGGCTGCTGCTGCTGTTGAAGGGCTTGGGTAGTCTCACGTGCTGTTGTTTTTGCTGGGGAATTGGCTGAGGAAGAATCCGAGGCTGGCTACTATGAATGTAGTGTACATTATTGGCTGTAGCAGGCTCGAAATTCAGATTTTTTAATAAAATCTTATTCCTCGCAAGCTTGAATGTCGGGCATGAATGTACGAGGCGATGTGCTCAACTTACAGTTTGCACATGACGCTTTAGTGTCTCTGGGCTTCGTACAGGTTGTAGTGGAGTGTTTGCCTGCACATTTAAGGCAGACAAAAGGACGACGACCGTAATTCTTGCTGTGTCCGAAAAGCTGGCAACGGTGACACTGTACTGGCTCGAGTCTACGCATTTGTCGCTCGACCAGTACTGATTGGCCACCCAGTTGGGTGAGGGTTAAGATCTTATCGTTTGAGCCATCCAGCCTTGGCTCAAGCTCAGCTTCAAAGATGATAAGGTGCTTACCAGAAAAGCGATGTTTCACCACGCTGACGTAACGGGCATTGTATCCCAATTGACCCAGCTGTGAACGGATCCAATCGCTTGCAGTGGAAAAATGTAGATTTCGTATGATGAAGCGATAGCCACGTACGGCTCGCGGTTGATGTGTGTGCCGTTGAATATCGCCGTCATCTAGAGTCGCAAGAATGGAAGTGTAGGTGGCCATGTCCTTACACTGTATCCTCACACCACCGCTTTGCTTACATCCGACTTGGTGGTCAGCTTGTCAATGAGCGTTTGAATTTCAATAACATTTGGTACAAATATTGTTGGAATTTTGCCGCTCACTATTGTTGGATTCTGCTGTTGCTGTATACGCTCTTGAATTTGATGGCCAATTTGCTCCAGCTCCAGGGATACTGTTGATTGAAGTGGCTGCAAAGCTGTTGGTTTACATTGAATTGGCTGCTGCTGTTGCTGTTGTACCGGATGTTGTTGTCGCTGCTGTGTACTTTGATGGCCAGATAGTGGAGCTTTACACAAATCCTTGTCCGGCTCACCGATTTGGGCTGCGGAAATGGTGACAACGGGGGTGGGGTCACGAATAGTGGATGATGCAAATGAGCCATGTTTCTTTGTCCTTTTCTTTAGCACCTTTCCTTTCCGTTTTCTGCTCAAGCGAGATGGCGGTTTTAGAGGCATTGATACCCTTCTAGCCTCTGTATTGGCAGAGGCATATAGGGCATCATCGGATGTATCGGTAGATTCAATGGCAAGAACTGAGTATTCCGACATAGAGTCTGAGTACGTGGTCTCACCATCATTGCTTACCATTGTCACTGGGTCGTCGCTTGCATTTCTACAGTTTTGAGGCAACTGCGCATGGCAGAGATTTTGCGCGCATTTGTTTGCACTGCTTGCTTGACTGGCACTGGGAACAGTTGCATTGGTGTTGGTGTGTGCAGTATTTGGCGCCAAAGTCGTTGAACTTTTAGTTGCTGGTTTATTAGGCGCACGCGCGCATTCACTTGACTTGGTGTGAGTGCAAGCCGCCGTACTCACTAATACTGATGAAGCGCTTTCGCCGCATACCACAGAAAGCGCTCTCTTAGTTGCACTGTCTTTTAGGTGTATTCCGCTATGAGCAGGAGTTTGCTGCATCGCCTTGGTGTGCGTTTGTGAGTTTGGCTTTTCTGGCCAAAGGTCACTTATGTTCCGCGGTTTTCTTGTCTTTTTTTGGCATATTTAAGCAATGATTTTAATGACGCACACAACATTAATTAATATGATTAGTGTTGGCGTGTATGACAATAAATTAAACTTGCAGTTCTATGAAGCGCGTCGAATCACATTTAGTACATTTAACACGAGTAAAACGAAACAGAAACGATTCACTAACGTTTATATGACATTTAAACAATTGACGGATTTTTTTAACAATTAACTATTATTAAAAATTAAGTGTCTTTTTGCGGGTTACTTTTGCCATTTTATTTAGTTTAGACGGTCTCACTATATATTTGCTTTTATTGTTTTAATTATATATATAATATTTAATAAGTATATTTTATTTATATTTGAGTTAACTGCTGCATGTCAAAGTCTCAACAAGTATGCAGACAGCCAAGACGCAACAACAACTTGGCTGATGAGACTCAACAACAACAGCACAAGCAGTCACGATATCACGCGCAGACACAGGTTGCGCAAGAAGCCACGAGCGCTGACCAAACATCAGCAGCGGCTCACCGTGGGACAGGCGGATGCAACCGGACACCCTGATACTGCAACGTTCTACAGGCGCGAACGGCAGAGGGCACAGAGGAGAAGCCACGTGCGCTGAGTGCGCACTCTACAGGCCAGCGACCGTGTGACCAACAACGACAGCGGTATTGACGGCAGCAGCAGCATAAGCAGAGACGCCGGCAGAGCGTAGGTAAGTGGTAAATTATAAGTCAATTTGTAATTAGTTCTAAATCAGCTCGATAATAAAGCACAAGTTATTTTTTTTATTAAAGGTCCGGTTCCAATACAATAAAAAATTCCTGGCAGGAATTTGTGATATATTTGGAAGCGTGGGCACAAGATTTTATAGTGTGACCATAGTCCACTAATTTGTGGTAAAAATATGGCATTTTGGCTTATATAGCTTAAGAGATACATGGTCACACTGAGGCATCAAATTTAAAAAGTAAACTAACCCACAAACACAAAATAAAAAAGAAAAGATGAATAGTGCGAATATGCTTATTCCGTTGTTGGTATATATGTTGTTGCAGTGCCAATACTTTTAAGCCCGTTTTTCAGTTTTCCTTTCCATTATTATTTATAGCTTGTCGTTTTATAAAAACAAACATATTTTTGATAATTAATATATTTAATGACATATAATATGTTAACTTACGATCTTTATCCAACTCATTGCCAATACTTTCCCATGGCTGTCTCACCGTAACAAAATCAAAATGTTTTTTGTCTGTCAGCCTCCAAAGGCATGGTCGCGACTCGACTGATTTAATAAGCAAAATCTTCCCCTCGTGACTAATATTTTCCACCCGTTTTTTGGTTTTTCTTTCCATTATTATTTATAAGTTTTTATAAACGTTTGTAAAGTAGCGATCTAAGGCTGGGGTAGGGCTCAGCTCAGACCAGGATCATTTTACAATAAAATTTATAAAATACCGAGACTCAGAGAGCATTTCGGCAGCCCTCATACAAATCCAAAACTTACACACCTCGAGAAAACGCTCGAGAGATACCCCAGAGTAGGCGCTAGGACACTTACAAGACTCACCACAACGCGCAGAGAAACCCTCGGAACGCGCTGTGTTGGGGTCTCGTGGTGCCCCGGGCGGTGCCGAATAACCGCAAAACGTGCAGAGAAACGCTCGGAACACGTGTTGCGGCCATACGGCACGCCCCCAGCCGCCTAACGAAACAAATACCTATGGACGGGACTGTAAGACACCTACCAGACCCACCACAACGCGCAGAGAAACCCTCGGAACGCGCTGTGTTGGGTCTCGTGGTGCCCCGGGCGATGCCGAATAACCGCAAAACGTGCAGAGAAACGCTCGGAACACGTGTTGCGGCCATACGGCACGCCCCCAGCCGCCTAACGAAACAAATACCTATGGACGGGACTGTAAGACACCTACCAGACCCACCACAACGCGCAGAGAAACCCTCGGAACGCGCTGTGTTGGGTCTCTTGGTGCCCCGTGCGATGCCGGATAACCGCAAAACGTGCAGAGAAGCGCTCGGAACACGTGTTGCGGCCATACGGCACGCCTTTTATCAGAGAAGCGGGGGGGGAGCACTTGCAAAACGCACTTGTTTTTATATTGCACAGCCATACGGCACGCCTTTTATCAGCGAAGCGGAGTGGGGGGGGGGCACTTGCAAAACGCACTTGTTTTAAGTTCTCACTTCTTTTATTTAACAAAAAAACTACTACCACACCGCAACAAAGAAAATTGCCCGCCCAGTTAGATCCCCGCAGACCGAAGATCAGCTTACCCCTGTTCCATCCTTATACTTTTAGTACTCCTCGTTGCTGTTTAACTTTGTAGTTTTCGCACACGTTGTCGCTGGCCGCTGTCACCCACGTTGTCGCTGCTGCTGTTCTTTGTTTTCGTACTTGACCTTTTGCACTTGCGTTTCTGAGCGTGGCCCGATCGCGACTAACTCGCCGGCGTTTTTCATTTTCGGCGCGGGCCATCCTCTGCCGCTGAGGCCTCTGCTCTGGCTTCGGCTGCAGCCGCTCTCTCTCTCTACGGTTTTTCGCGGCTGTTGGTGTGTGTGGGGTGCTTCTCTGCTGTTGCTTCGGCTGTAGCCGCTCTCACTACGCCGCTTCGCGGCTGCTGTTGCTTTCGGTCGCTGTTTTTCTGCTGTTGCTTTGGCTGTAGCCGCTCTCGCTACGGCGCTTCGCGGCTGCTGTTGCTTTCGGCCGCTGTTTTCTGCGGTTGCTTTGGCTGTAGCCGCTCTCGCTACGGCCCTTCGCGGCTGCTGTTGTTGCTGATGTTTTTCTCTGCTGTTGCTTCGGCTGTAGCCGCTCTCACTACGCTGCTTCGCGGCTGCTGTTGCTTCTTTGCTGTTGTTTCTTTGCTGTTGTTTCGGCCGTTAGAAATCAGTGCTGCTCATCGCTGTCAGTGCTGATCATTTCTGGTTCGTGAACCTGTGACCCAGTTCCCTGTGTCTTAAATATGAATATTCGTGTTTTGTCAACTTAAATTATTATTATTGTACGCTGGTGCCTTCGTGGCCTTAAACTAAAATACCTTCGTGGTTAATACAAATTTAATAGAACTATGAGCTACAAAGATAATACATGTTGTGCAGGAGTTAAATAGCTCCTTCACACTCCCTCCCTTCCTCGGGGTTGAGAAGCGCTATTGTTACCTGTCGCGACCTGTAAACGCTATAGCGGAAGGTGTGGGGGCCGATCTTCTTAAGATTCCGGACTCCCAATCGTGCGTCGGGTTGGCTTAGGTATGTTGTCACGAATTTGATGATTTGGGACGGCAGCTGACGGGGTTCCGGACCGACTCGCCAATCCTCCGGTGCCGTGGTCCACTCTTCGCAAGTTGGGTGCTCCTCAGGAGTTCCTTCGCCTACGACTACGTCGCCTTCGGCTATCGGGTTGACCAGAACCTCACCGACGGTTGGGTGCTCCTCTAGCACGGACATCAACCAATCGGCGACCTCCCCCTCGAGTGGCACGTGGGTGGCTATGCTGCCTTCGTCCTCCTTTTCTGCGATGGTCCACGCCTGTGGTTCGCGGCCGGGCTCCACTGCTGCTGCTGGTCGTGCGTCGGGGGTTACCGAGCTAATGTCGGACCAATTGCTTGCCCGCAGTGTTCCCTGGTCGTCCAGTGCCCATGACCCGTATGCTGGTGGTGGGCTGCATGGGTATGGTGGCGGGTAGCCCATATCGCCATAGCGTACGGCGAGTCGGTATGCTGCCGAGCTCATGGTACTCGCTGTGGATCCTCCTAGGGTTGCCGCTATTGGGCTTTCGCGGTTCTCGGGGTCCACCTCGCCCAGAGATTCTTCATCGGTAGTGCCTATCGAGCGTGGTATGGTGCTGCGATCGTCCTCCTCTGCACGGCGGTTCAGCTCTGCCAAGTCCCAGTTCAGGGGGGCTCTCACTCCATCGGTTCCAAACCTACCATCAGGTGCGACATCTGACTCGGAACTGAGAGAAATCACATCTGCGTTGAGTTGGCAGGTGTTGTTAATCCAGCCTTGCACGCCGTGCATTCGTACTGCTAAGGGTACTGGCTCCGGGTGCCAGTTTTCTTCTGCGCTCAGCCTACGCAACTGCTCCTCCCGCAACGGCTGACCCCAGGGACGTCCCATCGCTACGTCCTTTGCCCCCAAGGGTCGTGCGTCCGGCTCGTCTTCCAAAGACTTGGTGCTATTTGTGCTAGATTTAGGGAGTAAAGGTATGTTGTGTACTCTGGACTATTTATCTAACCCCATGACCTAACCCTGCGGTGTGGCGTATTACAAATCGTGTTCTTACTAGCTATCTTAAGATTTGTTAGTGGGTTTCCCCTTTAGGGGGGGCGGGGACGTTCTATGGGCTCACCAATAGAAGTGGCCCCCGTGACTTTGTTACTTGCCGGTTAATTGTTTCTGGTGTCGTCGTTACTGGTGTCGTTGTCGTCTGCATGGAATTCCTTGAGATCGGCCAGGCTCGCTGTTTTTCGTTGTCGGCCGGTCAAGCTTTGCAGTCGCACTATGTTTGGTGAGATAAACTTGACTACCTTGTATGGCCCGTCGAATTTGGCGGCCAGCTTTGCTGCGAACCCCTCGGTGGCCTTAGAGAGGTGATGTTGTCGTATCAGCACCTGTGCGCCGAGAGTCGGTCTCCATTCTCGCCTTCGGAGGTTGTAGCATTTGCTTTGTTCTAGCGAAGCCCGTTGTGTGTTCTGGCGCACTACTTTGAAAATGTCCTTGAGTTTTTCTGCCTTCGCGGTCGGGTCTTCCGTGTGTTCTGCTAGTCCGGGCGTGACTTCCTCGTAGAGGTTTCCCGGTAGCCTGGGTTCTCGGCCCTGGACGAGAAAAGCGGGGCTAAAGCCTGTGGTGTCGGATGTGCTGCTGTTGATTGCCAGGCTCAGTTCCGGCAATAGTTCGTCCCAAGTGGTTTGGTCTCCATCTATGTACTGCGCTACCATTGTCTTTATGGTTCTGTTTGCCCTCTCCGTGGGGTTCTGCTGCGGGGTGTACGGGGCCGTGTGTTCCAAAGTCATTCCTGCCATCTTGCAGAACTTCTTGAACGATTGACTTGTGAATTGTGTACCGTTATCGCACACAAATTTCCGCGGTACGCCAAATCGGCAGAGTATTCTTTCCCTAAACGCCTTTTCCAGCTGGGCGGTAGTAGCCTTCCGTAAGGGTATTAGCTCTACCCATTTGGAAAACACATCAAAGAAGACCAAGAGACTGGTGTTTCCGTGTTTGGATCTCGGGAGTGGCCCCATGAAATCCGCGCAAAGTATGTCGAACGGTCCCTGGGCTTGTCTCGTGTGCATGTGTCCCGCTGGTTTGGCCTGACTCACTTTGAATTTCTGGCACTGGGCGCACCTCCTGATGTACCTTGTCACGTCGCGAAAAATTCCTGGCCAGTAGTATCGTTGGGCTATCCGTGTCACCGTCTTCCGAATTCCCAGATGTCCTGCTGTCGGGTGATCATGGCATTCTTCCAAAACCCGCTGTCGGTTGTCGATGGCGACGCAAAGTTTCCAAGTCACGTGTTCTTCCTCGGGAGGCCGTTGTCCCGTTTGTCGGTAGATCTGCCCGTTCTCGTGTATGTACTCTGCGAACTTCTCGGGTGTCTGTGTCATTCTCCTGCTTAACCGTAGCAACCATGGGCACTTCGGGGCTTCTTCCTGTACTCGCTGCAAGGTTTCCAACGGTTGTCTGGAAAGCGCGTCTGCGACTACGTTGTATCTGCCTCGTCTGTACGTTACGTCGAACTGGTACTGCTGCAACTCCAGTGCCCAGCGCGCGATTCTCCCAGTTGGATTGTCGATCGAGTTCAGCCACTTCAACGCGAGGTGATCCGTGATGACTTCGAAATGGTAGCCCTCCAGGTAGCAGCGTAACTCCCTGATTGCCCAGACAATTGCTAAGCACTCCTTCTCCGTAGCTGAGTAATTCTCCTCGGCTCGAAGAAGACGTCGACTTGCATATGCTATCACTCGTTCTCCTTCCGGCAAGCTTTGTGTCAGCACGGCCCCGAGTCCGTAGTCGCTGGCGTCAGTTTGGAGTGTAAACTTCTGCGTGAAGTCGGGGCACGCCAAGACCGGCGCTTTTGTTAGCTTGTCCTTCAAATCTTCGAATGCCGCTTGCTGTTCTTCGCCCCATATCCACTTCTTGTTCTTTCGTAGGAGGTTCGTCATTGGTTGCGTGATGGTGGCGAAGTTAGGAACGAACCGGCGATACCAGGTTGCCAATCCTATACACCGTCGCAGCTCTTTGGGTGTTGTTGGCGGCGTCAAACGTTGCACTGCTGCGATTTTTGCCGGATCCGTGTGTATTCCCGTGTCGCTTATCATGTGTCCTAAGTACACCAGCTCCCGTTGAAAGAATGCGCACTTCTTCTGATTCAACCTTAAGTTCGCGACCAGTAGTCGGCGGAATACCTCGCGCAGGTTATCCACGTGTTCTTCCAAAGTAGCCCCGATGACTATGATGTCATCTAAGTACGCGAAAGCGTAGGGTTCCATTGCCGGTCCTATGACGCTGTCCAAGGCACGCTGGAACGTTGCGGGGGCTGAGTGGAGTCCAAAAGGCATGACTTTCCACTGGAAAAGGCCTCTCCCTGGGACGGTAAATGCGGTGTACTCTCGGCTCCCTTTTGCCATTGGAATTTGCCAATATCCGCTTTTTAAATCCAACGTGGAAATGTATTTAGCATTTCGCAGGCGCTCCAATATGTGGTTGATTCGCGGCAAGGGGTACGCGTCTGGCACCGACCGAGCATTCAACTGCCGAAAGTCTACGCACATTCGCATCTCACCCGTTTTCTTACGCACCAGCACGATGGGTGCGCTGTGTGGGCTTTTCGATGGTTCGATCTGGCCGTTCTCCAGTAGCTCGTCGACTTGGTCGTTTATGATCTTCTGCATTGCCGGGTTTTTGGGAAAGTACCGTTGCTTTACTGGCTTGTCATCCTTCAAGATTATGGAATGCTCGGCAATGTTGGATACTCCCCTCAGGTTCTCGAACTTATCGAGCTGCCTTGCCAAGAAGACACAGACCCAGGTGGGTAATTCCGGTTCCGTCGTACGTACTTCGGTTGCCTGTTTTTCGCCTTCAGTTGCGACAGTAGCCAGGCTGATTGGAACTTCTCGTTGCTCCGGTTCCTGTTCTTCCTTGATGTTCGGTAGTGTTCGGGGCTGTGTCCGAAACGGGTTCGTTCGTCGGGCTTTGCGAGCATCGGCCAATGGTTCCAAGGTGTACCCTTTGTAGACTGGTTGTCGTCGTTGTGCCTCCTGCGCTGCTGATCCGGTTCCCTGCACTGTTTCTACGAAGTCGGCTAGCTTGGCGTCGTGTGCCTCCGGCGTTGACGATCTTGTTGCCCGCACTGTCTCTACGAAGTCGGCTGGCTCGGTACTGCTTGCATCCTGCGTTGTTGCAGCGCCAGCCTGCGCTGTCTCGATGAGGTTGGCCATCATGCTGTCGTGTGCATCCTGCGTTGTCAATCCTGTTGCCTGCCCTGTCTCTACGAAGTCGGCCGGCTCGGTGCTGCTTGCATCCTGCGTTGTTGCAGCGCCAGCCTGCGCTGTCTCGATGAGGTTGGCCATCATGCTGTCGTGTGCATCCTGCGTTGTCAATCCTGTTGCCTGCCCTGTCTCTACGAAGTCGGCCGGCTCGGTGCTGCTTGCATCCTGCGTTGTTGCAGCGCCAGCCTGCGCTGTCTCGATGAGGTTGGCCATCATGCTGTCGTGTGCATCCTGCGTTGTCAATCCTGTTGCCTGCCCTGTCTCTACTAAGTCGGCCGGCTCGGTGCTGCTTGCATCCTGCGTTGTTGCAGCGCCAGCCTGCGCTGTCTCGACGAGATTCGCTATCCCGTTGTCGTGTGCATCCTGCGTTGTCATGTGAGTCGTTGGGTGGAACGGGGTCATCAGCGACGGGTACGTTTGAGGATCGGGCATCTGTACCAGTTGCAAAAAGGCTCGGCCGCACTGAATTTTTGCGCGAATCCCACACAAAAAGTCAATGCCTAGGATAACGTCATCCAGGATTGTTGGCATCACCAGCAGAGGCACCACTGCCTCCCGTTCGTCGAGCTTTATCTTCACCATTATTGCCCTGGTTATCTCCTTTGGCGAGCCATCCGCAAGGATTATTCTCACCCGCATATCCCGAATGTTATCCTTTGTCCCGACAATCCTTGCCAGCCGTTCACTGATGAACGACCGAGTGGCTCCGGTGTCCAGTGTTGCTTCTACCGGGGTGTCCCCTATGGTCACCAGAGCTGCGATCCTCCCCTCCTCCAAACGTAACGGGTGAGCTACTGACGAGGGCTCCAGTCGCTGCTGCTCTCCAACCTGTCCTCGGTTGGGCGGAGGCGCTGCCCGTTTCCCGATCTGGCGACGCGGCAGCATCCAATGGTGCGGATCCCACGGCGGCCACAGTCCCAGCAGAATAACAGCTGGGGATTGCGGCAGTCCTTAGAGAAGTGCCCGATGTCTCCGCAATTCCGGCATGCTCGCTTCACGTCAATTGCTTCGCCCGTGACTTGCGACGTCGTTGCTTCGGTGTTCCTTGTGGGAACCGTCAGGTCCCGGTTACCTTGTTCGCGGTCTCTGGTGCTATGATTTGGTACCGGTGTTGTTGGCGCACTTGCCGGCACCAACGTTGCGTAACTCCTAGGTTCCTGGTTACCCTGTCCGTGGCTTCCGACGTTATGGGCCTGGACCGGTTTTGTCGGCCCACTTGCCGGCAATAATGCTGCGTAGCCCCGAGGGTCGCGGTCCCGGACAGTTTCGTAGCTTGTGACCAGCTGGGTCAATGCGGTCAACGGTTCAAATTCGTGCCGTCGTGTAAACAGTTGATACTCCGGTAACAGGTTCTCGTATATCCTCTCCAGTTCCCGTTCCGGTGAGTATTGCGCACGCTGCATCATCAGCCGCAGTTCGATCAGGTAATCCCTGAAAGGTTCGCCCGGCCGCTGTAAACGATTCTGGATGGTACTCTCCAACCGTTGAAAGTAGCGTGGCGGTAAGAAGAAGTCTAGGAAATCCCTCTTGACTGACTCCCAAGGCTCGTCCTGCATTTTGTAGGTCCGGAACCATCCTTCAGCCCGTCCGGTAAAGAGACCGGATATTGCCCGCGGCAGCTGGTCAACACTCACCCGGTATGAGGCTACGCGCTCCTCCAGTTTCTCCATAAAGCTGAGTGGGTCCGAGTTGCCATCATACCCGATACCCCAGCTGCGTAGCTTGTCGGCCAGCATGGAGCACGAAATCTCTTCGCGACCTATCCTCTGAGTCCCGGCACCGATGCTGCTACTGCTTGCCTGGTCGATGGGTACCTGGGTGCCTGTAGGCGTGGGTCCCTGGGCTACCATCGGCTGAGTCGGCACGGGCACTTGGAGTTGGTACTCCTCCTTGCGCACTTTGTCGGTCGGACCCGGAGACGCAGCTGGTGAGCGGGCATCCCGAGGGCTGGCTGAGTCCCCATAGCTCACTTCCAATTTGTGCAAGCGATCCTGCACTTCTTCCGAATGCTCTCCCCGGGATACGAAGGCGGAGATGCGAGCACGCAGTTCCTCGACGGTACCCGTGGTTCCCAGGTTGAACTCCTCAGCTAGGCACTGTAACTCGTCCTTACGACGGAAGGAAATCCATTTCACGCCCATGTTAAGTGTTGATCTTTGCACTGTTGTATTTATTTTTTTTTCTCAAAGGATTTTAATTTCCAAAGGACTTTTTTTTCAAAGGATTTTATTTTTCAAAAGATTTAAATTTTCAAAGGATTTTATTTTCAGAAGGATTTTATTTTCGAAGGATTTTATTTTCCAAAGGATTTTATTTTTCAAAGGATTTAAATTTTCAAAGGATTTTATTTTCCGAAGGATTTTATTTTCGAAGGATTTTATTTTTCGGCGCGTGGTCTTAGCTGTTGCCTCGGTGGCTCCGTGTCGATGACTGCCTACTCAGGTCCCGGAGTCCGCGTTATATAGGCAGCGAGATCGCGCTGCCCGCGCTTCTGCTGTCGGTGTCGTTGGGGTACGGCGCTGTCGCTCAGTGGTTACTCCTGGGCTTGGAGAGTAAGTCGCCTGCGGCTCTGCTCGGTCGTGTTGTAGCTGCTGCTGTAGCGACCGAGACGCGGCGGCGGTGATCGGCAGCGGTAGGGCTCGGCTGTGTCGGCTTTTGCTGTGCTCTCGCAGAAAAATATTTGGGCATCGGCAAAAAAAAATGGTTAAAGGGAAGCTGGATCCTACTGTACTTTGGAGAGTAAAAGGTTGGGACAGTTCTCTCGTGCGGTTTGGTTAGCAAACAAAAACAACAAAAAGAAAAAAATGCCCGACTGTACCCAGAATACCGCATAGCGTTATGGCCAGCAAAAAAAAACAGCACACACAAAAACAAAAAAAAACTAGTCGCCAGTCGCGTGGTTCAATTTTGCAAAAAAAAAAAAAATAAAAAAACAAATTTATTTATTATTTTTATTTATTTAAATTTTTTTTTTTTTTTTTTTGGTTTGGGGATGAAGTGCTCGCTCCTACTGGTAAGAAAAAAAATAAGTATGATATGCCCGAAATACCTAAATCTCAGAGTCCCTGCTCGGGCGCCAACTGTAAAGTAGCGATCTAAGGCTGGGGTAGGGCTCAGCTCAGACCAGGATTATTTTACAATAAAATTTATAAAATACCGAGACTCAGAGAGCATTTCGGCAGCCCTCATACAAATCCAAAACTTACACACCTCGAGAAAACGCTCGAGAGATACCCCAGAGTAGGCGCTAGGACACTTACAAGACTCACCACAACGCGCAGAGAAACCCTCGGAACGCGCTGTGTTGGGGTCTCGTGGTGCCCGGCGGTGCCGAATAACCGCAAAACGTGCAGAGAAACGCTCGGAACACGTGTTGCGGCCATACGGCACGCCCCCAGCCGCCTAACGAAACAAATACCTATGGACGGGACTGTAAGACACCTACCAGACCCACCACAACGCGCAGAGAAACCCTCGGAACGCGCTGTGTTGGGTCTCGTGGTGCCCCGGGGCGATGCCGAATAACCGCAAAACGTGCAGAGAAACGCTCGGAACACGTGTTGCGGCCATACGGCACGCCTCCAGCCGCCTAGCGAAACTAATACTAACGGACGGGACTGTAGGACACCTACAAGACTCACCACAACGCGCAGAGAAACCCTCGGAACGCGCCGTGTTGGGTCTCCTGGTGCCCCGTGCGATGCCGGATAACCGCAAAACGTGCAGAGAAACGCTCGGAACACGTGTTGCGGCCATACGGCACGCCTCCAGCCGCCTAGCGAAACTAATACTAACGGACGGGACTGTAGGACACCTACAAGACGCACCACAACGCGCAGAGAAACCCTCGGAACGCGCCGTGTTGGGTCTCTTGGTGCCCCGTGCGATGCCGGATAACCGCAAAACGTGCAGAGAAGCGCTCGGAACACGTGTTGCGGCCATACGGCACGCCTTTTATCAGAGAAGCGGGGGGGAGCACTTGCAAAACGCACTTGTTTTTATATTGCACAGCCATACGGCACGCCTTTTATCAGCGAAGCGGAGTGGGGGGGGCACTTGCAAAACGCACTTGTTTTAAGTTCTCACTTCTTTTATTTAACAGAAAACTACTACCACACCGCAACAAAGAAAATTGCCCGCCCAGTTAGATCCCCGCAGACCGAAGATCAGCTTACCCCTGTTCCATCCTTATACTTTTAGTACTCCTCGTTGCTGTTTAACTTTGTAGTTTTCGCACACGTTGTCGCTGGCCGCTGTCACCCACGTTGTCGCTGCTGCTGTTCTTTGTTTTCGTACTTGACCTTTTGCACTTGCGTTTCTGAGCGTGGCCCGATCGCGACTAACTCGCCGGCGTTTTTCATTTTCGGCGCGGGCCATCCTCTGCCGCTGAGGCCTCTGCTCTGGCTTCGGCTGCAGCCGCTCTCTCTCTCTACGGTTTTTCGCGGCTGTTGGTGTGTGTGGGGTGCTTCTCTGCTGTTGCTTCGGCTGTAGCCGCTCTCACTACGCCGCTTCGCGGCTGCTGTTGCTTTCGGTCGCTGTTTTTCTGCTGTTGCTTTGGCTGTAGCCGCTCTCGCTACGGCGCTTCGCGGCTGCTGTTGCTTTCGGCCGCTGTTTTCTGCGGTTGCTTTGGCTGTAGCCGCTCTCGCTACGGCCCTTCGCGGCTGCTGTTGTTGCTGATGTTTTTCTCTGCTGTTGCTTCGGCTGTAGCCGCTCTCACTACGCTGCTTCGCGGCTGCTGTTGCTTCTTTGCTGTTGTTTCTTTGCTGTTGTTTCGGCCGTTAGAAATCAGTGCTGCTCATCGCTGTCAGTGCTGATCATTTCTGGTTCGTGAACCTGTGACCCAGTTCCCTGTGTCTTAAATATGAATATTCGTGTTTTGTCAAGGCACAAAAAGATATATGATTTGGTATTTCCTGCGCCCAGCGCCAGTGTGTACATATTAAATACATCGATACTATCGATAAGCAGTTTAGTATTTTTGCTACGTTACTGGATACCTAGAACACACGCAGCCAAAAAAAAACAATTCCTGCTGCGACGATTTTGTATGAAAAATTTTTTTTTCGCTGTACTGGATACGGACCTTAACCAAAATGTAATGTTTTGTTAATTTATGTAGTTGCGTCTTTGAAATAAAATCACAAGTCTTTTTTTTGTTTTTTTTATGCAACAATTAACATGGAATTAAATAAGTTATAGTCATATGTAGTCAATAATTTAAATTTGAATTTGAGACTGACTAAAGTATAAGCGCCGTGAGTGCATTTTGCAACACTAGCAGCTGTTTGGAAATTTGTCCGTACTATAGTATGGTCACATTGTGATAATTAGTTGACAATATAAGACAATCAACATAACATAATATAACTTATTGACGATTATACTAATATTTTTCTTCTCATTTCACAACGCTGAACGACGACAAAAAGGACCACAGGATATGTAAGGGACGCCGCTGGAATGATCCTGAAGATTTCCAGTGACGACTAGATGGATCAGGAAGGATGCATCTTGGTGAGTTGCAATAGCTAGAAACGCTGTCGCATGTGGAGTCCAAGTTGCATCCGGGCTTGTATAGTCTGCGTGCCGTGCTTGTTTGCTGTGAGTATATAATAAGTCGTTATTATTGTTTCGCAGGTTTTAATCTGCGGGTTAGCTGGAGCTGAAGCTGCTGCGGTGAGATCCAGATTTGATGCTGCTTCAGGGCTTGCAGATCACCAGTGCACTGGAGTGCAATTTGGAACATTTTTAGACCCACTGGCGCTGCGTGCTCCAGTACAGTTTGAGCGCATGCGCAATATATCCCAGTCCCGCAACAATCCTAATCACTCAGTGCGCTGTAGTTGCTGCCTTTTCTGTGTCACATTCAGGTAAGTCACCTTGTGTCGTTGATGCATATGCCGCTGAATGCCGAATTGTTAGTGCACATCACTGCCATTACCGATGTGATTCCGTTTTCAATCAAGATTATTCGAACGCGCCGCCGTATGACAGTTGTTATCTTTTCCAATATGGATGCGAGAATCCACGGAGTGCTATATATTTGCTTATACATAGATAATATGTATATTATTTGTCCTTTAATTTGTTAATTGCAGTCTGCAAGTTTCTGGATTATGACGGTGGAAATTCCATCACTTTTGACTTTTTAATATTATAGGACTGTGTTAGTCTTGTTGGATTTATTTTTATTTATTTTTTTTTTTCTTCGTAAAAATTTGTTTTTTTTATTCTTTTTTAATTTGGCTCAAAGCATACTTTGGATGATTGAGCAGACTGGCGATTTAAAATTTAGTTGAGGCAGCACACTACTCTGATGCATGCCTTTGGCAGTAATTTCGGAGCATCAGGATCGTTATGTTTCCATATTCATGTTATGAGGAGCCATATTCACTTATAGCGCCTCACAAAAAGCGATTGCATTTATAGCCGCAGCCGGACCTGAGCTGCGGCGAATTCGCATGCTGTCTCGCTCTGACACAGGATGTCAGCGCTAAGGTACGTGTTTGGCACATGGGAGCCGCAAAACACGTACCGCAAAAGTCGTGGCAAAGTGCCGTTGGTGTGCGAGCGGTGCATCCACAAAATATAGTGATCACCGTCACACCAACGACAGGCGTGATCAGCAACGAGGAACCGTTGTTGCTAGGCAAATCTCACTGGAACGATCACGCCACCTTTGCCCTTGGCGCGACATTTGAAGCGTTGACAGGCCCCGGTCCAGCGAGACAGCAGAAGAGTATAAAAGGAGCCGACTTGGACAGAGCGGCAAGTTAGTTGAGTACAAGTTAGTTGAGTACAAGTTAGTTGAGTACAAGTGCGTTGAGTATTAAAAGTGCGAAGTCAGCGAAGCGAAACGTCAGAGTCAATACGAAATAAGTGAAAATCAGTGCGAAACATAAAGAAATCCTACGCGAAAGGATAAGTTAAGAATTTAAAGGATTCATATCGCAATAAGGACAAAGCAGATCGTGTCCTTAGCGATTAACAAACATTTTACTGAGAAATCGATACGCGAAATTTAGCCAGCCTTGGGGTGCGTTGCATTTGCAAAGCAACCTCGAATTAAAACCAAGTATCAGACAAGTAAGCCTGGCGAAGGACAGGTGAAGCTAAAGCCAGAGCCTGAGAGTAGGCGACACTATTGGCGAAATCCTTGTGGTAACCAGGAGACCATAGTAGAGCCTGGCGAATTCGGGCGTTGCTAGCTAAATCCTCGTTCAGTAGGCGAAACATTGACTCTGAATATTTGGTGCAACGAGAGCGCCAGCATTGCAAATAAAACCACGACACAAGAACCGTACGATTTACTAAACTCTAATAAGAAATATCATTAAGTGCACAGCAATTGTAAAACCCAACGTGAAAACTAGCAGAGAGTGCAGTTTAAAATATATGTATTAAAAGTAAAACCAAATTGTGTTCTTATTGCCGCAGCCGCCACAAATATAAATTTGTTGGCACGTACCCTCAGCACCGCGAGAGTTAGCCCAGCTAAAAACCGCGTAACTTTAGGTTCGTTACAACTGGCGCCCAACGTTGGGCTCTACGGCTAATATCACACAGTTTTTTTTTTTAAAATACATATAAATAATTGACAATATGGTTCGTTCGTGGGTGTACAATCTAAAAAAGGATGCACTAGTGAAATGCGGTGTGGAATTCGGTCTGGAGCTGGATGGCACTGTCGAAAATATGAGAAGACAATTCGGAGACTGGGTAAGTCAAAATGAAAATACTCTTCCACACAGCGTTCGCATAAGCGAACTGGCGAAAACATATAGCCGACAGTCGCCGAATAAAGAACCCGAATTCATGCGCGAGGAAGGGGAATACGAAGAGGAAAAGGAGTTTGACGGCATAGACGTAGCAAGGCTGAGCGTCCCATGCACCAGCGCGGCGGCTAGGGCGCGAGATTTACAGGAATCTCGCCGATCGCCCTGGAGTACAACCCAACAGCCAGGAGAGCGTAGCCACACCCACACACATGATCAGACCAATGCAAGGGCAAGTGAATACCAAAAAGTAGCCAAACAAGTTCGAGAGTGGAGCTTTCGATTCGATGGACTATCGAAGCCTCTCGAATTCTTGGAGCAATTGGAATGGTCGGCAGACACATATGGATTAAATTTAAATTTAATTCCAAGAGCGATGCCGGAGTTGCTGAAAGGAATGGCACTTAAGTGGTACATAGCTAACAACAGGCATTGGACTACATGGGTGGATTTTGTCGACAGTTTTCAAGAATACTTCTTACCTCGAGATTATTTTGAAAATCTGTACGACGAAGTACGCAGACGGCGGCAAGCTCTGGATGAGCCTTTTAAAGTCTATATGGTGGAGATGCAGACTCTGATGAGACCCCTACGACTCTCAAAAGAGAAGGAAGTGCGCACCATTTACACCAACAGCCTTCCTGACTTGCGCGGATACGCACGGCCAAACCAGTTCTCGAATTTGACCCAGCTGATGCAACTGGCAGAAGAATTCGAAGAACTAAAAAAGGATAGGCTGAAATTGAGGCTACAAAGTGCTACAGCCCAACAACAAAACAGCCAACATCAACAACAACAGCCTCAACAACACCGAGATACGCAGCAAAATGTTCGCGATCACCATCAGAATCGTGCAAATCGTACACGATTTATGGCCATGGAGGAGCAGAACCAGCACTCTGGAGGAATGGACGAACGGCCAACCCCAACATCTAGGACCCAGCAAAATCCTGCCAGGACACACTTAAACAACCCAGGAAGGGCATGTCGCGTGTGTGGACAGGAGGGACACTGGGCGATAGAGTGCCGAAACCCAATGCTGGAGTTCTGCTGGGTTTGTGGCAGAATCGGGCAGCGGACAGCACTATGTTGCCAAACGGGAAATGGCCTGCGGAGTCCGCCATCGAGGGGCGAGCGGGAGCCGCCAAGGTCCGCCCCGAGACGCTAGTCGGTCACCTGAAGGACGAAGGGACGCAATTGACTGCCACCGTATGGATCGGTGAGTGTCAGTATAAGGCTACAGTCGATACAGGGGCTACAAGCAGCTTTGTTAGCGAAGAGCTAGCTTGTAGACTGAGCACTGTAGGCCGGAGAAGCGTCGCAAGCAGACAGGTGAAGTTAGCAGACGGACACAACAGCAGGACAACAGAACAAATAACAGTCGAAATAAGACTCGGGCATCGCAGTTTGAAAATAGCGTTGCTAATTATGCCTGGTGTGATAGACGATTTGGTGCTGGGCTGGGATTTTCTGACTGGCATGGGCACAGTCTTGAAGTGTGCGGGATTGGTGGTCACCATCCCAGCACGACGGCACAAGGTTGGAAAGCTGGAAGAGAGACTGTCGGTGGCAGTTGTCCAGAATACAACCGAACAAGACGAAGCAATACACGATGTCAGAAACCCAGCTATTGAAACCAAAAATCTACACGAGGATCAAGAAATTAATGAATTTCTTTTGCGGGAAGTCGCAGCCTTCGAACAACTAAAGGGCACATCACAAATTACGGAACACAAAATTGTGATGAGCGACGACAGGCCTATAAAGCAGCGGTATTTTCCAAAGAATCCAAAAATGCAAGCGTAAATTAACCAGCAAGTAGAGGAACTCCTTGCGAAAGGTTGCATAGAGCCATCCAGCAGCCCACACAGCGCACCAATCGTGATGGTGAAAAAGAAGAATGGCAAATGGCGGTTATGTGTGGATTTTAGGCAACTTAACAGCCGATCCGTTAAGGACGCGTATCCATTGCCAAGAGTGCACCACATTTTAGACCAGCTACGTGAAGCCCACTTCATCACTAGCTTGGATCTGAAAGATGGGTACTGGCAGATCCCGATGGAGAAAGCGAGCCGACCACTGACAGCTTTTACAGTCCCAGGCAAAGGATTATACTCGGCACCGGCAACTTTTCAGAGGGCTTTGGATCGCGTTATTGGACCCGAAATGATGCCACACGCGTTTGCATATTTAGATGACATTATAGTCATCGGAAGAACGCGCGAAGAGCATATGGAAAATCTCAGAGAGGTATTTCGGCGGCTGCGGGAAGCAAATCTGCGCATCAACGTGGACAAATGTGATTTCTTTAAAAAGGAATTTAAATATTTGGGCCACAGAGTCACAGAGGAAGGAATTCGCACAGATTCGGAGAAAGTTGCTGCAATCGCAGAATTGAAGCCGCCAAGCAACATAAAAGAGTTACGACAATACCTGGGCGTAGCATCATGGTACAGGCGCTTCGTACCAGATTTTTTGACGAAAGTAGCACCTCTGAATGCATTGATGAAAAAAGGCGCAAAATGGGAGTGGACTGAGGAGCGGCAAGTAGCTTTTGACACGGTCAAAGAGAAGCTGACTCAGTCCCCAGTACTGGCATGCCCAGATTTCTCAAAAACATTTTGCTTGCAGACGGATGCAAGTAACTATGGCCTGGGTGCGATATTGACCCAACCTTCGGAGCAAGGTGAAAGGGTAATATCGTACGCCAGTAGGACACTAAACGGTGCCGAACGGAACTATTCGGCAACTGAAAAAGAGTGTCTAGCCATAGTGTGGGGAATCAGAAAGCTAAGGCCATACCTGGAAGGCTACCATTTTGTGGTCATAACGGACCACATGGCGCTGAAGTGGCTAAACTCAATTGAAAGTCCATCAGGCAGAATAGCGCGTTGGGCGCTTGAACTGCAACAGTACGACTTTGAAGTCAAATACCGTAAAGGCAACCTCAATTTCGTAGCCGATGCACTTTCGAGACAGCCACTTCCGGAGACATGCTGCCTAAGAAAAATCGCCACAGAAGGGATGGAGGCAGACAACGCAAATTGCAAATGGATTCAGAAATTAAAAAAGGAAATCGCACAAAATCCCAGGAAATATCCGGATTACATGGAGGAAAATGGCAACCTGTACAGACATATCCCACACCGCGCTGGAGGCGGAGATGTGGAAGCTTGGAAGCTTTGTGTACCCAAAGGTAAAAGGAAGGATGTATTATTGGAGAACCACGACGCAGCCACAGCCGGGCATTTGGGAAGCCGGAAAACGATAGCAAGAGTAGCGACACGCTACTACTGGCCAGGCTTATACAGGGACGTACGCACATATGTGCACAACTGCGAAACATGTCAACAATATAAGCCAAGTCAAATGGCAGCAGCAGGAAAGATGTTGACACAAATTCCTGAAGAGCCATGGAGTACCGTGTGTGCTGATTTTGTTGGCCCACTGCCAAGATCAAAACACGGCAATACAATGCTATTGGTGATGTTTGACCGTTTCTCTAAGTGGACTGAGTTAGTTCCGCTGAGGAGCGCAACCACAGCCACTTTGCAAAAGGGATTCAGAGAGAGAATTTTGGCACGATTTGGGGTGCCAAAAGTTCTCATAACGGACAACGGAACACAATTTACGAGTAAAGCCTTCAAACGCTTTCTCGAAGAATTAGGAGTGCGACACCAATTTACGGCACCATACACACCGCAAGAGAATCCTACAGAACGTGCGAACCGCACGGTAAAAACAATGATTGCACAATTCACAAAAGATAACCAGCGGTGCTGGGATGAATTTTTGCCAGAATTGTCACTGGCCGTTAATACCAGCGTATCGGCGTCTACGGGCTACAGTGCAGCGTTTATCACGCAAGGGCGGGAACCGAGGCTGCCAAATGCGCTGTACGACAACGTTACACTCGGCACAGGGCAACCGACACAAACACCCAGCGACAATGCGCAAAAACTTAGAGAAGTTTTTGAATTGGTGCGCAGGAGTTTAGAGAAGGCCGCTCAGGACCAAGCAAGGCATTACAACCTACGGAGACGGCAGTGGAAACCATCCGTAGGAGACAAGGTGTGGGTGAAACAACACCACCTGTCAAATGCAGCGGAAGGCTTCGCTGCGAAGCTTGCTCCTAAATTTGCCGGACCATATACAATAATAAATTTTTATATCACCTGTAATCTGTAAATTACAGGGGAAAACTGGGGAAAAAGAACGGACCGCGCACATAGGCGACATAAAACCCCACGGAGGTGGAACGGACAACGGGTGAGATAATAAAAAAAAATAAAATTTTGGGGGCACAAATTATTTTAAGACCCTAGAACAAAAAGTAATTTTTTTTTTGTGGTGAAAATCTGGAATAAAAAGAGCGGTTAATAAGTGGCCTTGTTAATGACGTATCTCATTTACTCACCTGAATCTCCATCACCTCCTATAAATAAAAAAAAAATCATTAGTTGATTTGTTTTTTTTGGGGAAAAAAAAGGGGTGAATATGTATTAATACATATTAAATATTTTCCCTACTCAACACATTTAACAGATATAAATAATAAAAATAAATATGTAAGGTATTACATATTTATTAAACCATAACAAAAATAAATATGTAAGGTATTACATATATAAATTATAAAAATATATATGTAATGTATTACATATATATAAATAATAAAAATAAATATGTAAGGTATTACATATTATTAAAACCATAACAAAAATAAATATGTAAGGTATTACATATATATAAATAATAAAAATAAATATGTAAGGTATTACATATTTATTAAACCATAACAAAAATAAATATGTAAGGCATAACATATATATAAATAACAAAAATAAATATGTAAGGTATTACATATTTATTAAAATCAATAACAAAAATAAATATGTAAGGTATTACATATTCTATAAATAATAAAAATGAATATGTAAGATATTACATATTTATTAAAAATAACAGACAACAATGAATGTGTGGGCGGGAAGAATGGACGTCAGAGAAAAAAATAAATAATAAGAGCCACGGCCCAACCAAGGGCATTACAAAAACCGGACCTGAACGCGGCGAAAGGTGTGCGAAGCAAACGCTGCTAGGAAAACGGTTAATGGAAAAGGTTAGCGATATCGCAAAGAGAGCGCTGACAAAACATGGCGGTCGCAGGCGGGAAGGATACCGTAACATGCACACCTACACTGTTGCACATGCGTACGGAGTAGGGGTATAAAAGGTGCCGACTACCATGCAGTCGGTCACTTTGCGATATTTTTTGTGAAACAAGTACTTACCAAGAGAATGGAGGATGAGAGCCAGAAGAACGAGGGAAGGAGGCCAGCTTATGCGTCGGGGCGTGACCCACGTGCGCACTCCCGCGCACCAGCGGGGGATGTGTGCGTGGTCGATGCGGCGGCCATGGGTGCCAGCGCCAGAGGGCGCAGAAACGTGGCTCGACGAGGGCGTTAGGCAGGACAGCCTTATGCGCGTGTCAGTCCGCAGCGGGAGGCGTCGCCAGACGTGTTGGAGCTGCGGGCATCGCCCATTTTGGAAGCGCCTGAGGAGCGGGAGGCAGCCGAGCGCGAGCGTTGTCGGCGCCAGGAGCTGGAGGAAGAGCGAGAGTGGGTGCGCCGGGCATATGGCGATGACTGGGACAGTAGCGACTGGGAGATGGACTACAGCGCTGGTCCAGTGGGCGAAGTTCACGAGGAGTCGCCGCCGCCAAGGGACTTCGTGGAGATAAACCCAGAATGGGTACGCATGTGCCACCCCGAGGCACCACCAACACCAGAGGATGAGCATGTGGGCCCAGCCAGCCCGGAACGGTTCGCCACACCACCGCTGCCGGAGACTCCACCGCCCGACTGGCGCCCCGCTAGGCCACCGTCGCCATTCCCACGTGGGGTGGGCGCCTCGGAGGATGAGGAGGATGAGGATGACGATATCATCTGTATATCGTCCGACGAGGAGGAGGCAGCACCACAGGCCGAGGAGCAGATGCCGCAGACCGATCCGGGTGAGTCGACACCACCGACGGCAACCATCACACGCGAGAAACGGTTCGTGGATGGGCGGTGGCACCACATCGCGACGGTTGTCCTCGAGTGGACAGAGGAGGTGGCACCACCCTGCGAGGGCTTCATTAGAGAGATGACGCCACCACGACCGCGTACGCCAACGCCACCCCGATCACGACCGCCGACGCCGTCACCACCACGCACACTACAGGCACCAGTCAACAACAACACGGCCACCAGTCCGACAACACGGACATCGCCGTGGGAATGGCCGACACCGCTGCAGGTGGGCATGCCGCCTCGCCCCGGGACACCGCCTCCGCCACACGCTCGGGCAACCAATGCGCCCAGCGTTCGGTCGGCAGGCTTCGTGCCCGTATGGGGAGCGGCCGGCTCGCCCGGTGCTACAGCGGCAGTCATCCGCACCGCTGGCGACTCCAGGATGGAGAGAGGTGGCGCGAGCAGAGTGGCCACCCGAGGTGATAGCTGCCGCAGCTGGAGGCAGCGACCGACGCACGTCGCGCATTGTTTGGGCGCATGGCCAGAGGTACCGCGTGCGGATATCCGTCAGAGGCACGCGGGCCTTTATGGCGGTATAAAACACAAACACAAAACACGAAAAAAAAATTTAAAAAAAATAATAATATATTCGCATATTTATTTCGTTTAGAATTAACCTGAAAAACAAATAAAGAAAACAGGTGGATTTAACTGCAGGAGGGGGGGTGAAATTTGCTGGAAGCATACTCACATAAAATGTGTGTGTGATCCAGCGCGAGCGGCAAAACGGCATGGCCTGGAAAAAAGAGAACATGATTTAGGATATGGTGGAAATGGCGCAAGGCGCAAAAATATGTTACTTACTTTTGCTTTTTAGATTCTTTTTAGCAACAACAAAACAATTGCAAACTGCAAAATGTGTGTCATGGCCGATTAGTGTTGGATAGTTGCGTATGGCCATATCGATCTGGCCACATCGCAAATATCGATCAGGCCGTATCGAGTAACACCGGGCGATGCAAAGCTGGCTGCTATGGCGCAACGCACCACTAGATGGCGTTACACAACCACCAGCTGATCGCTACACCGACACTGTTAACGGACGCCAAGGTTCAAAACGGAGGCGATCGATTTGAAAGACGCAAAATTAAGTGGAACGCTTCCACTTCCGGAGAAAGAGGGGAGTGTGAGGAGCCATATTCACTTATAGCGCCTCACAAAAAGCGATTGCATTTATAGCCGCAGCCGGACCTGAGCTGCGGCGAATTCGCATGCTGCCTCGCTCTGACACAGGATGTCAGCGCTAAGGTACGTGTTTGGCACATGGGAGCCGCAAAACACGTACCGCAAAAGTCGTGGCAAAGTGCCGTTGGTGTGCGAGCGGTGCATCCACAAAATATAGTGATCACCGTCACACCAACGACAGGCGTGATCAGCAACGAGGAACCGTTGTTGCTAGGCAAATCTCACTGGAACGATCACGCCACCTTTGCCCTTGGCGCGACATTTGAAGCGTTGACAGGCCCCGGTCCAGCGAGACAGCAGAAGAGTATAAAAGGAGCCGACTTGGACAGAGCGGCAAGTTAGTTGAGTACAAGTTAGTTGAGTACAAGTGCGTTGAGTATTAAAAGTGCGAAGTCAGCGAAGCGAAACGTCAGAGTCAATACGAAATAAGTGAAAATCATTGCGAAACATAAAGAAATCCTACGCGAAAGGATAAGTTAAGAATTTAAAAGGATTCATATCGCAATAAGGACAAAGCAGATCGTGTCCTTAGCGATTAACAAACATTTTACTGAGAAATCGATACGCGAAATTTAGCCAGCCTTGGGGTGCGTTGCATTTGCAAAGCAACCTCGAATTAAAACCAAGTATCAGACAAGTAAGCCTGGCGAAGGACAGGTGAAGCTAAAGCCAGAGCCTGAGAATAGGCGACACTATTGGCGAAATCCTTGTGGTAACAAGGAGGCCATAGTAGAGCCTGGCGAATTCGGGCGTTGCTAGCTAAAACCTCGTTCAGTAGGCGAAACATTGACTCTGAATATTTGGTGCAACGAGAGCGCCAGCATTGCAAATAAAACCACGACACAAGAACCGTACGATTTACTAAACTCTAATAAGAAATATCATTAAGTGCACAGCAATTGTAAAACCCAACGTGAAAACTAGCAGAGAGTGCAGTTTAAAATATATGTATTAAAAGTAAAACCAAATTGTGTTCTTATTGCCGCAGCCGCCACAAATATAAATTTGTTGGCACGTACCCTCAGCACCGCGAGAGTTAGCCCAGCTAAAAACCGCGTAACTTTAGGTTCGTTACAATGTCAGGGCAAACGCATTTGATCCATCTTCGGCATAAGTTTTTACTTAATGACAGCTAACAGTGAGAGTATAGTACTTAGCAGTGTGTCCAATTGTTTCCCCATTTCAGCAATCCCAGCAAGGTTGTGTTGTAACAGGCGAACTGTTGAGTCATCTGCTACTGGCTGTTGCTGGGGCAGCGGGTTTTGGTGCAGTTGCTGCTGATGTTGCTGAAGCTGTTCCAGTTGGAGGCGTTGCTGGAAGTTGTGGAGGTAAGTAGCGACTAGATTTCTAACTTGAAGAGGGGTGTTGCTCCCGCGCGCTATTTGGCTATACGTCGGATTTTTAATATTGCTAACAGTCTGTTTTGTTGTAGGCTGCTACTGCTGTTGTGGCACCGGAGTCCGGATTTGCTGCTGTTGAAGGGCTTGGGGTGGTCTCACGTGTTGCTGTTTTTGCTGGGGACGTTGCTGAGGAAGAATCCGAGGCTGGCTACTATGAATGTAGTGTACATTTTTGACTGTAGCAGGCTCGAAAATCAGATTTTTTAATAAAATCTTATTCCTCGCAAGCTTGAATGTCGGGCATGAATGTACGAGGCGATGTGCTCAACTTACAGTTTGCACATGACGCTTTAGTGTCTCTGGGCTTCGTACAGGTTGTAGTGGAGTGTTTGCCTGCACATTTAAGGCAGACAAAAGGACGACGACCGTAATTCTTGCTGTGTCCGAAAAACTGGCAACGGTGACACTGTACTGGCTCGAGTCTACGCATTTGTCGCTCGACCAGTACTGATTGGCCACCCAGTTGGGTGAGGGTTAAGATCTTATCGTTTGAGCCATCCAGCCTTGGCTCAAGCTCAGCTTCAAAGATGATAAGGTGCTTACCAGAAAAGCGATGTTTCACCACGCTGACGTAACGGGCATTGTATCCCAATTGACCCAGCTGTGAACGGATCCAATCGCTTGCAGTGGAAAAATGTAGATTTCGTATGATGAAGCGATAGCCACGTACGGCTCGCGGTTGATGTGTGTGCCGTTGAATATCGCCGTCATCTAGAGTCGCAAGAATGGAAGTGTAGGTGGCCATATCCTTACACTGTATCCTCACACCACCGCTTTGCGTGCATCTGGTTGAGAATTTGCTTACATCCGACTTGGTGGTCAGCTTGTCAATGAGCGTTTGAATTTCAACAACATTTGGTACAAATATTGTTGGAATTTTTCCGCTCACTATTGTTGGATTCTTACTGTATACGCTGTTGAATTTGATGGCCAATTTGCTACAGCTCCAGGGATACTGTTGATTGAAGTGGCTGCAAAACTGTTGGTTGACATTGAATTGCCTGCTGCTGTTGCTGTTGTACCGGATGTTGTTGTCGCTGCTGTGTACTTTGATGGCCGGATAGAGGAGCTTTACACAAATCCTTGTCCGGCTCACCGATTTGGGCTGCGGCGGAAATGGTAACAACGGGGGTCGGGAATAGTGGATGATGCAAATGAGCCATGTTTCTTTGTCCTTTTCTTTAGCACCTTTCCTTGCCGTTTTCTGCTCAAGCGAGATGGTGGTTTTAGAGGCATTGATACCCTTCTAGCCTCAGTATTGGCAGAGGCATATAGGGCATCATCGGATGTATCGGTAGATTCAATGGCAAGAACTGAGTATTCCGACATAGAGTCTGAGTACGTGGTCTCACCATCATTGCTTACCATTGTCACTGGGTCGTCGCTTGCATTTCTACAGTTTTGAGGCAACTGCGCATGGCAGAGATTTTGCGCGCATTTGTTTGCACTGCTTGCTTGACTGGCACTGGGAACAGTTGCATTGGTGTTGGTGTGTGCAGTATTTGGCGCCAAAGTCGTTGAACTTTTAGTTGCTGGTTTATTAGGCGCACGCGCGCATTCACTTGCCTTGGTGTGAGTGCAAGCCGCAGTACTCACTAATACTGATGAAGCGCTTTCGCCGCATACCACAGAAAGCGCTCTCTTAGTTGCACTGTCTTGTAGGTGTATTCCGCTATGAGCAGGAGTTTGCTGCATCGCCTTGGTGTGCGTTTGTGAGTTTGGCTTTGCTGGCCAAAGGTCACTTATTTTCCGCGGTTTTCTTGTCGTTTTTTGGCATATTTAAGCAATGATTTTAATGATTTATTACCACTGCACAACGCACACAACATTAATTAATATGATTAGTGTTGGCGTGTATGACAATAAATTAAACTTGCAGTTCTATGTAGCGCGTCGAATCACATTTAGTACATTTTACACGAGTAAAACGAAACAGAAACGATTCACTAACGTTTATATGACATTAAAACAATTGACGGATTTTTTTAACAATTAACTATTATTAAAAATTGAGTGTCTTTTTGCGGGTCACTTTTGACTTTTTATTTAGTTTAGACGGTCTCACTATATATTTGCTTTTATTGTTTTAAATATATATATATATATATATATATATCTAGGGGGTCCCCCCTGCTCGCTTCGCTCGCCAACCCCCTCGCGCTGCGCGCTCGATTTTCGAATGCAAGCAATTATAACGTTTGAAAATAACCGTGTGTTGAAGCCCGTGTGTATTCACTTGCACATCTGATGAAATCCTACATTTCCGTTTATACGACATAGTAAGTGCCCCGCTTACTTCGCTGCGCAGATAGTTTATATTATTTTAGCAATAAAAGATAGATGTAAAATAAATAAGTTAGAAAATATTTAACAACAAATTAAAGCAAAGTATTTAATTTTCTCTTTTCCACGCCACCATTGAGGTAGAGAATCAGGTGCGTAATTTTTTATTGTGGTTTCCCCAGTAGGCCTTATCCACTTGTTGAATTTAATTTGCAATTATTAACAACTGTTAAGAGCTTCTTGATAAACGACATTGGTTGTTTTTCCGTCAGGTGCTAATACAACTAAACTTTTTGGTGAACTGACTCTTGAGCAGGCTACATAAAATTGGCCATGAGAGAAGCAATCGTGTCTTAAGTCTAGTCCGGCTAATTTAAGAGTTTGTCCCTGTGATTTATTGATTGTTAGGGCAAAGCAAACTTTTAAAGGAAATTGCAATCTTTTTAATTGAAATGGCAATTCAGAGTCAGAAGGTATTAATGGAATTCTCGGTATAAAAACCGTTTCCCCTATACCACTGCCAGTAAAGACCATTGCTTCGACAACATTCTTATGAAGGGCTTTAACTTGCAATCTTGTACCATTGCACAGTTTTGGCGGCTTCAAGTTGCGAATCAACATTACAGGTGAACCAATCTTTAAAGTTAATTTATGTTGAGGCAGGCCAGCCGGATTTAATGAATTAAGAAACTCGACGGGGTAATGAACTGCATCTTCGATATCAGTCACAGAATCAATAGAGTTATATGTAATTTCTTCACTTTGAAATGATTTGAATAAAAACTCGTTTATTTCCAATGCATTGTCATTTCTCGCAGTCAAAATAGCACGTTCTGAAAACCATTCGAGTGATTTTTCAGAGATATTTGTAATATCCGGAAATATTTTTAGAGTTAGTTCTTCAATACTTTTCACAACATGACACAAAGTTGATGGTAAAGTTATTTTACCATCATGGGTTGGCAATAATCCATTTCCTATTTTAAGAAGCATTTCTGCAAATTCACCAGCTATGCTATCACCTTTTAAGTGCACTCGCATATTTTTTGTTAATGCAATTTTCTGTATTTTGGGCCACAAAATTGAAGACTTTAAGCACGCATTTATTTCATCTGCTCTTGTTCCTCTGGGGATCACTGGAAGAGTTTGTCGAAAATCACCAGCTAAGAGAACAGTTATGCCACCCATTAGGTATTCACTATCTCGAATGTCTTTCAAAGATCGATCTACAGCTTCAAAAGCACCTTTATGGCCCATAGTACACTCATCCCAAACAATAAGCTTGCAATGTTTAGCACAGCAGCCATATTAGATTGCTTTGAAATTGAGCAATGTGGTGTTTCTAAATGAAACAAATTAAATGGAATCTTTAGAGTAGAATGCGCTGTGCGACCACCATTTAGTAAAGTGGCTGCGATACCGGAAGAAGCAACGGCCAATGCAATGTTTTTACTTTGCCGTACCTTTGCCAATAATAAATTTAAAAGAAACGTTTTACCTGTTCCACCAGGTGCATCTAAAAAATAGATTTCTCCTTTTTCTGCTTCAACGCTATGCAGTAACTTTTCGTATACTTGTTTTTGCTCAGCAGTTAGGAGTAGCTCATTATTAACAACAAAATTATCGCAATTTTCATAATTTGTTTCTCTATGATATTCATTATTTTGAACAATTTCCTCGGATCTGATTGGTGGTGGAAGTCCATAGTAAGTCAAGTTTTGACCACCAATAGACAGTACTATATCTTCAATGTACAAAAGACATTTATTAAATACATTATTCAGAATACTTTCATGAATATTTCTGTCTTGTGAAATATGAAAGACTCTTAAAATATCTTCTGAGAAACTCTCTTTATAAGTATTCCAAAGTTTAAGAGCATCCGAAATTTGACAAAATACTAACATTATTGCAAAAAGTTCTCTCAGTTTTGTAGGATTTTGACATATGACAGCTTCGGCTATATTTGAATCCCAGTGCTTATCATCTTCTAGTAATCCTAGAGCTTTACACGCCAATTGAAATGATGCGTATGCTATACCATTAACGGTTTTTAAATTTGAAAATGAAGATGGCCCTCTTACAAAATGTAGTAAAAGTCTTAAATAAAAACATTCTGTATTATTGGGATGAATAGTGTAAACTCTTCCCAAAGCTGAATCTCTTTTAACTCCAGGAAAATTTGGCACATCATGCCCTCGTTTTCTTCTTTGAAATTCTTTATTGTTCCATGTAAAATACGATGGAACTTCACAATATAGAAGCGTTCTTGCAAACTCATCACGTGTGCATAGCTCAAAGAAGGCTAGCAAAGTGATTTTGGGTGTAATGCTTAATCTGTCAAGTAATTGTTGCGGATTATTGGGGTTAAAATATATTCGTTGACCATTTTCTAAATGAACAGCTAAGTGTGTAATAGCCGGAAAACGTTCATGTATGGGAAATGCAAAGATTCTCCATACCGCTTCTGAGCTACTTATTTAACGGCCACTTTCGTACATATTAATTTCATTACGTTGGTCTTCAAGAGTAAATGATGCTTGATCACTGCCCTTGTTAACATATTTACAGATGTATTTAATAGACTTTACAGAACTACAATACTCAACATTTATGTGAGCTTCAAATGTTCTCAAAAGTACACAGTTGTAAGGCACAACCCAACGATTATCTATGCAGTTACCATTTATATTAATTGCATTACCACCATCTTCTATCGCTCTTCTAAGATATAGAGGGTAACTATCTTTTCCAGTCACAGTTTCTTTAAGTAGTTGTCGAGGAAACCTTTTGGTACACTTTCCATTTTTCATGCATGGCGATTTATTATTAAATGCACCGCAAGGACCATGAATCATATTTGACTTAACAATGTTAAATAACAAAGGATCCTCATCTGCGTTTGGTATTTCGGCACAGATAATTTTATCGATTTTATCTGGTCTTATTTTATTTTCTAACCAAAGTAGAATATGTATATGTGGTAAACCCCGCTTTTGCCATTCCACAGAGTACATGAAACATTGCACGCTTCCAAACAAAGAACCTTTTGTCAATAGTGACATTAAACCTTTTACTTTTAAATGAAAAACTCGAGCTATAATATCGTGACGATCATGCGGTTTTTGACCCGGTAATAAAACACTTTTTATGTCATACCATTGTGGATTGCATTTGAATGTTATGCAAAGATCTGGTCGCCCATAATGGCGAACATATGTCATAGCATCTTGAGTCTTTTCATGCATATATCGTGCAGAGCTTGTAAAAGAAGATGGTAAAATTACCATCTGACCAAGTTGAGCTGCTTCAACATCTTGTTGGCCTATTGCATCTTGTAGATGTATATAGCTATCTGCTCTGAGTTTCGCTTGATTGTAGCGAATATAATTTAACCTTTCTGTTTCAATTTTAGCATACATATCAACCAAAAATTGACTATAAAGGGAACGACAATAAATTAAATGATTTATCTCGGATTGACGAATCATTATTTTATAGCTGTAAAAGCTTAACGCAGATATCATTTTTTTGGATCCTCCCTTTTTAATAATGGATTCCATTGTGGTATATCCACTGAATAGCCATCTTCGCCATAAGGAAATAGCAAAGGGTACTGTAAGGCATCGTATGATCGATGCACCTCACTAATGCGATGTAATTTATTATTATGGCTTTCAATAATAATATCGCGCTTTGCAAATTGCTGACCAACAATAACTATAGCTACTTCGCTTAATAGAGGTGCATTGTAAAACCCTTTGTGTGCACCAGCGGGTGTTCGATCAGCATGTATAACCAATTTATAATCTTTAGTACTTATTGGTATTTTATTGAGAGCCATTTTTAGATCTTTTACATAACGATTATGATGATGAAACATACATTGAAGATCCTTTACTACGCTTAAATCAACATTTGGAATATTTTTGCAACGTAGTTGAGCTTCCTTTTCATCATCACCAACAAAATAAATTTGAAGAAACTGCATTTCTTCATTTGGCAAAGGTCGGACACTACCAATTAAGTGATACACTTGTCCTTGGACTTTAAAGGTTGACCAACTTTCATTTATAGTTTTTGTACTACCAAAAGAAGTCATTTGAAAGCAGCTGTTATACTTTCTTATACGATCAATGAAATGATCATGCTTGGGATGTCCACCAATTATTAAGCTCTTTAGTGGATCAGGCAAACTTTCATTTTGTGAAAGCTTAACTTTTCCTGCCTTGCAACAGATACCCAGAGGCTCATTTTTCCACTTTCAAGCATCACAATGTTTGCATATGAAATTCATACTACCAAGTTGAGTAATTTTATCTGACTTATAAGCTATTTCAAAATCATAGTTTAGGCCAGACATGGCTTTAACACTCCATGCACGCAAACGCCTTTCTTGACGTGCATTAGGATTATTAGCCTGATGTCGTCTCACTGCATCTCTATTAGCTTGAGGATTATCAGCCTGATGTCTTCTCTTTGCAGCTTTATGAGCTTCTGGATTATTAACCTGATATCTTTTTGATGCTTTTATGTGCTTACCCTTATTTTTTTCAAGATATTTTTCAACTATGTATATGTTTTCGTACCGTTTGTGTTGTTTTGTCGGTGAACCGACTACGTCTTTTAACGGGATTTTTAACATTTTCAGTTATACATTCACTTGACGTATCAGATTCTTGAGTTAATACTTCCTCTTAAGGAATATAAACATCAAAATGTCCATTCATTAATTCGCCGGTAAAACGCAATTTTTTTTCAGGATGCATATCATTTCCTAATGATAGATATAAGTTTCCATTTAGAAAAAATTGAAAATTTACAGCATAAATTTCTGCTGCTGCTTGAAGCTCACATGCAGTACCATAAGTATATGAATTTGACATAGTGCACTCATATTGTTCAGAAGAGCTATAACACTCTCCATTTATGTTCATGCTGAAGCAAGCAAAAGTTTCCCAGTTGGTAACGACATGGGTTACAATATGTTGGCGTATGGTGCCATGGAAGCCTTGCCTACCAAATAAAAGGTAGGAAATAGATCTAAAAAGACAGGCTCCATCACCAATTATGGCAACAAATGAATGCGGCACCAAAACACCACTAATATCTAAAGTTTCAATAGACATATTTTAATTTGGCTGAGAGTCAATTGACTTCACTGTAAAACGATTGTTACAACGTTACAGTGTCTATACAAAGTATAGAATTCAATAAAGTTGAATATACCAACTTATATTATTTTAATAGAATATTCAGACTGCTTAGTTTTATTTGATTTTTAAATGCACTAAAGCAGCGTCTATATAACTATTATATAATATGCAAAATAGAAGACAACTATATATAATGTTGCTTCAATTGCTTCAATTATTGAGTCGAAAAACGACTTATTAATTTTGTTTAAAAAAATAACAACAAAACAAATTAACAACTTAATTGAAAGTAAGTATTATAAATAAATAAATACTTCAAAATAAGTCAAAAATTGACTTCACTGAACAACGTTACAGCGTCTATACAAAGTATAGAATTCAATAAAGTTGAATATACCAACTTATATTATTTTAATAAAATATTCAGACTGCTTAGTTTTATTTGATTTTTAAATGCACTAAAGCAGCGTCTATATAACCATTATATAATATGCAAAATAGAAGACAACTATATATAATGTTGCTTCAATTGCTTCAATTATTGAGTCGAAAAACGACTTATTAATTTTGTTTAAAAAAATAACAACAAAACAAATTAACAACTTAATTGAAAGTAAGTATTATAAATAAATAAATACTTCAAAATAAGTCAAAAATTGACTTCACTGAACAACGTTACAGCGTCTATACAAAGTATAGAATTCAATAAAGTTGAATATACCAACTTATATTATTTTAATAGAATATTCAGACTGCTTAGTTTTATTTGATTTTTAAATGCACTTAAGCAGCGTCTATATAACTATTTTATAATATGCAAAATAGAAGACAACTATATATAATGTTGCTTCAATTATTAAGTCTAAAATCGACTTATTTTTCTTGTGTTTAAAAAACCACAAAAGAAATTAAAATACGTTGATCGTTTATGTTTTAAATTAAATATTTTTTATAACTTATCATTAAAATACGTATTTTATATGAATTGTATATAAATAATACGAAAATCAGAAAAATAAATAACTCACTGATCCAAAAAGTAACTTTCGATGTTATCCTTTAATACAAACTATATTTAAGAATGAACTGAAACGAAACGTAACTTTCTATCTTCAAAATAAATATAAACTAAAATGCATAACCAATTCCCTAACCATTGTATGTAAAAACATAAAGTGGGAAAGAGTATTACAGTTATTCCTCTACACAACACACACCGAGATCTTACATACAACGCTTGTACTTAAGAGCTAGGTGTAGGTGGTACAAATTAGGCAATGTCATTCCCTTAAATGCAAACTCTTAGTTATGCTTAACTTAGCTTAGAGAGTGCGGAGGAGGAAGGGATATTAGGATTTATGTTTGACATGCAGAGCGTGCGCACAAAGAGCATTTAAAAACAAACAGCTGATAGAGAAATGACGAAATAACGGAGTCGCGAATTTTTTTTCGCAAAGTGTGCGAAGTGCGAGACAAAGATTAGTTGTACCGCACTTTGCATTGCATTCGCTTGCTGCCGTTTATGATGCTTTTGCTCCTGCTGTTGCTGCGGCTGCTTAGTAAAAAAGGGTGGTATAGACTTAATTGACTTATTAATTAATAAATGCAATATATAAAAATGTATTATTCATAATACATATTACCTTTCTTATTGGCATTAAATAATTGATAAAAACAATCTGTATAAAAATAAAATTATTTTGTTAATTAAATACCGAAAACAAATTGTTAGCAATGGCTATTTATGAAATTTTAAAACATAGGGTATTAAAATTTTGTGCTTTGTATTTCGAAGCAACTTGCAAGTTTTTAGCTTGTATTTTCTTTGCATTTGCCTATTCTCGATGTGTACACAGAACGCTATTGCTTGGCGAATGACCATTTGATCTACAGACCAGAGGGTATATTGCTTTTGTGCAAATGTATGTAACAGGTAGATGGAAGTATTTCTGACCCAATTATATGTATGTATATATTATATGTTTATGCGGGAAGTTCAGTCAATCAATTTTGTAAGATTTTATTTGCAATGCATGCTACTGCTGCTGATGTAGATTACATTTTCTTAAGTTTCTATTTGTTAGTGTGTTTGTTTTTGCACGGTATATATTTGGTGAACATTTTTTTGCTTTCTTTTAGCTTGCTTCAGAAGTCAACAATGTATGCATGCATTTACAATGTATGCGCGCGCTCTGCAAGTCTAACAAAGAGCGTAGTAACGCTACCTTCTTCGCACGCACTGAATTAACGCAAAACATATCTAAGAGGCTGCAGCTAAGTGAATTGCATATTGCCTTGAGCTTTAATTTAGTGTGTGCGGAGGAGTTAGGGTTATTAAACTTTATGATTGACATGCAAAGCGCGCACATAAAATAGAGAGTGAACGTAAATTAGCAACATCAAAGGAACATGATCGGAGCGAGATTTGTAATTACCTGATTATCTTAAGAGCAACACGCGCACTTATGTCAACGCCCTATGCTTGTTCGCAATTGCATATCAATAACATATTAATAATGTTAGTTAGTTTTGTCTAAGTTATATAAGCAGCAAGTAGGCAAATCCACCCCCATAAAATATTCTGGTGTGGGTAATTTTTTTAGACGCACCAAGTTTTGTTTTGTTGTTTGTTGTTTTTTTAAATCAATCACACCAACAAAAAGTAGCAGTGCGGGCCCAACAACAACAACAACAACAAACGCTTCTTGCAAGTGTACGAACCTTTTTTTTATGACACTTTGCTTGCGGGACTCAAAGGCGTCATTGCACATTGTTTTGTTTTTGTATTCTCGCTCGCGATCGAGCTCTCAGCTTGTGGGACAATCAGGCGACAGTAGTGGAATGGGTAATTGTTGTAATTATTTTATTCTCTTAAGGCCTGTACGCATGAGCCCCGTACAGCTCCCGTACAGTATACATGAGTTTTACGGCTGTAACGACAAGTGTTGAAAAATTCACATATTGTGGCGGTAGGCTAATTGTTTTTTGTAAATAAATCGGAAATGCAACTGTGTTTTGTACACTTGATTTCAAAATAATGATTCGCGCGCTACTTTTGTGTTTGAGTACAGCTAACGCCCTGCTTCTAATAATCTATACCCTGCCATAGATCAGTGGCAGTACAATCCAGTTTATATGTTATTTAAATTGTATCTTATTAATTAATAAATATATTTTTATTCATTACTTCTTGACTGCCAAAACAATAAGTATGGCTCTATTGGAGCCTGAATTAGGTCCACTTTGTTAATATTATCCGAAAAATTTATAAGCCGGCTCTTGCCCGACATGTTGTTGCATTTTTTACAACCGTAAATAGCTGCTGAAAGCTATTTACTGCCCGTAGCATTTTAACATAACATTTTAACATTTTCATTGTTCAACACTACCGTACCAGCAGTAGCTAAAAGAACTGCAGACCTTAAATGTACGTACTGTACTGAAGCTGTACGGGACCATTTTTTTTATATGAAGTTTTTGCTGTACGGGAGCTGTACAGGCGTCTGCGTACAGGCCTTTAAGAGCAACACGCGCACTTATGTGAACGCCCTATGCTTGTTCGAAATTGCATATCAATAACATATTAATAATGTTAGTTAGTTTTGTCTAAGTTATATAAGCAGCAAGTAGGCAAATCCACCCCCATAAAATATTCTGGTGTGGGTAATTTTTCTAGACGCACCAAGTTTTGTTATGTTGTTGTTTTTTTTTTTTAATCAACGACACCAATAAAAAGTAGCAGTGCGGGCCCAACAACAACACTTACAACAACAACAAACGCTACTTGGGTCGTAAATCAATTGTCAAAGGCACACAAATTTGAAAAAAAGAGAAAGAATATGCACTGTGCGAAGTGATACATGTACATAAAATTATGAAAATTATTTTCAAACGCATTGTTTACTTAATTGTGTATGCACATATTCATTAAGAAGCGGAAATCCGTTTCGTTTTTGCAAGTGTCGAACCTTTTTTTATGACTTTGCTTGTGCGACGCGAAGGCGTCACTGCGCATTTGTTTTGTTTTTGTATTCTCACTCGCGATCAAACCCTCAGCTTGTGCGACAATCAGGCGACAGTAGTGGAATGGGTACTTGTTGTAATTGTAATTTGTTTTTTAAAATGGGTAAAAAGTGCTCCAAATCGTATGGGAGGTACTTGAAGGAGTTGTCCAAATAAAAATTCCCTTCTTAGTGCTCACCTCCTACCTGCATGGAAAATTGTGTGAAAATTTCAGCCTTCTAGCTCTTTTCGATTAGGCTATGGCTCTTCCATTATCATCGGGACAAACTCTTTTATATATATAGAGCAAGAAAAAAAAAATGAATATGTAAATACACCAACAGCAACAATAACATCTACAGCGCGCGTCAAAGGCAGACAAAACGGCGTATCTAAAGCAGCAGCGTCGCCTTTTAAGCGGCGGCAGCGTCGGCATCGTCAAAACATAACATACATAAGTACGTATTTATGTGTGCGCGCCTTGATTGTACTAAATTCATATCAAAGGTAGTTAAAAGTATTTACACTACACTTAATGTTAAATCTACCCATTGCTTAAATTTACTTTATGGAAAGTATGGTATCGATGGAAAGGTCATTTAATTTCCGTTTGAATGATACAATTCTCTTCTTAACCCATTAAGTGCCCATTGAAAGATTTCAATTTTAGTAAAAGTCTACTTTTGAAACTTTTCTCCCTGGGCTTAAACAAAAAATGTTTTGATGTAAAAATTACTTCAAACAATTCTAATAATGGTTTAAATAAAAATTTCAAGAATCTATTCGCATGTATTTTTTATGATTTTTTGAAGCAACTGCTCTATCAGCCGCAGCTACACCAGCAGCAGCAGTTTCAGCCACACCAGTGGCAGCATCAGCGTCAGCCACAGCAACAACAAAAGCATTTAAAACTGCGCCAGCAACAAAACATTAAACCGCTGCACAGTCAAGTTGTTAAATAAAATAAAAGAAGAAATTTTATTATGAAAAAAAAACAAAAACAAAATGAATTGCGAAATAAAACTAAATTCGAAGCAATGAAATTAGAAATAAAAAATGATGCAAAGAAGAGTTGCAAAATCTGCAATATGAGTTGCAAACGCTAAAAATTTAAGAACATTAGTACAAAAAAATTCTTTACATACAGTAACAAAATGCAATTGTCGTTCCACAAACGATAATAGCATCTTTGTCTTTAAGAAAACCTACATTCTGAAAGTAAACGTATAATGATTTAAAGTAAAAAGGCGGCAGTTTAGTTATTATTATTATTTATTATTTAAATATTCCTAGTGCTACAAGTTTTACACTTTTAAATTAATGCACTAGTCACCATCAGATTTTACACGAAACAGTTAAACTTAACTTAAGAAGCTATAAAATTTAATTAAAACTTAAAATACTAAACAAATCACATTAAAAAGCAAATAATTTAAAACATTTATTCTTATAAATAAATTTGGAATTTTGGTAATACATGCCTATTAAAGTTTAGTTAGTGATATTTTGATTTTGTATATAACTCTTCAATTTATAGTTAAACAATGGTGCGCTACTAATAGTTTTCAAGTTAGGTGGTAACTGATTCCAAAGTCGCTCAGCCCAGATAAAGAAGTGTCTATTAGAACAAGAGAGTTTGACTCTAAAGCAAGCAATATTATTGGTCCTCTGCGACAAATTGAAACGCAGCTTCTCAAAAAGGTAATCAGGAGTCTTCGTAAAAATAATTTTGTGAAGCTGTATTAACATTTTATAATTCGTCCAGTTATTTATGTCCAAGTCAAATATTTTATTAGCAAAACTAGTAACGTGGTCTGTACTACCTAGTGAAAACACAAATCTAGCTATGCTATTAAAGGCTACTTTTATCTTTTGCTGGCTGGCGGCGTCACACTTACAAAAAATTTCTATACCGTACATTAGAACTGGTATAATTAATGCTTTTGCAACCGTCATTTTAATATTGATTGGCAAAAATGGTTGTGCCAGAGACAATTGGCGTAGGACACCGTATGTCTTTCCTACAGCTTTGTTTGTATGGTCTCTCCAGGAGAGAGTATTGTTAATTGTAATGCCTAAGTTATCTGCCTTATATACATAGCTGATTTCTGCATAGTCAATTACAAGTTTGCTTAAATTGTTTTTGTTCAGGAACTTTTTATAGATAACTATACATTTAGACTTAAACGGATTTAGACATAAACCATTGTTACTTGCCCACTTGGACACACAGGACAGATCATAATTGCTTAATCTAATACATTCATTTATTTGACTAAGAGGACGACTTACATACATTTGCACATCATCAGCATACATATGGACATTACACATAGATAGGACGTTAGGCAGATCATCAACATACATTGTAAACAAAAGCGGGCCTAGTACTGATCCCTGAGGAACACCACGTGAATTGACTAGAACATTAGATCTCGACTTATTTGCAATTACTGCATGTTTTCTATTAGTCAAGTAAGAGGACATCAATTTACTTGCAGAAGAGGAAAAATTATATAATTTTATTAACTTGGCTATGAGGATCTCATGGTTAACCGTGTCAAAAGCCTTACTAAAGTCAAGTAGCGTTAAAAAGGTTACTTTATTATTGTCCATTTTTGTTCTAATGTCCTCAACTATTTTAATAATTGCTGTCGTGCAGCTTCTACCTTTTCTGAATCCTGACTGCTTATTATTTAAAAGTTTATTTGTTTCTAGAAAAGTTGTTATTTGTTTCGCCATTATGTTTTCGAATGTTTTGGAAAAATATGGCAGTATAGAGATTGGTCTGTACTCATTATTCAACTTTGGTATTGGTACTATTTTTGCTTCTTTCCACTGATTTGGGAAGGTCGAAGAGGTTATTGCAGTATTGATGACATGTGTAAAATGCTGAATAATTGTGGGTAGCAATAATTTAATGAATTTTGGGTCGATTTCGTCAAGCCCGATCGCGTTGGATTTAATTCTGAACATGGCTTCTAAGACTTCACATTCACTCACACAAGTAAATTCAAACATATTAACATTCATAGACGGGACAGAACTAATATATGGATTGCACGAGCTAACAGGAATATTTAAGTTTAAAAATTGCTGATTTAAAGCGTTAACATCAAGGTCATCATTCATAATAGATTTAGTTTTGCCTATCCCTAAGGTATTTAAAGTTTTCCAAGTCTGTCTTATGTTTATTGCACTTTTGAATTTATTACCGTAATAGGTTCTCTTGGCATTTGATATCAAAGTATTAACTCTACGTCGCACAGTGGCGTCCGTAGAACAAGTCAAGTGTCAAAAATCAAAAATTGCATGTGCCTCTAAAAAATATTGAATGAACCTACTTTATAGGAAATTTTCCAGCGATTTCAAATCTGCAATCCATAATGTAACCGGATTTTTTGTTTAGAAGATATAGCTTTTCAAAGTTGTCTGATTTTTTGTGTTACATAAAAATCACAATTTTAAGGTAATTTGGTCGGCTTTGAGATACAATATCTCAAAAACTAAGTTACGGAACGTCATCATTTTTGGTTCTATTGATAGATCTATTTATTAAGAAAAGAATAAAAGAATAAATTATACTGTTTGCTTTGCGTTTGGCCAGGCAATTCAATATTTACCAACTATCCACTTTTTCACTATTTCTCAACTTTGATGGAAAATAAAAACAAATTATATCACATTATATCGGCTATTTTTTTAAATTAATTTCTTTGATTATTCCTCTATTAAATGCAAAAAGTTTCATGTGCCCGTTTTTGCCCCTTTTTTTTTAAATGTAAAAAAAGTGAAAAAAGTCATAGGAAAAAAATGTGTTGCATGCATTTTTGGGCAATTTATGACATATAACCGTGAAAACCCATTTTTTGTTGTTGTTGTTACGTTCGTTATTGTGAAGATACTTGACTTTTGTTTTTCATTCTGTAATGCTTACCTGAGATCATTTGTCAAATCCTGGTCCCTAAATTCAGGTGCAGTTACAGCATATACAAATAAATTACCAGGTACGCACCGAATACTGAAATTGCGTTGGCGTACAACTAGTCACACATCCCATTCAGGTAGGCACAAATCTTATTCGGACTCGTGCGAAGTACCCAAATTGCATAAATTGACCTTATTGACCTGGACTGACTGGCATGTTAAGTCACGAAAAGAATTAGAAAATACTTATAGTTCAGAGATGATTTCTCTTTTAGATATACCATCTTTTACGGATTGTGATGAATATTTTACAAAAAATTAATAAAAAAAAAAAAAAAAAAAAAAATTTTTAATTATCATAATATTAATTTTAGATTATAAAAACCATTAAAACGAAACAATATAAATCAAAAAATTTAAAAATATTTTTTTTCCTTCCCGTAAAGTTGATTTTTCCACAAATTTCAACTTTGCATACCCATAAATAGGCACAGAAAAACCGTAGAATTCATTTCAAACGCTCATTTTATAGGTTGATTAATTATCTATCATATGCTTTTTAAATTGTTCGATTATCTCATTTGGTTCAAAAGTTATGATTTTTGATATGAAAAAACTCAAATGGAGCCACTGTGCGTCGGGCTGCTTTAAAAATTATATTACAACTTTCCGTTTTATAGCGTTTCCACTTGTCGTAAGCCTCATTTCTCTTTTTAATTGCACTTCTTATTTGACTATTAAACCAAGTCGCGATAACCGGCTTTACAGTGCTAGTTTTAAATGGTACAAATTTATTGTACAGATAGCCAATATTTGAATTCATTAAATGTAGTTGGGTGTCAACCATCGGGAGGGAATATAAAGTGTTCCAATCACAGAGACGACAATCTTCAATTAAACTAGTGTAGTTAATGTTTTTAAAGTCTCTGTATTGGAAGGTCTGTATGTTGCTGTCAATTTGCATATCATACGTTAAAAATAAGAGATCATGTTTTGAAAAAGCAGGTACTGAGACTTGGTCATATAGCAGAATTTTTTCTGGTTTGTTGACAAAAATTACATCTAATAAAGTGTTAGTGGTCTTCGAAAAATGCGTCGGTAAGATTATGTTTACAGGGTTCAGTCCTATTGATTCCATTTCATTAAGTAGATGTTGCTCTATTAATATGTTACTATTTAGGTCACCTGTTAGTATAATGTCCGTGTACGTCAGTGTTAGGTTAGTTATTAAATCAATCAGGTTAGAGTAATCAATATTCTTATGTGGTCTGTATATACAGCCGACTAGCATTTTAATATCACAGTCAAAATTCATAAGCTCTAAAAATATATATTCCACTTGGCTGTCAGATGGTTGCTTAAATATTATTTTGCATTTCAGTCTTTTAGTTACGAATATTGCCACTCCCCCTGCATGACCAATACGATCTGAACGGAAAACATTATAACCATCACATAGAATATAGGAATCATTCAAATTTGGGACAAACCACGTTTCGGACACACAAACAACATCTATATTTGAGTTGACAAACATATAACGAAATTCTTCTACCTTATTCACTAAGCTTTGTGCATTGATATGACACATTTTAAGACCAATTTTCTGCTTGCCCAGAATCCTAACCATTGCATGGCTGTTCGCTTTGGTTGAACTTAAGTTACCTACCATTTAATAGAAAATATAAGAGAAAACTAATTAGTTGCGCACTTAATTTACAAAGGGTTATTAATAAGAGAATAATTACACTTAAGAGACATGTATTACAAATAACATAAATTAATACTATATATTTGATAGTGAAACTATCCAGCTGTTAATTTTTTTTATTTTTTTTAATTTTTAATTTTCTTCTATATTCATTTTTTGTAACTCACTACGCAAGTTTTTAATTTCATTTTTATATTGATTACTTAATTCTATTTTTAAAGCTATTAATTTTTTTTCGTTTTGTATTTCTATTTTTTCTGTTTTTTAATAATTAATTCTAATTTTTTGTTTATATTTGTTATTTGGCTGTTCAGCTTGTTCACGATATGTTGCTGGCGCAGCTTCGCCTTCTTAAAATGTTTTTTTTTTGCTGCCGCCGGTGTGTCTGAAACAGCTGCTGCTGGTGCTGCGGCTGAAGCTGCTGCTGGTGCTGCGGCTGAAACTGCTGCTGGTGCTGCGGCTGAAGCTGCTGCTGAAACTGCAGCGGCTGAAACTGCAGCGGCTGAAATTGCTGCTGTTGAGGACTCTGTTGCGGCAGCTGCTGATACAGCTGCTGAAACTGAGGCTGCAGCGGCTGCATATAGAACTGTGGCAGGGCCACAGCAGGCAAAGCACCCCAATAATTGTGTGCGTCCATTCTCGTTTGTATCACGTTTAAAAATGAAATGAAGCAATACGCAAATGGCACACTAAGTTAAAAATTGTTAAATTCCCTGAGAGTGAAAGAGTTACAGTTATTTATGCGAATTGATCTCATCTACAAAACAATATCAAATTTTCATGCTCTTAAGCCAATCGCATTCCTCTTAGTCCTCCCTTGTTGTTTCAAATTCGTGTGTGCATACAACGGCTTATAATAAGCCTGAAGCGATAAACAAAAACAGCAACAACAAATCTTTTGCATTCAGTTATATTTATACCCTGAAATGGGTAAAAAAGGGTATAATTGTTTTGTGCAAAAGTATGTAACAGGCAAAAAGAAGCACCTCCAACCCCATATAAAATATATATTCTTGATCAGCATCAACAGCCGATTCGATACAGCCATGTGCGTCTGTCCTTCTGTCCGTCTGTCCATCCGTCCGTCCGTATGTATGCACTATAAGAGCTAGAGACTTCAAATGTGGAACATAACTACTTTCAAACTATCGGTAACTATTCTGATTTCCGATATACATATGGAATCGATTACGAAAAAATCTCGAATTAAGAAAATTAAAAAATAGAAGTTGAAACTATGGATAACTTTATAACTTCCATGAAAATTTGATCCAAATCGGTAAAGAAACACTGGAGATATTTTAAATTAAAGTTAAAGTCAAGAAAAACTCACTTCTGCAAGTCATTTAATACACGGGTTCAGGGTATCTTTTAGTCGGGATTTCTCGACTAAAACCTTCTTACTTGTTTTCAGATTCGCTCGCGCATCGCTCTTCATGTTCGGCGCTAGATGACAAATTATTTTTAAATCGCGCCTTCGTTGTTGGCTATTTCGGCTAATTCTCTTATCTATGCGCGCGCTCTGCAAGTCAAACAAAGAGCGTAGTATCGCTACCTTCTTCACACGCACTGAATCAATGCAAAACATATCTAAGAGGCTGCAGTTAAGTGAATTGTATATTGCCTTTAGCTTTAATTTAGAGTGTGTGCGGAGGAGCTAGGGTTATTAAACTTTATGATTGACATGCAAAGCGCGCACATAAAATAGAGAGTGAACGTAAATGAGCAACAACAAAGGCGCATGATCGGAGCGAGATTTCAAATTATCTGATTATCATAAGAGCAACACACGCGCTTATGTGAACGCCCTTTGCTTATTCAAAATTGTATATCAATAATATATCAATAAATGTTAGTGTGTTACGTTTTGTCTAAGTTATATAAGCAGCAAGTAGGCGAATCCACCCCCAAAACATATTCTGGTGTGGGAAATTTTTCTAGACGCACCAAGTTTTGTTATGTTGTTGTTGTTTTTTTAAAATCAATGACACCAACAAAAAGTAGCAGTGCGGGCCCAACAACAACAACAACAAACGCTTCTTGCAAGTGTACGAACCTTTTTTTTATGACACTTTGCTTGCGGGACTCAAAGGCGTCATTGCCCATTGTTTTGTTTTTGTATTCTCGCTCGCGATCGAGCTCTCAGCTTGTGGGACAATCAGGCGACAGTAGTGGAATGGGTAATTGTTGTAATTATTTTATTCTCTTAAGGCCTGTACGCATGAGCCCCGTACAGCTCCCGTACAGTATACATGAGTTTTACGGCTGTAACGACAAGTGTTGAAAAATTCACATATTGTGGCGGTAGGCTAATTGTTTTTTGTAAATAAATCGGAAATGCAACTGTGTTTTGTACACTTGATTTCAAAATAATGATTCGCGCGCTACTTTTGTGTTTGAGTACAGCTAACGCCCTGCTTCTAATAATCTATACCCTGCCATAGATCAGTGGCAGTACAATCCAGTTTATATGTTATTTAAATTGTATCTTATTAATTAATAAATATATTTTTATTCATTACTTCTTGACTGCCAAAACAATAAGTATGGCTCTATTGGAGCCTGAATTAGGTCCACTTTGTTAATATTATCCGAAAAATTTATAAGCCGGCTCTTGCCCGACATGTTGTTGCATTTTTTACAACCGTAAATAGCTGCTGAAAGCTATTTACTGCCCGTAGCATTTTAACATAACATTTTAACATTTTCATTGTTCAACACTACCGTACCAGCAGTAGCTAAAAGAACTGCAGACCTTAAATGTACGTACTGTACTGAAGCTGTACGGGACCATTTTTTTTATATGAAGTTTTTGCTGTACGGGAGCTGTACAGGCGTCTGCGTACAGGCCTTTAAGAGCAACACGCGCACTTATGTGAACGCCCTATGCTTGTTCGAAATTGCATATCAATAACATATTAATAATGTTAGTTAGTTTTGTCTAAGTTATATAAGCAGCAAGTAGGCAAATCCACCCCCATAAAATATTCTGGTGTGGGTAATTTTTCTAGACGCACCAAGTTTTGTTATGTTGTTGTTTTTTTTTTTTTAATCAACGACACCAACAAAAAGTAGCAGTGCGGGCCCAACAACAACACTTACAACAACAACAAACGCTACTTGGGTCGTAAATCAATTGTCAAAGGCACACAAATTTGAAAAAAAAAGAATATGCACTGTGCGAAGTGATACATGTACATAAAATTATGAAAATTATTTTCAAGCGCATTGTTCACTTAATTGTGTATGCACATATTCATTAAGAAGCAGAAATCCGTTCCGTTTTTGCAAGTGTCGAACCTTTTTTATGACTTTGCTTGTGCGACGCGAAGGCGTCACTGCGCATTTGTTTTGTTTTTGTATTCTCGCTCGCGATCAAACCCTCAGCTTGTGCGACAATCAGGCGACAGTAGTGGAATGGGTACTTGTTGTAATTGTAATTTGTTTTTTGAAATGGGTAAAAAGTGCTCCAAATCGTATGGGAGGTACTTGAAGGAGTTGTCCAAATAAAAATTCCTTTCTTAGTGCTCACTTTCAACCTGCATAAAATATTGTGTGAAAATTTCAGCCTTGTAGCTCTTTTCGTTTAGGCTGTGGCAATGTCAACAATCACTTAGGACAAACTCTTTTATATATATAGATATAATAAGTATATTTTATTTATATATGTAGTTGCAGCTTTGAAATAAAATCACAAGTCTTTTTTTTTTTGTTGATCAGTCAATTTAATTGACCCGTTTTTTAAAGTGTGGTGCGTGGTTCGCACTATGAGGGCAGGCATCAACTGATGCCGCCTTTGCTTTATTCAACTCATTACTTTTAAATTCTTAAGCAACATATAGTGAACATGATTTGACCTACGCTTAAATATAAATAAATAGGTAATATACTGTGTGCAGTACAACAGCAAGAAATTGACGTATAATGTAAACATTTAACAATAGACATGGAATTAAATTAATTATAGTCATATGTAGTCAATAATTTAAATTTGAATTTGAGACTGACTAAAGTATAAGCGCCGTGACTGCATTTGGCAACACTAACAGCTGTTTGGCAATTTGTCCGTACTATAGTATGGTCACATTGTGACAATTAGTTGACAATATAAGACAAATAACATAACAAAATATAACTAATTGACAATTTTACTAATATTTTCTTCTCATTTCAGGTTCTGGATGCTGGGGGATGCTGGTAGACGCCATTGATGCTATCGCCACTGAAGTTGCCGTCGGCTTTTTATACTCGATACCGAAGGTAAAGAGTATATTGGTTTTGTGCAATGTCCGTCATGGTGTCTGTCCGTCTGTCCGTCCGTATGGTTGCAAGTTTTTTCCACACCCTTCAAGCTAGAGACTTGAAACTTTCCAATTCTCTTTATCTATGGGATAGTAAATTAAAGTGTCAAGATGGGGGTTCTACGATAACTGGGGGGCTGGCAAATCGATAAATTCGATAGCTCAAAACCGATAAATCTTTCAACTAGAACTACCAAATTTGGTAAGAAGATAGCTACTAGCAACCCCCAAAAAACTGCATCAAAAATTTTGGAGCAACGCCCCCCCATTCCGCCCCCAGCCCCCCGCATTTTAAAGTCAAAATAGCCCATATCTCCCACAGTTTTTGTGCTATAGCCACCAAATTTGGTGCCAAGATAGGTGATGATGACCCCCTAAAAACCGCACCAAAAGTTTGGATACCACGCCCACCGATACTGCCCTAGCCTCCCCCATCCACCCCAACGCTTCGTCAAAAACGGGAATGAGTGTATCTTCCAGAGTTGTGAAGCTAAAGCCACCAAATTTGGTAAGAAGATAGCTGGCAACGACCCCCAAAAATCTGCATCACAGTTTTGGAGCCACGCCCTCCAGCTAGAGTCACCAAATTTGGTATGAAGATAGCAATTGACATTCCACAAAGATCTGCATCAAAAATTTGGATGCCACGCCCACCCATACCACCCCCAACCCACCTTTCCCCAATTTTTACAAATTTCGAGCTAGAGTCACCAAATTTGGTATGTAGATAGCAATTGACATTCCACATAGATCTGCATCAAAAATTTGGATGCCTCGCCCACCCATACCGCCCCCAGCCCCCCTTTCCACACTTATTACAAATTTCGAGCTAAAGTCACCAAATTTGGTATGAAGATAGCAATTGACATTTCACAAAAATCTGCAACAAAAATTTTGATGCCTCAACTACCCATACTGCCCCCAGCCCCCCCCTTTCCCTACATTCTACAAACTTTGAGCTAGAGTCACCAAATTTGGAAGGAATATAGCTGGTGGCATCCCCATCTGCATCGGAGAATCTTTAAGGTAGCGTACACCCCTGCCGCATCCGTACCCTTTTGCAATCAGGCCTCTTTTTACCGGTTTTAATACTGGTATCGAGTATGCCGCAGTCGGTTGCGTCCGACTGCAACGTTTCTACTTGTTAATATTGCCAACAGTTTGTTTTGTTGTAGGCTGCTGCTGCTGTTGTGGCACCAGAGTCCGGATTTGCTGCTGTTGAAGGGCTTGGGGTAGTCTCACGTGCTGTTGTTTTTGCTGGGGACGTTGCTGAGGAAGAATCCGAGGCTGGCTACTATGAATGTAGTGTACATTTTTGGCTGTAGCAGGCTCGAAAATCAGATTTTTTAATAAAATCTTATTCCTCGCAAGCTTGAATGTCGGGCATGGATGTACGAGGCGATGTGCTCAACTTACAGTTTGCACATGACGCTTTAGTGTCTCTGGGCTTCGTACAGGTTGTAGTGGAGTGTTTGCCTGCACATTTAAGGCAGACAAAAGGACGACGACCGTAATTCTTGCTGTGTCCGAAAAGCTGGCAACGGTGACACTGTACTGGCTCGAGTCTACGCATTTGTCGCTCGACCAGTACTGATTGGCCACCCAGTTGGGTGAGGGTTAAGATCTTATCGTTTGAGCCATCCAGCCTTGGCTCAAGCTCAGCTTCAAAGATGATAAGGTGCTTACCAGAAAAGCGATGTTTCACCACGCTGACGTAACGGGCATTATATCCCAATTGACCCAGCTGTGAACGGATCCAATCGCTTGCAGTGGAAAAACGTAGATTTCGTATGGTGACGCGATAGCCACGTACGGCTCGCGGTTGATGTGTGTGCCGTTGAATATCGCCGTCATCAAGAGTCGCAAGAAAGGAAGCGTAGGTGGCCATGTCCTTACACTGTATCCTCACACCACCGCTTTGCGTGCATCTGGTTGAGAATTTGCTTACATCCGACTTGGTGGTCAGCTTGTCAATGAGCGTTTGAATTTCAACAAAATTTGGTACAAAAACTGTGTACCTTGATGGCCGGATAGAGGAGCTTTACACAAATCCTTGTCCGGCTCACCGATTTGGGCTGCGGCGGAAATGGTAACAACGGGGGTCGGGAATAGTGGATGATGCAAATGAGCCATGTTTCTTTGTCCTTTTCTTTAGCACCTTTCCTTGCCGTTTTCTGCTCAAGCGAGATGGCGGTTTTAGAGGCATTGATACCCTTCTAGCCTCAATATTGGCAGAGGCATATAGGGCATCATCGGATGTATCGGTAGATTCAATGGCAAGAACTGAGTATTCCGACATAGAGTCTGAGTACGTGGTCTCACCATCATTGCTTACCATTGTCACTGGGTCGTAGCTTGCATTGCTACAGTTTTGAGGCAACTGCGCATGGCAGAGATTTTGCGCGCATTTGTTTGCACTGCTTGCTTGACTGGCACTGGGAACAGTTGCATTGGTGTTGGTGTGTGCAGTATTTGGCGCCAAAGTCGTTGAACTTTTGGTTGCTGGTTTATTAGGCGCACGTACTCACTAATACTGATGAAGCGCTTTCGCCGCATACCCCAGAAAGCGCTCTCTTAGTTGCACTGTCTTGTAGGTGTATTCCGCTATGAGCAGGAGTTTGCTGCATCGCCTTGGTGTGCGTTTGTGAGTTTGGCTTTGCTGGCCAAAGGTCACTTATTTTCCGCGGTTTTCTTGTCGTTTTTTGGCATATTTAAGCAATGATTTTAATGATTTATTACCACTGCACAACGCACACAACATTAATTAATATGATTAGTGTTGGCGTGTATGACAATAAATTAAACTTGCAGTTCTATGTAGCGCGTCGAATCACATTTAGTACATTTTACACGAGTAAAACGAAACAGAAACGATTCACTAACGTTTATATGACATTAAAACAATTGACGGATTTTTTTTAACAATTAACTATTATTAAAAATTAAGTGTCTTTTTGCGGGTCACTTTTGACTTTTTATTTAGTTTAGACGGTCTCACTATATATTTGCTTTTATTGTTTTAAATATATATATATATATATATATATATATGTGGGGGGCATATTATGGGGTCACAAAAATTCAGGAATTTGGACCCACTTACTGTGTGTGTAATTGAAAAATAATGGATCATTTTCAATCTTGGAGCTTTTGTAGCAATTTTGCGGGACTTAAGATAACTTTTATAAAGAATGCATATTGTGGGGACATTTGACAAAACGCTTATTTTGGGGACCGTGTCCTTGAAATTCGTGTTGTATCGAGTGCGGAATATACGTATAACAAACTTTTTATATTTAACGCATATTTTGGGGTAAAAAATTTCGGCGTTGCCACTTTTTTAATTTTTCTTTACTTTTTATAGCCCTATCGTCTATTTTAGGGACACTTTGTGTCCCTAAAATAGTGTCCCTAAAATAGTGGTTTAGTAAAGTTATAATACATTTATGAGATAAAATAAACAACATAATTTTTTTTTTACACAAATGTTATTTTTTTAAGTCACAGTGTAGCTCTTTGTTGTACAACAACCACAAAGAAAAAGTAGCCAAAGCGCTTCCAAAACACAAAATACAAAAATGGGCTTATCGTTATTATTATGTAAATATCGATATTATTATTAGTATTGCACATTCAGTACTACTTCGACGAGCAGGCTTATTTTCTAATTTAACAAGTTGGCCACTCGACTTATTTATTATGTCAAACGAATGTGCAATACTAATAATAATATCGATATTTACATAATAATATCAATGAGTCCATCTCTGTAGTAGCAGCCAAGAACGCATTTCGGTGTGTGTGCACATGCTTTTGAATATAATGTGCATGTGGTTGTTGATCTGGTGGTATCGAATGTATTTGTTTGTATGTTCGACTCGGTTTGCTCTGACCTGCCTCAACATCTATGTTAATACATATATATGACTTGAATTTTGAACAGGTGCTGGCTTTTGGGTCGACAATTTTTATTTATAAAAATGATGATTTAGTTATTTATTTATATGTACATACATATGTATGTAAAATGGATTATATGTAAAAATTTGTTATTGAGTAAGACTGTCACTGCTATGATACTTTTTTATGAATTTTCTCGCATTTGATAGAAGTAAATCTAAAGGGAATTCTAAGAAAATAAACGTCTAGAATCTAAACTAAAATAAACCAAAGAACAAAATGACATTTCATCCACCAAAATACCCTTTACTTCTCCAAAGTTAGATTATACAAGAAAAAAAAAACGATGCATATACGCAGCCAAACAATGTTTGGCAGCTGAGCAGGAGCCATTGGGAGACCAAGAGACAGAAAACAGAAGACTAGCGGCCGGGCCAGAGATCAGAAACGAGACGTCTGCTGGATATGACAAATTCCTCGAAGTTGTTGACATATAAATTTCTGAATTTTTCGCTTTGCTTTTATTTGAGTAGCCATCGAGAAGGGGACAGACGGACTGCAACTGAAACTGAGTCAAGGGCCCAACGTTGATTGCAGCATCGTCATCATCTTCATGAGCAGCTTCATCTTCATTATCAACTGCAAGTTTTGGCTGTCTGCTTTGACTGGTAATTAGGAGCCTTACATGTGCTTCGAAGCTTCTAAAATGTTTCGATGTCGAAGTAGTACTGAATATGCAATACTAATAATAATATCGATATTATATTAATAATAACGATAAGCCCATTTACATACATGCTAAAGCATACACATTGAGTTCCTAAAAAAGTGGTTACAATGCATTTCTGTTGTTTCTGTATTTTGTGTTTTGCGAGCGCTTTAGCTACTTTTTCTTTTGTATTCGCACAAATTAGCGTTAACAGTGCTGCCATAAATTGTTGAGCAAAAAAAGCCAGATAGGCAAAATAATCAAGCTAAAAATGGATACTTACATATATATTTAGTCAAACTGATACGAAATGAGGCATAAAAGAAGCTGTATTTTGAAGATCCCAGTCAGGTGTAGCGGGAAAAGGGCTAAAATGGCAGCTCTGCTTCGGCTGTCGAGCCGAATGTGCGATCTCGCATTATTGCTCAGAACAGTGCTACCATAATTTGTTGAGCAAAAAAAGCCAGATAGGCAAAATAATCAAGCTATAAAAGGTTATTTACATATAAATTAAGTCAAACTGATACTAAATGAGGCATAAAACGAAGCTATACGAGTATTTTGAAGATCCCAGTCATATCTAGCGGGGAAAGGGCTAAAATGGCAGCACTACTTCGGCTGTCGAGCCGAATATGCGATCTCGCATTATTGCTCAGAATATTTTTGCGCTTAGATGCAGAAAAGCAGCGACATTTGTATGCCCACAAACAGCAACAGAAGCGCCTACTTATACATATAAAACTAAGCAATTATTGCAAATATATCATTAAACACATATCCATAATAGCGCTTATATATTATTAGGGTATCTAACACTCATCATTCTTGTTGCTTAACAGCAGAGCTGCGTGTCTTATTATTTCAATGTATGCGTACCATTTGCCAGGCAATTCATTGACATTTCTCAACATACAGTACGACCTCGGTTAACGCAACCTATTAAAATTTGGCCAGTTGCGAAAACTGAGGTGGTTGCGAAAACTGAGGTGAAATTTTCTGGTGGCCACGAGACCTTTTTTAATATAAAGATGCCTTCGCTTACCTTTAAAATAAATAAAATCGAACGAGACTGTGTTTAAAGCAAGGATTTCATATTGTTTTAATTATTTTTTGAAAATTGAGAAATTGGTGTCAACAATGTTAAGAATTCGGGTGTTGCAATATTCGAGGAGTTGCGTGTAACGAGGGTTGTGTTAACCGAGGTCGTACTGTATATGAATTTCGGCAAACGCTAAACAGCCAATATTTGTTAAATTTGTATGATTTGCCTACAAAAACCTAAGAAAAACCAGAAAAGCAATATGTATGTACTTCCAAGGCAGTTTATGTGCTCATCGCACATTTGCTGACCAGGCACACAGCACAAAAAACAAGCGTCTGGCAAAATAGGCAATTATCAGTTTTGCATTGCTAAAGCAGAAGTAACACAAGAAAACGCTCTGCATAGCCAAATTAACAAGTGCAAAAGAGACATAAGTATACGGCCACGCACTGCACGCATACATGTAAATATTGCAATGCGTGTGTAACATCGCTACACCAGCAAAACATATTAGCGAACTAACTATAACAACATATATATATTTTCTGCAGGTTTTTAAGTTACGCCAAGTCAAGTTAAGTTGAGGGTAACCAGCAAGCGGTGTTTTTCATTCAGTTGAAGGGATCAGCTGTTTCTTAAGTTCAAGTTCAAGTCAAGTTTAGTTCGGGTAACTGAGCCTTTAAGCAAAAAAAATATTTACCCATCCAACGACGCCGAAACGTCAGACGATATTTAAGAACACTTCAATTTTTTCAATAAAACTTCTTACAAAAATTAAATTGAATGAATTTAAAAAAAAATTATATAAATCAGCTTACTTTTCGACTTGTTCCCTTTGAGATTCCGATTTATTTGGCTTATATTTATTACTGATCTAAGCTCTGGAAAAAATGGCAGCACTGGATGTTTGTTCTACTGCAACGATGTTTTGCCATGAAACATCGATGTTTTTCCTATATATAATTTTTATGTAAAACCACTAAAAATAAAGATTATTTATTTTGACAAAGTTCATATTAAGTTTATACTACCCTTCCAAGTTGGACTGCATAAAGCAGATTCCAGCAGAAGTCTGAAATTGTCGATTTTATATTTTGTGCGGAAGTTCTGTTTTGCTTCTTTTGTGAATACACACACACACACGCACACTAATAGACTTAAATAGCGAACATGTTGAATAGGAGTATGAACAGACAAATTTTTATTTTTTTTTTTTTTGGAGTTTTTTTATTTTTTTTTTTTTTTTGGGGGGGGGGGATTTTGTGTGGGGGCGCGACAAAAATTGGTTTAGAAAAAAATTATAAAGGAAGTTGAAGAGTGGGGGGGGGGGGTTTGTGGTTGTGGGGTTTTAGGGGGGGGGGGGGGGGGGGAATTTGGGGGTTTTTGGTTGGGGGTAGGTAAAAATATTTAACTTTATTTTTTTAAAAAAAATTTTTTTCCAAAGGCCAAAAAGTTAGAATTCGAAGTGTTTTTCGGTTCTACCACGACAACGACCCCAAACAAACGTTCGAAAAGAGTCCTGGCTACCTGGAACTGCCCCAGTCATGATCCTCCGGCCCAGTCTAGATTTAATGTTATTGAAATTTGTGGACTATGCTGGAGAACAACATCGGAATCATCGTTTCCAGCAAATAGGACCTTAAAAATGCTCTGTAGGAATGGAGCAAAATATGCCCGGAAACCACTTGGAAGATGGTCTCTTCATGAATAATAGGTTAAGATTGTAAAGGTTAAGGTTACATACTAAGTACAAAATCCTTATTTAACCTTTTATTCGGCAAAAATATAACTGGTTTGTGTCTGCATCATTTAAGCTGTGACCTATATTTTAGATGTATTTTTAGTTTTTAGTGTATATATAAAACTTAGCAATATTTTAGAAACAAATAAAGTTCCTTATTTAAATGTGATAAAACATAAAAGAAATTGGTTTAAACATTTTTTGTTTTCCTCTGGTTTAAAAATATAGCACCTAAACTTTTTATTTGACCCGATATTTAACGTAGTCACTGTATGTGGTGCATGCATTGATAAATTTCAACCGGCACGGAGTGTATACTGTGCCCTTAAAGCAGGGCTGACTGTCATTTGTTTTAGTAAACAATAAACTCGCAAAAAACTAAAAGAAATGAACGAAAACCACACAAAACAACGAAGCTTATTTACATATATCGAAACATTTTTGAAGCTTCGAAGCACATGTAAGGCTCCTAATGACCGGTCCAAGCAGACAGCCAAAACTTGCAGTTGATAATGAAGATGAAGCTGCCAGAGATGATGACGATGCTGCAATAAACGTTGGGCCCTTGACTCAGTTTCAGTTGCAGTCTGTCTGTCCTCTTCTCGATGCCTACTCAAATAAAACAAAGAAAAATTCAGAAATTTATACATATGTTAACAACTTCGAGGAATTTGTCATATCAGCAGACGTCTCTGTTTCTGATCTCTGGCGGCCAGTCTTCGTCTGGTCTCCCAATGGCTCCTCTCAGCTGCCACACATTGTTTGGCTGCGTATATGTATGTACCGTTTTCTTTTTTTGTATACTCTTACTTTGGAGAAGTAAAGGTATTTTGGTGGATGAAATGTCATTTTGTTCTTTGGTTTACTTAAGATTCTAGACGTTTTTTCTTAGAATTCCCTTTAGAATTATGTACTTCTATCAACTCGAGAAAATTCATAAAAAGTATCATAGCAGTGAGAGTCTAACTTAATAACAAATTTTAAATAAAATCCATTTTACATACACAAAAATAAATAACTAAATCATCATTTTTATAAATAAAAATTGTCGACCCAAAAGCCAGCACCTGTTCAAAATTTTAGTCATATATATGTACACAGATGTTGAGGCAGGTCAGAGCAAACCGAGTCGAACATATGTACAAACAAATGCATTCGACACCACCAGATCAACAACCGCATGCACATTATATTCAAAAGCATGTGCACACACACCGAAATGCGTTTTTGGCTGCTACTACAGAGATGGACTCATTGATATTATTATGTATGTAAATATCGATATTATTATTAATATTGCACATTCGTAGAAAATAAGCCTGCTCGTCGAAGTAGTACTGAATGTGCAATACTAATAATAATATCGAGAGATATAGTTATCCCTATGTATACATACGTCTTAAATCCATTTTTGTATGTATAAATATTAGTTAGTATATATTCATATTTTATGTACACCGTTTATTTTGGGGACAGCAACTTAAATCACAAATGTCCCTGATATAAACATTTAATATAAAATGTATATATACCTTTGGCGTTGCCACTTGACCAAAAACAAGTATATACAAATAAAATAGCAACATTTTTTGAGTCTAATGATCCTAAACCATGGCAAAAATGAAGCTACACTGCATACAATAACAAATTACCATATGTTTGACACTTTCTTATGATAGATCGTTATTTATTTGTGATATAAGTTGCAGTCCCCAAAATAAACGGTGCACATAAAATATTAATATATACTAATATTTATACATAAAAAAATGGATTTAAGACGTATATAAAGGATGACTATGGTCTGTTTTACGTAAAACAGATCATTATTTTGATAATTCCACAATAGATTGCCGCTATACTATCAACGTCAAAAGATATACCAAATGTCCCCAAAATATACGTTGTATACCCAAACACTTTGAGGACTGTCCCCAAAATAATGCAATTTTCCCCAAAATATGCGTTAGTTATGAATACTGTCCTGAAAGTATACCTCGTACATATATATATCATTATATTATATATATATATATATATATATAATATATAATTATGTTGGATAATTTGTTCAACCTATTTACCATCTTTTCCCAATTCGGCGCCAATTTCCTCCCAAGCGTTTTTTCTATATATGTAAGTTAACACCACTTAGGCTGACATAGGCTAACCGGATACGCGTGCAACAGAGTTGCTCCACTCATTGATTTGGAGGCTATCCATAAGTTCAACATACGCGACAAAGTTGCGTCCGTCAACAAATGCAATATGATCCGTACGCCAAGTGGCCACTGGAATGTGTCACGAGGCGCACGATCAGCATTCTGCCGCATCGCTGCCCGCATCGCTGCCCGCATCGCTGCCCACATCGCTGCCGGGAGTCCGTAGCTTACGTTATGCATAGGATTGTATTCATAAGTTAGTTTTAGAAGGACCCTCAAACGATCACAACTGATCTGTTCATAAATAAAGAATAAATAAATAATTCTTATGTTGTTATAATTGGCGCTCAACAAAGCTCTCTAAAACTCCGTAACTAAGTCCGCTCAGCCAACGCGAGTGATGGTAAAAGTTTCGCTAAAACTTAATAAAAATACAATAATATCCAACAAATATTGTGAAAATAACAACAATAAATCAAACTAAATTACACTCCAGCCGACGCCGCGAGTAATGCAAACGTTTCATTGAAACTCAAGATAAATATAATTATTTTTAATACAAAAAATTTTTTTTCAACAAAACAATAAAACACTGCAAAAATAATTGCACGCGTATAACAATCAAATAGACAACAGTGAAAAATAAAAAACTCTGCAAAGCACTTTGATAAATTTTGTGAAAAATACAATATTGAAGAAAAACTTTTTTTTTTTTTTTTTTCACTGATTTTTATTAAGGCATACGGAGAATCGATGAACCCCTTTGTGACCTTATTTTCTATTAATTCAGCCCAATTTGGGCGCGCCGGCTAACTTAGTTAGCTGTCACAGCATAGCTCTAAACACTAAATAACAAATATAACAAATACTGCAATGGTGTGTCAGCTTCTGCTGACCCTCAACAGTGGAGATCGAAGAATGAGATCCCTCGGTATTCGCTTCTTGAGTCTTCTTTGTGGGTGGGATCTGACTAGACAGTTTGCCAGCCGGTTTCTATGTCGCTCTAGTCTGTCATGGTAGCGACTCGAGTGCTTGTTGATCTCGTCGAAGACCGTGGCAAGTTTCAGGTCTCGGTGAAGCGTGCTATAACGTACAAACCAGTCGCAACCGGTGATTGTTTTCGCAACCCTATTTTGGTCGACATGGATTCTGCGAATTTGGCTATCGCAGGCCAGGCCCCAGATTTGGCACCCGTACCTCCATATTGGTGCAATAATTTGCTTGTAAATTGTCACTTTGTTGGAAAGTGAGCAGAGTAACCAATAATGCTTCCTCACCGAAGCACGTATACGCGTTCTTATGGAAGTCACATGCTTAGTGAACGTTAGCCTGCGATCCAGAGTCACTCCAAGGTACTTTGCTGCGCTCATCTGTGGTACAGGGGCCCCCTCAATAAACACGGCCGGTGGTGTTCTCCTCTTAAGGGTGAAACAAACATTGTTCGACTTGTCACTATTGATGCCGATGTTCCAGCGCCTTGCCCATTCCGCAAACTTAGTGGCATAGTCCTGGATGCCGTCGGCTGCATCGTGTTCGCATCGAGACCTGTAGGTGACGCACACGTCATCGGCAAATGTGGCTAGCATTGATGTCCCGTACAGGCTTCCATCTGGCTGCGGCATTTCGTGGCTATACAAGCAGTAAAGCAGGGGACCAAGGACACTTCCCTGTGGTACTCAAGCTGCCACATCGTGCTCAGTAGAGAGTGCCGAGTGAAATCTGACCGCAAATCGTCTTCCCTCAAGATACGACTTTAGTAGACCGAAATATGGCGCAGGCAGCGTATGTTTAATTTTTACTAAAATTCCGGTGTGCCACACCCGATCAAACGCTTCTCGAATGTCCAAAAGAAGGGCGTTGCAATACTCCTTTTTATCGAAGGCAGTCAGGATTTGCTCGACAACCCGATGTGGCTGCTCGACAGTGCAGTGGCCGGCACGGAATCCAAACTGGTGCTCAGGAATGATCCCTCGAGCTTCCAGTAACTTGACCATCCGGGCGGCAATCAATCTCTCAAACACCTTGGAAATCGAAGGGAGAAGGCTGATAGGCCGATAGGAAGAAGGTTCCCTCTCAGGCTTGCCAGGTTTGTGGATCATTGAGATAATCCCGAGCTTCCACTGCGGAGGGAAGTACTGCAACCTCACAATAGCGTTAAACACCAACGCCATGAAGCGGATAACACAAGTGGGCAGTGCCTTTAACGTGGCATTGCAGATGGTGTCATGGCCTGGTGCTCTTTTGATGTTTTGGAGTGCAATGACATCAGCTACCTCGCTGGGGTCAAATTCTTTGATAGGCAGGTCCATTTGGAGGGCTTGAGTCAGCTGGTCCTGCGTCTCTTCATCCTGCTGCAGACTGGCAAGATTGAATGGCTGAAAGCGCTCTGCGAGGTGCGCAGCAAACAACTCCGATTGCCCCAAGTCTTTCCGACACCATGTCCCGTTTCTATCCATTAGTGGCGCTTTTCTTGCGCATCGCCTTTTAATAACGCGTGTAGCCTTCTAGAGCGAGTGCGTCGCTTCGCAATCAACCCCGGTATTGGCTAGCCTGTCATCAAACCATGCCGATTTATGTTCAAACAAAGCGCGACAGAGCCTATTCTGCGCACTATTCCAGTCTGCTTTGTCCAATGGGTGGCGAGACCTCATCCACCTAGCGCGTAAGCGCCTCTTCTCCGCGATGAGCAGGTGGATCTCACGGGTAATCGGGATTCTATCTGCAGCGGGCCTCCGAGATGGGGTGCGAGTAGCCTGTCTAGCTGCTGTCTTAATTTTAAAGGTAAACGAGTCAATAGCATCATCTATGTCCTTCCCAGTGTTGATAACCGTGTTGAGGTTCAGTGAGGACTCAAGTTGCTCTTGAAAGCATTCCAGATTTGTGCGTTTGGTGATTAGCCGCTCCATCCTAGGGTAAGCTATTGCTGCCGCATCCAGCGTAATAAGAAGAGGTAGGTGGTCAGAGCTGAGCTCAACAACCGACCGTATGTCAGCATGCATGCCCAGGACACCCCTTGTCAGCGCAAAATCGATATAGCTTGGTGAGCCTCTACTGCTATACGGGTACTTCGTTGGGCCACCAGTTGCTAGAGAATTCACCTCTGAATTGAAGACGAGATTTGCTAGCGCATGTCCTCTTTGGTTGCACCTCCCCGCTCCCCAGAGCCAGTGGGACGCATTCCAGTCTCCTGCAACGATGAACTTGGAATGATGCTGTACCAAAATTGTCCCAAAATCATCCGTAGTCCATATAAACCTCGGGGGACAGTAGACTGCTCCAAAGTTGATTGTGCCGAGTTCAGTTTCGATGGCTGCTGACGCAAGTTGTACCTTGTCCGTGGCTATTGGTGTTAGCGGGAAATGTACCAGGCGTGATCTGATCAGAATCGCTGCACCGCCTTTGGCGTTGCCAGCAGTCGGATCATTAGCAGGATAGGCCTCAAACCCGAATAATTTGGGAGCCTCTGACCCCTTACAGTGTGTCAAACTCAGCAGAAAGACATCAATCTCATGTCGCTACACGAAGCACTCTACTTCGGGCAGCTTTGTAGATACGCCATCGGCGTTCCACACAAAGATGCGCAGGGGCATCATTATGGGGCCTGCTGCGCTTGGAGCGCAGTGAGTAGATTAAGAATCTGCCCCTGCTGCTGTGTCTGCTGTTGGTGCTGCTTTAGCATCATCATCATAAGCTCCATCTGCTTCTCTTGATGCGAGCGGAGAGAGTTGATGCTTTCGTTAAGGGACTGCAGAATAGCTTCAATGTTGTTGTTGACATGCTGAGGTGCATCCCATGTCGTCCGTTGACGGCTGCGGCTTCTGTCGTTGGACTGCTGCTGTTGTCGATTAAGTTGTGGATGCGGCTGTTGCTGTTGCTGCTTTGCCACGTCCGCATAGGTGACTCCGATTCGAGTAGTGGCTGCCGGCCTACCTCCAATGTTAACCCGTGGCATAGAAAGGTCGAAGTCCTCGCTTTTACCACCCACCCCACTTTTGGGCCTGGAGCGTTGTAGAAACGCCTGGTATTTCCGGCAACCTGAGTAGTTGGCAGGATGCGCATCACCACAGTTGAAGCATGTGCATAGCTCGTTGCGGGGTCTAGAACAATCCCTGGCAGGGTGTTCGCCAGCACATTTCACACATATGTGCGCCTTACGGCCATATTTAGCAGTGTGTCCAAACTGCTGACATCGATGGCATTGCAAGATAGCAGTGCGCTTGCGGAGGGTTTCGACTGCTACTCTCATATGGCATAGTGTCTTAATTGCCAGGATAGCCTTATTATTGGCCGCTGCGGCAATATTCAGAAAGAACATATTCACTGGGTTGTCTTTGGGAGTGCCTGGCTCGTTGTGCCTCTGGGGCGTATGGGCATCTAGTACCTTGTGGCCAATTTTTTCAAGTTCCTCCCTTATCTGGGTTGGCAACGTGCTGTGGTGCAAGCCTTTAACACAAACTCTGTATGGCCTGTCTTCTTTTAGCTGATAGCAGTGAAATTCATACTTTTCTTTCTCGAGCCAGCTGACAATGCTGCGAAATGTGCTGGCATCGGCCGTGTAGAGTCGCATAACACCACCCAGTGAAGCCCTAGCCTCGACCTTGCTCACTTCCGTGACTTTTGAGATACCTTGCATTAGCAGGTTGACGTCGTTAATGCCTTCCATTACGATTGGTGGAGGCTTAGGCTGCGCTTTGTCGGGAGCAGCAATCTTCGAAGCATCAGTTCCAACTCGTTGGCTAGCGCTGGGCTGCTCACACAGCACTTCTCTATCGTTCACTGCTTCCATGTCAGCAGTCATTTGCGCAAGTAGCCCAAAACGGTTTGAGCTGCCGCTGTAGTTGTCACCATTCTTGACAAGGTTTGTGGCTGTGGAGCTCCATCTTCTGATGAAGATCTTTGGTTGTTGGTGAGGGTTCCAGCTGGTGCTCCATTGACGCTTGAGAAAGCACCAGTTTCCAATGTCACTGCAGTCACTAAAATTTCAGCTTCTCCGTTCATCTCGCTATATGAGGGTTGGTTGACGGCTTTGCTAAGAGCCTCGTCAAGAGCCGCTTTATTTTTTGTCATAGCTGACATCTTTGTCGGCTGCTTTCCGATTTGTCCTGGTTTTTACGGACTCCTAAGAGTATGCATCGTTAGTTGCAAGATCCTAGCCAAGACTAGAACCTTGAGAAAAGAGATTAAAAGCTCAAAGCTTCACTGACGATGAGCTTTATAAATGTTTAAGGATGACGTGGCCGCCGGGCAGCGGAGCCCCGTTTTGGGAAGATTCTCTTTTAATTAAATAAGAATGCTGCACTTTCACGTTTACACTAAATGTGACTTGACGTTCACTGAACACTAAATGTGCCACTATTGTGAAGAAATACTGTGTTAAAGAAAAACAAATATAAAAAACCGCTTCAAAGTATGCTCTTAAATAAAAAGTACCATTGAAAGTATGCTTTACAATAAATAGACATTTAAAAAAAAAAAATACTATTCTTGAAGCAAAGACAAAAACCAATCAATAAGAAGCTATTATAATAGCTGCTCACAACAAAGCTTCGCGGGAAAACTACACAGAAGTCAACAACGGCTCCAGTCCTACAACACCACCATATCGTCTACATCAACTATAAATATTTTAATTAAAAATGAAATTCATGTAAGTGAATTGTTTAAGTGTTTACTACTCCACATCCAAAAAACATAATAAAAAATTAAATAAGAAGAATATTATTACTGAATTGATCAGAGTAAAGAATTTTGTATTAATCTCATTTTTGCACTTTTGAACACTTGTTTTGATAATTGAATAACCAATAGATAGACATATTGGTATAACTAACTCATGTGGAGAGACGATAGTTTGGGAAAAATTACAGAAAGTCAGGACGAACTTATTAGTTCTTATAAAGAAAACAAATCTCTCGACAGAATGACTTCACAAGAAGTACTCAAAGCCATGGAGGAACAGATTAATGCGGCTTTGTTAGCACAGGCTGCAGACTTACAAAAGGGATTTGATGAGAAATTAGATAAGGTAATTGGTCTTTTTCGCAGTGAAGTAAATTCTCTAAAAACAGACTTGAAAAAGAAAGAAATAGTAGAATACCAAAGAGTACAAATCGTGCCAGGAGTAGAATGCGATGAGCCCCTTGATTTGGTTAAATCCCTGCCAGAGTTTTCTGGCAAAGTGGACGAATATGTTGCTTGGAGAGAAGCAGCAATATTTGCCTATGAGGTTTTTGAACCTCATAACGGCAGTTCAAGGCATTTTCATGCACTTGGCATAATAAGAAATAAAATCAAAGGCGCAGCCAGCGCAACTTTATCATCTTTCAATACGGTTTTAAATTTCAAAGCAATTATAGCCAGACTTGATTTTACATATGCAGATAAGACTCCAACACGCGTTATTTTACAAAAACTAAGTACCCTTAGACAAGGTGAACTAAGCTTGTTAGAATATTATGACTTTGTCGAGAAAACCCTGACTCTTCTCACTAATAAAACAATAATGACACATGATTCTGCAGCGGCAGCTGTCTTAAATGAGCAATTCAGGAAAGACGCACTACATTCTTTTGTTGCCGGTCTTAAGAAATCTCTTAAATCGGTCGTATTTTCCGCTCAGCCCGAAGATTTACCATCTGTCCTGTCCTTAGCCCAAGAAGCTGAAGTTTGCAATGAATATTCACAATTTGCCGCAAGCTTTGCTAAAACTAATGAGGAAAGAAATCAGAAACCCACAGGCCAACGCCAGCACCCACGTTATCAAACCAATGAAAACAATAACAATCATGGAAAAAATCCACAAAATAAACCTCAAGGGGGTAACAACAAGCCCAGGTATACGAACCAGGCAAATGTTCAAGGAAATTCGCAACCGAATTCCTCGAAGCAAAGGTTTCAAGGTAAACACCAACAATCCAGAGCCCCTGAGCCAATGGAAGTTGATCCGTCTACATCACGTTTTCGGCAACAAACTAACTTCAGCAAAAAATTTAATTCAACTCAAAGCAGTCAGAATATAAATCTTTCAGCTCAAGAGCAAGGCACTGGCGATAATGATTATCAGCCCCAGGCCGATGAAAATGCTCAAGCATTCGAGGATGACGTATCTAACGATTCATGCAATTTTTTAGGAATAAGTCCTTCCTCCCGTTCATCAAACAAAATGTAGGAGGAAAATTAGTTCTTAAACTTCTAATTGATACCGGGGCATCGAAAAACTATATCAGACCCTTGTCCGAGTTACGAAATGTTACACCAGTTGAGAAACCTTTCCAGGTTAAATCTATACATGGGGGTACACAAATTTAAAAAAAATGTCCGATAAAATTGTTCAATGAAACATTTTTTTTCTTCATACTACCAACTTTAAAAGACTTTGATGGTATAGTGGGATTCGATTTTCTTATGCAAATTAATGCTCAGCTTGATTTTAATAACGGTATCATTAGGTTTAAGGGCGGCACCAAGTCGCTCAACTTTAAAACGTGCCCACACGTAAACTACACTCAGGTCAACGATTCAGACGTACCTTTACCTATAAAAGAATCTTTTGATAAAATGATTAAAAATAGATCATATGCGTTTGCGGACCCAAATGAGTCCCTACCTTACAATATCAACACTGTGGCTACCATCCGAACAGACGATGTGCCAGTGTACTCAAAGTTATACCCATACCCCATGGGTGTATCTGATTTTGTCAATTCAGAAGTTAAACAACTTCTCGAAAACGGCATCATTCGACAATCAAGATCGCCTTACAATAATCCCATCTGGGTTGTTGATAAAAAAGGTGTTGATGAGTTTGGATACAAAAAAAAGAGAATGGTCATCGACTTCAGGAAACTGAATGAAAAAACGGTGAACGACAAATACCCACTTCCTAACATTTCAGTCATATTAGCAAACATGGGTGAGGCCCAGTATTTTACAACACTGGACCTTAAATCAGGCTTTCACCAGATAGAACTGGCAGAAAGAGACAGGGAAAAAACCGCGTTTTCTGTAAACAATGGAAAATACGAGTTTTGTAGGCTCCCATTCGGTCTGAAAAACGCACCGAGTATATTTCAGAGGGCTATTGACGATGTCCTTCGAGATGAAATAGGAAAAACTTGTCATGTCTATGTTGATGATGTGATAATTTTTTCTAAAAATAAAGAGGACCATGTTAAACACATCAATTGGGTTTTAAAAAGCCTCGAAGATGCTAACATGAGAGTGTCTCAGGAAAAATCCAAGTTCTTCAAAAAGAGCGTGGAATATCTGGGATTCAACGTGTCCAGAGGTGGAATTCAAACTACACCAGAAAATATATATATATTTTCACTATATTTTCACAGATCATCAACCTCTGACATATGCAGTGTCAGATAAAAACCCTAACGCAAAGATAAAACGCTGGAAAGCTTTTATCGACGAACATAATGCCAATGTCATCTACAAACCTGGCAAGGAAAATTATGTAGCCGATGCATTATCACGTCAGAACGTGAACGCCCTGGACTCTGATTCACAATGTTCAGACATTGCTACAGTTCACAGCGAAGAATCCCTGACTTACACAATTGAAACCACTGATAAACCAGTAAATTGTTATAGGAATCAAATTATAATCGAAGAAACTAACTCACCTTCTGTTAGAACATTCGTACTCTTTCAGAACAAAACACGACATATTATTGGGGTCTCAGATCGGAACAATCTTATGCAAATACTACGGGATGTAGTTAACGCAGGAGTCGTCAATGGTATCCATTGCGAACTACCGATCCTTGCCTTTATCCAACACAACTTGATCGAACTCTTTCCATCAACAACATTTAGATACTCTAAATATGTCGTAACAGACATCCCTGACAGAACAGAACAACGAGAAATAGTAACAACTGAGCACAACAGAGCGCATCGCGCGGCGCAAGAAAATGTAAAACAAATAATGCGTGACTATTTCTTCCCTAACATGTCCAAATTGGCAACAGAAGTTGTCGCAAACTGTAGAGTTTGCTCTATGGCTAAGTATGACCGACATCCAATGAAACAGATGTTAGGAGAAACACCAATTCCCACCTATGTAGGAGAACGCCTGCACATCGATGTATTTTCTACAAATCAGAAGTATTTCTTAACGTGTGTCGACAAATTTTCAAAGTTTGCCGTGACACAGCCAATTTGTTTGAGAGCAATTGTGGACATCAAAAATCCAATCTTACAGCTCACAAATATTTTTCCTAAAATAAACACCATTTATTGCGATAACGAAAAGTCCCTGAATTCCGAGACGGTCAAATCTATCTTGTCAAAATTTCGTATTCAAATAGCAAATACGCCGCCCTCACATAGTGTTTCAAACGGTCAAGTTGAACGATTTCACAGCACTTTAACAGAAATTGCGCGCTGTATGAAACTTGACAAACACATAAGCGACACCGTTGACCTGATTCTGCTTTCAACGATTGAATACAATAAAACCATACATTCAGTGACTGCGATGAAGCCAGTCGATGTTATTTGGTCAAACAACATAGAAACAGGAATACAGATAAGAGATAGACTTGAAAAGGCACAGTTTAAAAAAATCACACAGGTAAATATAAACCGAGAAAATAAAAAATATTTGGTAGGAGATAAAGTTTGGATAAAGACGAACAAACGCTTAGGTAATAAGTTGACCCCAATATGCGTAGAAGGCATAATAGAAGCAGACTTAGGATCAACAGTCTTAATAAAGGGGAGGGTGGTCCATAAAGACAATATAAGAAAATAAGAAATAGCAATTAATATAAAAAAATATCATTCTCTTCCTTAGAATAACATCAACGTTAGTAATACTTCTAATGACGACTTTTACGACCGCAACTGTTAAACTGACTAACTACACACTTTCGGACTACATACCAGTAACAGACGGCGACGTTACCATTTGGGACGAGTACGGCTACCTCGGACACACAACGAACGTGACATCATACGAGACGTACGCGGACGAAACCAGACGGACCTTAGAACTGTTTAAAGAAGACCACATACGTAACGTGCTACTCACTGACCTCGGACATATCGAGATGCTAATAGCAACGCTTAAGGTTAACCACAGAAACCCTCGCAGCATAAACCACTTAGGGACTGCCCTAAAGGTCATAGCAGGGACTCCTGATTTCGACGACTGGGAACATATTAAGTTCAAGCAAACACAAATAGCAGATTCACAAAACTTACAGATCGAATTAAACAATAAATTTCAGACTAGACTCAACGAACTTACAGAAATCGTTAACTCAATTAACAAGATAGAAGGAATTGACATGGATCATTTGTACGAAACAATTTTAGCAAAAAATAGAATGATTATATCAAATTTACAAAATTTAATTCTTACCGTAACCCTTTCTAAAATAAACCTGATCAACCCAGTAATGTTAGACAACATCGATGTCAAGGAGATGACACTTAAGCACTTCACTAATATTAGCGTAACCGATTTATTAGAAGTTGCTAGTATTAAGGCTTTCCAGAGTAATGATATTTTGTACTTTTTAATTAAATATCCTATACCTAAGTTAGTAAGTAAAAAAATAAATGTATTCCCTGTTCAACGATCCGGTAAAGTTTTGGACTTCGAGAAGACTAACATCGTAGCGGATTGCGGCACCGTTATATTTACTGTCGGCGAATGCAACGCATCAATAGGCAATAAAATCTTCTAGCTGTGCGCAACAACTGATAGCTGGAACTTTTGCACAATGCAGTACCCGACCTGGACATCTGGATAAATTTATGATAATAGATGATGGCGCAATTATCATCAACGAGGCAACTGTAAACATCTCAAGTTACTCGGGCCCATCATCATTCATCTCTGGAACCTACCTAGTGAACTTCTATGACGACATCATAATCAACGAAACTCGGTACGTCAACAATTATGGTGTCCTTAGGAAAAAGCCAGTAGTCTCAGCTGTCACTCAAATCAACGTGACTATGCCTTAGCCTACCCTTCCTCCACGAAATGAGTCTGGTGAATCTACAACATATTGGTCAACTAAAATCCACGTTGACATACGGGCCCATATGGAGCTGCGCAATCACGCTGGCAGTCGTCTTCGGTTTATTGATGCTAGCGTATAAGATCCAGCAACGCATCAAACAACGAGAGCGAACCACAATCATAAAAAATCTACAAGCAGGCTCTAGAAAGACCGAGGACGCTCTTAACTTGGCAGAGGGAGGAGTTAACACCACTTAGGCTGACATAGGCTAACCGGATACGCGTGCAGCAGAGTTGCGCCACTCAGCGATTTGGAGGCTATCCATAAGTTCAACATACGCGACAAAGTTGCGTCCGTCAACAAATGCAATATGATCCGTACGCCAAGTGGCCACTGGAATGTGTCACGAGGCGCACGATCAGCATTCTGCCGCATCGCTGCCCGCATCGCTGCCCACATCGCTGCCGGGAGTCCGTAGCTTACGTTATGCATAGGATTGTATTCATAAGTTAGTTTTAGAAGAACCCTCAAACGATCACAACTGATCTGTTCATAAATAAAGAATAAATAAATAATTCTTATGTTGTTATAATTTGTACAATATTAGAATGCAGCTTGTTAGTTATGTCCCACAAGACTGGCCGACGCTCAATTGCCTGAATAAGTGCTGATTTGTTACCATATTCCTCAAAATTTTTGAACCAACTCTTGCGTGCCGACATGTTGTTTGTTTTTTATGACTGTTACTGCCCGTAACATTTTAACATAACATTTTAACATTTTCATTGTTCAGCACTACCGTACCACCAGTAGCCAACAGAACTGCAGACCTTAAATGTACGTACGGTACTGAAGCTGTACGAGACCATTTTTTGTATATGAAGTTTTTACAGTACGGGAGCTGTACAGGCTTCTGCGTACAGGCCTTAAGTAAGGATATCGACCTTAGACGTTAAGAGCAACACTGCATGATAATGTTATATAACATAACTTTAACATCAAGCGAGCTATGTTAGTTCAGTTGGTATTCTGCATGTAAAGCGAACAGACGTAATAAAGACTTATAAATATTAACACGGCATTCTACAATTCAGAAGTGGGATGGAAAATATTAACATAAATGATTTCAAAGTAGTTCAATTGAAAAAGTGGCTGTCTTTGTTAAAATTGCCCAACAAACGGCACCAAGGCGGAATTGATTGCGCGGCTGACCAGGATTTCGCCTGAGCAATGTGGATGTGCGCCGCAGCTGGACACGGACGAGGAGCCGGAGGGCAATGCAGAACATGGCGGCGAGCTGGAGAGGGAGATCGGCGGCGCCAAAAGCAGTAGAAATGCGGAGTGCGGAACATCAATTCAACAGGAAAGAGAGTCTGAACTTTTGCAAATGGTTCAGCAGCTACAGGCTGAAAATGAGGCGTGCAAGCAAATTAGAAGCGAGTGGCGGCAAATGCAGCAAATGCGCGGGGGCAGCAGTCAGATTAGCGGCGTAAGCTGTAGCGTCAGTGGCAACGCTGTTGCTATCGAGGGTGGCAACGCTAGTGGCAAAGATGGCAGCGGTGGAAGTAGTGCTGATCGTATACCAGTAGAGGGCGTTGGCGACAATGCAGTAGATGGCGTTTGCAGCGCAAACAATGTCAGAGGCGTCGCAGCTGACACCAATAACAGTGGCGTAAATGCTGCTGTGGAACAGCCGATAACAAGAGATGGCAAATTCTCAACTAAATTGTTGTCGTTGGCAAAAGAGACAGCGATGGACTTTAATGGTGGCACAGGCGTCCAAAAATATTGGAAAAATATACGATTTGGACGAGGCGAGCCTGCATATGCTATTGATCGGCAAACTTAAGGGAGAGGCGCAACGCTGTGTGCAGGAGAATCCGACACGCATGCTGGAAACGTTTAATAGTTTGTGCGAGCAGCTTGTCTCGGTGTTTGGCAACAAGGTCACAAAGTCGGACATGAGACGAAAATTTCATGAGCGGACATGGCGCGCGGAAGAAACATTCATCGCATATTATGAAGCGAAGATGTTTTTAGCGCAGGAAATCAACGTCGATATAGAGGAATTATTGGAAAAAATAATAGAAGGGATACCGGCAAAAAATATGCGTGATCAAACACGTATCCAGTGTTTTTCCAGCCCTGAAAAATTGTTGAAGGCGTTTGCAAATATAAGCTTGCAGGAGAAAAAGTCGGATGTGAAGGATTCTGGTGGGGCATGTAAACGAAGAGATGGCAATAATGAGATGCGCTGTTACAACTGCAATGTAAGAGGCCCCATTGTAAAGGATTGCAGGAAACCAAAACGTGAGGCTGGCTCGTGCTTCAAATGCGGAGAAATGGGGCATTATATTGCGCAATGCCCACAACACAGAGGAGTAATGCCAAACAAGTTTGTAAGATGTTTTAAAATATTTTTTCTGCATATCCTAAGCTATTTTTGGTTACAGATTGTCTCATAGACTCGGGTAGTGCGATTTCATTAATTAAAAGTTCATTTGTTCCTGGAAATATTGTAAAGTTGCCAGTATTAAAATCCTATTACAGCATAAATAAGAGCCGACTTGAAGTATATGGGAAATTCTATGAGTCAAAACGTTGTAGTTGGAAGGGATTTTATGAATGCTTGTTGTTTGGATATTGATACATCTCTCGTAAATGTGATTGTTGCGGAAAATACTGAAAAGGCTGTAATTATGCAAACTAAAAATGTACGAAAGGATGAAGTGAATATAGGCGATAATGTGCAGCATTTGTACGAAAATAGAGGAAGTTTTATGAGCAGTTCATTACGTGAGGATACGGCGGACGACAAGGGATCAGAAGCAGTAAAGAATTTTCCAATACCGGACAAAACACAAACTGTGCAGAGATTTTTGGGGCTATGTTCATATTTTAGAAGATTTATTAAAGATTTTTCAGTCATTGCGAAGCTATTATATGATTTATTAAAGAAAGATAAACAGTTTGTATTTGGGGAAAACGAATTAGAATGTTTTAATGTTATGAAGGAAAAACTTATGCAATCACCTGTATTAGCGATTTATGATCATAGGGATGAAGTTGAGTTACATTGTGATGCTAGTGCAATAGGTTTTGGTGCAATGTTGATACAAAAAAAAAAAAAGATGGCAAGATGCATCCTATATTTTATTTTTCAAAAAGGACGTCTGAGACTGAGGCAAAGTACCATAGTTTTGAGCTCGAAGCGTTGGCGATTATATAGGATTTATTTGCAAGGAAGAAAGTTTAGGATTATAACTGACTGTATAATCATTCAAAAACCAAACAAGAACCAGCACAGAAGTGCTCAGTGTGACTATATTGGCTAATAAGTACAGCACAACAATGGCTGTTAAGGCAATGACTCAGAACTGCGCAATAGATAAGGTTAAACTTACCATGCAGGCTGGCACATTCAATAATATGAATAATGCAATTTCCAAATTTGTAAATAGTTGTACTGACGCCAGCGGACAGTCTAATACTGTTCTGCACTATAAGCAGAACACCCAAAATAACAACAGAGGTAGCCGTGGTAATTATCGTGGCAGAGCCAAAATAATGGCTATCAATACAATAATTACCGTTATAACAACAGAGGACGTTCTTATGGGAACGGCCGCGGTAACAACCAAGGTAGATTCAATTCTAACCGAGGTTACTGCCAGAATAGACAAAACAATAATAAAAGCAATGTTCGAGTTACCCAAAATAATTCGGAAAACTCTCAGAATCCTTAAGATATTCAACAAAAAACAGAGTACACACAGTAAACTTATATCTCAGTATCTTCATCAAAATAAAAAACGAAAATACAGGTAAAACATTTACACTGTTACTTGATACTAGTGCAGATATATCTCTATTAAAGGAAAATATTGACTCATTTCAAAATGTCAATACACAAATTTCAACACAAATATCGGGAATTGGGCAAGGTTCAGTTTTTTCAAAAGGCTTAGCATTCGTAGAACAATATACAGGAAAATATGTAATCCCACACGACTTTCATTGAGTCGAAGAAAATTTTTTCGATCCCTTGCGATGGCATTATTGGTATAGACTTCTTTAAAAAAATATAATTGCCAATTAGATTTCACACAAACAAGTGACTCTTTAATACTTCGGCCAAATAACTTAAATTACCCAATACATTTTCCAATAATTCACACTTGTGATAACAATGCCACAATACTTCCAGCTCGTTCTGAAGTAGTCCGTAAAATTAAAATTTCATCTTCCGAAAATAACATTTTCATTCCAAATCAAGAAATTGAGAAAGGAATCTTTATTTACTTATTTATTTATTTGTTTGTTTATTGTCAACTATGATCAGCTGACATAAAATCCAAATTAATTAAAAGAAAAATAAAATTAATAATTGAAATTAAAATTATGTAAAATTAAGTTATATATAAATCTGAAAGTAATTTAAGGTAAAAATTTATAAAGTTAACGTTAAAGCTCTGGGAAATTCAACAATAAAATAAGTGGTCCAACATTTGTTGCGTGGATTGGGAAAAACGCAAAAAAACCCTAATCAGACCAGCGTTAGACAAGTAGTTAGTGGTTAGTGGTTACGATTAGATAAAGCAAAAAAGATCGATCTTTTTAGTACTGGAATTGAGGACTCCAAGGATATAAGAGAATAAAGTTTGTTATAGTCAGAACATAAAACACGGAATGGTTCATGTATTAAATAGTTGCTCGAGCAACGATCAAGGCTAAGGGGTAAAAAGTTACGAGTAGCTCTAATCGGAACAGCTAATTTAATTCGACTTAGGCCCGATTTCTCAATGTCCGATTAGTCAACTTATTCTAAGTTTAGTCGAATTTGGGTTTATATGAGAAACAAACTAACCGGAGGGCTGGGTCTCGGTTAAAATTTATAGCGCGTTGAAGTCACGATATATCGATAAGAATCATCTTTAAGGCAAACAGCTGTCCCTTGAATTGTATATTTATTTTGTTATTAAAGCAAAATGGCATCGCATAACAGAGTTTTTTTACATCCATGCAACGGAGACGCAATTTGACGAAATAGAGCAAAGAGTAAATAACTCGCTATTTCTTTTGTCCGCAAACAGTTAGCTTCGCCGACTTCTTTTCTTTGAGCAGAACGCAAATGATGCTGGGCTGCCGACCTCCGTTTGTCGATCTGAACTGCCAGCTGCTTCAAGAACGACATTAGCCCCATCAACATTTACATCAATAACTTAATGCACGATTGCATCTGATTCTTTTTCAATAAATATTGCTAAAATTTAAGAAATTATTTTAATACTTTTCAAGATTACATTTTAAATAAATACGTACCATCATCATCAACCAAATTTTCCAATCCAGTGGCAGTTTTACGAAAGCAACGGGTTTTTAAAGTAATATCAGATACTGAACTAGGGTAAAGAATTTCGATGGATAGTTCTAAGGTTGGATGGTAGGTAGCTTCCGGAAGCACTAGAGGGGGTATTCTACTAGCATTACTGCAATCTGAGTCAGAAACAAATATTAAGTCCAACATTCTACCACTACTGTTATGCACCCTGTTAACTTGTGATAGGCCTAACTCCAGTAGGCCATCTATAAAATCATCGGAAGTGACTGGTAATACCGCCGAAGATGTGTCAATCACAGACCATACAACATGTGGCAGATTAAAATCACCAACCACTATCAGATTATCCATATCTGTCAACAATGACGAAACAAGTTGCAGGGCACTCAGATGGGATGAGTAAATGTTAATATCAGAAGGAGGAGGAATATAAGAACAAGTAACATAAAGTGAACGGCCATTTAGTAATATTTTAACACATAGAAACTCTATGTCCGGAAGATCCTGAGAAAGAATCTGTTCAGAGGAAATACAGGAGTCAACAGCAATGAGAACACCACCCCCCTTGCGGGAAGTGCGATCGCATCTGTACAAGTTATATTTAGAGGGAAAAAAACGGAATAATCAGAAATATCGGGTTTTAACCAGGTTTCATATAATTTGGCAAGTTTAGTGTTAAGGCCTCTAACATTTTGGTAGGCCAAGCTAATTACATTTGTTAGTTTTTTGCCGACGACGTGGAGGCCACAGGGTGGCTAACAGGCTGTGCACTAGTAATCTTAATACCATTATTATTATAATTATCATTTGCCTATTCACATACTCCTTTACAACGAGCTGTGGCGGCCAAAACTTTTCTGAACAAATCGTCGTGAAAAGTTCGGGCGGAACACTCAACTTAAAAGAAGATATGCTTCGGGCGTGTTTGAATTTAAATTTTTCCACCCTAATATGTGGGACTTGATATAACTTTTAATGTAGGCACTAACATCATCCGATGAAGTATCGGATGCTAGCCTAGACACGAAGATAAATTTATTGAATTAGGCACAACAACAAGAGGCTTGGCAGCGCCGGCTGTACCTACAGTAGGATTACTAGGCACACAAGCTGTCGAATCGGAGGGCACTAGTAAAGGATTGTTAGCTGTGGTTAAGTTATTACTAGGATATCTAGCTGGCGAGTTAAAAACCATTAATGGGCCAGCAATAGGACCCGTTGTCTGATTATTGCTTGGCACCAGTAGTGGCTTGGTTGGCAAGACAGGTGGGACACTAGGTGGAAAAGGACCCGAAGTCTTTTGCGCTTCGGAGATTCAGTCATAATCTTGCCGTTTTTAAAATTCGCCTCAAGCTCTTTAAAAGCCGTATGCAGATTATTAAACGCTTTGTTCATAGATACAAAGCTTAGGTGAGTCTGCCTTATGAATTGAGCAGTTTCCTTCTCAACCTCATTGCAGGACTCACAATACCATTTTAGACCAGAGTCAGCAACTAAGCAGTCACTTATTATTGGCAGTAAAGCCATCACATTTCATGTGGATCGCGTTGTCACACAATCTACATAAAATAAAGTCTTGGTTGGTTGTACCAACCGTTTTACAATTCTTGCTGCAGCATGTAAACATATTGAAAATGTAAACAATGAAATAAGCAAATCGAAGTGCTAAAACAAAACAATGAAGAGTGCAAGTATATATGTATGTATTAAAGTTTCAATGCAATGAGTACGTTGAAACGGTAAGAATCAAGAGAGCAAGAGCGCGTGAGCAGACAGAACCGCAATAACGTCGGATAAGAGCGGACGAAAGCGGGAGAGGACTGATGCTGAAAAGTGAGAGTAATAAAATTGACAAGCTGTTTGTTGTTAGTAGACACAGAATATGCAAATGCAAGTATACGTATATATATATATATATGTAAGTATGTTTTATTTAAGTAAGGCACAGCAGCGTCAAATCAACTGCAAATTAAAGTGTGTAAAAACTTGGCAAAACTCTTTTTTGCAAACGTAAATATATACACGTATATTTGCAATCACTGCTAGAATTATTTACCAGATTAAACAGAGTTAAACACCGTTCACAAACACAAATGAACAACAAGTGGAATCGTTGCAGTCGGACGCAACCGACTGCGGCATACTCGATACCAGTATTAAAACCGGTAAAAAGAGGCGTGATTGCAGAGGGGTACGGATGCGGCAGGGGTGTACGCTGCCTTAAAGATTTTCCGAAGCAGATGGGGATGCCACAAGCTATTTTCCTTATAAATTTGGTGACTCTAGCTCAAGGTTTGTAAAAGGTGAGGAAAGGGGCGGCTGGGGGCGGTATGGGTAGTTGTGGCATCAACATTTTTGATGCAGATCTTTGTGGAATGTCAATTGCTATCTTCATACCAAATTTGGTGAATCTAGCTCGAAGTTTCTAAAAAGTGGGGAAAGGGGGGCTGCGGGTGGTACGGGTGGGCGTGGCTTCCAAATTTTTGATGCAGTTCTTTGTGGAATGTCAATTGCTATCTTCATACCAAATAAGGTGACTCTAGCTCAAAGTTTGTAAAAGTGTGGAAAGGGTGGGCTGGGGGCGGTATGGGTGGTAGTGGCTATCTTTTACCAAATTTGGTGGCTCTAGCTCCACAACTCTGGAAGATACACGCATTCCCGTTTTTACCGATGCGTTGGGTTGGATGGGGGCGGCTAGGGCAGTACTGGTGGGCGTGGCATCAAAGCTTTTGATGGGGGGTCATCATCACCTATCTTGGCACCAAATTTGGTGGCTCTAGCCCAAAATCTGTGGGAGATATAGCCATTTCTGATTTCAAAATGCATGGGGGCTGGGGGCGGAATGGGTGGGCTCCAAAACGTTGATGCAGTTTTTTAGGGGTTGCTAGTAGCTATCTTCCAACCAAATTTGGAGGCTCTAGCTCCACAACTCTGGAAGATACACGCATTCCCGTTTTTGACGAAGCGTTGGGGTGGATGGGGGCGGCTAGGGCAGTATCGGTAGGCGTGGCATCCAATTTTGATGCAGTTTTTGGGGGGTCATCATCACCTATCTTGGCACCAAATTTGGTGGCTATAGCTCAAAAACTGTGGGAGATATGGGCTATTTTGACTTTAAAATGCGGGGGGGCTGGGGGTGGAATGGGGGGGCGTGGCTCCAAAATTTTTGAATCAGTATTTTGGGGGTTGCTAATAGCTATCTTCTTACCAAATTTGGTACTTCTAGCTGTAAGGATGTGCGAAATATGTGGATTTATCGGTTTTGAGTTATCGAATTTATCGATTTGGCAGCCCATCAGTTATCGTAGAACCCCCATCATGACACTTTAATTTACTATCCCATAGATAAAGAGAATTGGAAAGTTTCAAGTCTCTAGCTTGAAGGGTGTGGAAAAAAGTTGCGAACATACAGACGGACGGACGGACAGACGGACGGACACCATGACGGACATTGCACAAACTCAATACACTCTTTACCTTCGGTATCGAGTATAATAAATACTTAAGAGCACGCAAAAACACGACCGTCACCAACGAAAGACAGCATAAGATTGTTTATCGGGAATATAATTTCCAAAAATAAACAAACTTTTGTCCGAATATTGAATACAACAACTACAGTAAAAATAATAAGCCTTCAAGACATTAAAATAGAAAAGCTAAGTCGCTATGCAACAGTCCAAGAAATTAGCCCAGATCGCCAAGAAATGGTGATGTTAAAACTTAATAAGAACTTTCCCAAATTATTCAAAAAACAATTAAAAGATCTCTGCACCAACTATACAGACATATTTGGACTAGAAACCGAATCTATATCAACCAATAATTTCTACCAACAAGAATTAAGGTTGAAAGATACTGAGCCAGTGTACATAAAAAATTACAGAATACCTCATACTCTTAAAGAAGAAGTAAACAAACAAGTAGAAAAACTCATCTCGGATAGAATAGTAGAACCATCTGTTTCAGAATACAACAGTCCGATTTTACTAGTACCAAAAAAATGATTACCAGGTTCTGATACCAAAGGATAGCGATTAGTAATAGACTATCGTCAAATAAATAAAAAACTACTGTCCGATAAATTTCCGTTACCAAGAAAAGATGACATTTTTGATAAATTAGGTAGAGCTAAATATTTTTCATGCTTGGATTTAATGTCCGGCTTCCACCAAATAGAGTTAAAAGAAGACTCTAGAAAAATTACGTCCTTTTGAACGAGCAATGGCTCTTATCGTTTTACGCGATTACCCTATGGTTTAAAAATAGCGCCAAATTCTTTTCAAAGAATGATGACAATAGCTTTTACTGGATAAGACCCTTCACAAGCATTCTTGTATATGGATGACTTAATAGTCGTCGGTTGTTCCGAAAATCACATGATCAAAAATTTAACAAATGTTTTTGACTTGTGTAGGAAACGCAACCTTAAACTATATCCAGAAAAATGCTCATTTTTTATGCATGAATTGACTTTTCTAGGTCACAAATGCAATGACCACGGTATTATGCCAGATGACAAAAAATATGATGTCAAAGAAAAATACCCAGTCCCTACGGACGCAGATAGCGCTAGAAGATTCGTTGCATTTTCCAATTATTACAGACGTTTTATAAAAATCTTTGCAGATTATTCACGTCACATAACGAGATTATGTAAGAAGAATGTAAAGTTTGAATGGTCCGATGAATGCCAAAAAGCAATCGATTATTTGAAAAAGCTCTAATTAAACCTCTCTTACTAAAATACCCAGATTTTAGTAAAGAATTTTGCATCATCACAGATGCCAGTAAATTAGCCTGCGGAGCAGTTTTAACTCAAACATATGGAGATAAACAATTGCCCGTAGCATATGCTTCTCGCTCATTCACAAAAGGCGAAAGCAATAAAAATACAACCGAACAAGAATTAGCTGCAATTAACTGGGAAATAAAACATTTTCGACCATACATATATGGTCAACACGTCTCTATTAAAACAGACCATAGACCATTAACATATTTGTTTTCAATGGTCAACCCCAGTTCGAAACTAACGAGAATGAGACTTGATTTAGAAGAGTATGATTTTAATGTAGAATATCTCAAGGGAAAAGACAACTTTGTGGCAGACGCCCTATCACGGATCACAATATCCGTATTAAAAGACATTCACAATAAAGTCCTGAAAGTCACTACCAGGCAGCAAAGTAGACAGAATAAAAACTGTACAGTAAATAATGAAGAACTTTTGCCAAGGCAAAGTCTAAAAATGTATCCAAGCCCAACGTATACGAAGTCATCACAAATGACGAGGTACGAAAAATAGTGACCTTGCGTATAACTGAATCTAACTGACTTTTAAAACAAGGAAATAATGTTATCGCAAGAATTGATGTTAGCGATTTGTACACCAATGGAATTCTCGACTTTGGTCAGTTCTTCCAAAGGCTTGAAAAGCAAGCCGGTATACTAAAAATCAGCCAACTCAAAGTGGCACCGAGCGAAAAAATCTTTGAATCAATTTCAATAGATAATGGGCAATAAAATATTAAAATCATTAAGAGTAGCGCTACTCCAGCCGGTGACCCTAATAGAAAATTAACAAATAAGAAGGCCCTAGTCGGGAGAGCCCGACTAGAAGATACCCTGAACCCAGTTGCAGTAAATATATTAAATTTATATAATACTTTGGTATAATGATCAATCGATTAAATGCGATATCTCCGGTGTTTCTTAACCGATTTGGACGAAATTTTCAGAAAAGTTCTATCGTTACCCATTACTTCAACCCTAATTTTTACATTTTCCAAATTCGATATTTTTTGTTATCGATTCCATGTGTATATCGGAAACCAGAACAGTTATCGATAATATATAATTCGTTTTGCATCGCAACGGACGTGTTTTTTTTATGCGCTTCGCTTTTTTACTATTGTGCGTTTTATTTCTGCTATTAATTTCGCGTCTTTGTGTAAACTAATAGTTTTGTGACTTTGTGTTTTGTCGGTTTGCCTAAACCCAAAGTGGACAGTAAATTAACAATTTAATTTGCATTTGTTTTAAAGTGATTCCAAACACAACAAAAAACTGCAGTTCAGCATACTGAAAAATTTGCTCAACTTGCTGCCGCCTGCTTTGTTTTTGTGTTTTTACGCTCACTCTCTCTCTCTTTTTTTTCAAGCGCTTCGCTCCCATTGCATTAAACCGTTTCTTGATCGTTTACTCTAACGCGCTCTTTTGTGTTGGTGTTGGTCGCGGTCAAACTTTTCTCCGTTGCTTGTTGTTTTCGGTGGTCGCGCTCGCGCCGTTTTTGTTGGTAAAGCTGTGAAGTAAGTTTTGTTTGTAGCTTTACTATTTGCACATTAGGGTGGACCTGTATTTGAATCATAACAATTTTCTGCAGCGATATTTTTTATTTTTTATTTGTATTTTTCTTTTCTTTTAATAAATTAAATAAAAATGTCTGTCTGCTGCTTTGCGAATTGTCAAGTCCGCGCAAACTCTAAAATGGGTTTCGTCTGCTGCTGGATGTGCACAAATGTTGCTCATGAGCAATGTGCTTGCATTAATGGCCGTGTCTCAGACCTCATGAAGGTTACTAATTTAGAGTGGCCGTGTTGGTCATGTTTGGAGAAAAAAAAAGACATTGCAAGCTTTATAGAAACTCAACTTGGCTTAGAGGGCGTTTTCTGCCAGTTGAATAAACTGTGTGAAAAATTCTCATCGGTTCAAAGAAACCTTAACGAGAAAAATCTCGTAATGGATTCTCCAAAGCGTAAAAAGGCCAACGTTGGGCAGTTATCGGGCTCTGTGATGTCGGAAAATACTCCAAACGCTCCGATACCACAGTGTAAAATAAATAAAGTAAATAAAAATCTTCATGTCCCTCCTACTAAAATTATCGAGAACTTAGATGATATACCTATAACTCCCATAGATATTGTGTTATCTGATCCCGATCCTTCGGTTCCTTTGGTGGTTAGTAGTTTTGATGTTAATCAACAAAAAAACTCTATCAAACTTAAAGAGCCAAATATTCAATTATCCGAGACTGAGTCTTCCAAACCAGCCTCAGTGGAGGATATAATTAAAAAATTTATTGCTGTTCCACCTAAAAAACAAATATTTGTTTCAAGGCTTCCCCCTGATTTAACATCAGATGATGTCAAGGTCTATATCAAGGCCAAATCGAATGCCAATTTCACGGTGGAGAAATTCAAATTTGCTTATGATCGGAACATTTCGTCTTTTAAAATCAGTGTTTCGAATCAAGATTTTTGCACTATATGCTGCAAAGAATTTTGGCCAGAACACATAATTGTGAAAGAGTATACTGCAAGGAAGAAAAAAAATCGGCCCCCGATTGTATCTACCCTTCCGGTGGTTGGTTCTAAGGTAACTCTCCCAATTACTGATAGTTCAAAAAACTAACATCCACCTTCTTACTTGGCTTTTAGAATGTAAGAGGTCTTTGCAGTAAACTCACTAGTTTATACCTTAATAGTCTTTCTTTCGCTTTCCATGTCATTGCCTTTACTGAAACGTGGTTAAGGCAAGACATTCTCAATTCCGAAATTCTATGTAGTACATATTCTATTTACAGAAAGGACCGTAATCTTCGGCGTGGTGGTGGAGTGCTTATTGCTGTGAATGTAGACTTTCCTTCTGAAACAGTCGTATTAGATAGTTCTTCTGATATAGAGTTTATTACTGTAAAGCTAAATATTTACGGTATTAACATTTTTATCACTTGTTCGTGTATACCTCCTTCCTCTGATCTCTCTATCTATGAGACACATCTATCTGCTATCCATTCTGTCTCTGCCTTGCTTTCCGATCGCGATTTTCTTGTAGTTCTTGGTGATTTCAACATTGCTGAAGCTACTTTGATTTCTTCTCCTGACTCTGGTGCCCTGACTCCCGCGGCCCCGAATGAATTTTTAATCGACCTACTTGGGATGTCATTGAGTCAAATTAATGCTATCCCAAATTCTCTTAATAAAATGCTTGATCTGATTTTTGTTTTGGATTCATCATCTTCATCCGTTTCCCGTTCCCAGCCTATATCTTATCCCGAAGACTTATACCATCCTACGTTGGAGCTATTGATTAATTTACCTTCCCGGACGCGTTGCAATATCAAGATGCCTTTGAGTCGAGTTCGTCAATTTCGGAAAACTGATTTTGAGGGACTCGCTCTGCTTTTATCCCAAACTGACTGGTCTCCCCTCTATGAGTCTGACGACTTGGACGTGGCAATCAGTATTTTTTATAATACCTTACATTCTTTATTTGATTTATGTGTCCCGGTTGGTAAGCTGAACAGGTCTAACAAACCTGTGTGGTTTACCCGAGAGTTGACAATTCTCAAAAATCGAAAATCTAAACTCTACAAGAGATTTAGAAAAAACGGCTCATCGGTTGCCTATTCTGCATACTTGATTGCTCCTGCCAGTTTTGATATCTTAAATAACCAATGTTATAAGAATTACCTGACTCGGTGTAGATTACAGTTTCAGCAGGATCCAAAGCGTTTTTTATTTTGTTAATGCGAAGCGTAGGTCATCGACACTCCCAACGGAAGTATTCTTTGAGGAAACGAAGGCCAATTCTGATCAGGAGATTGCAAATATATTTGCCCAATTTTTTCAAACGACTTATAGCTCATTTCAATCTCAAGTCGATTTGCCTTACCCTTATCGGGTTAATGGCTCGAATCGCATCTTTGGACTGAAAATCACTGAAAACTCACTTTTAAATAATCTACATGGTTTGAAACCTATATTTTCCCCAGGACCTGACGAAGTGCCAAGCTGCGTGCTTAGACACTGTGCTCATGGTCTTTTAAAGCCGTTGCTTAAAATGTTTAACTTGTCCCTGGAGTTAGGCTCCTTTCCAAAAATTTGGAAAGAGTCATTTATTATTCCTCTCCATAAAAAAGGAAACAAATCTAATGTTCAAAATTATAGGGGTATCTCCAAGTTGTCTGCTATTCCTAAGATTTTTGAAAAATTAATTACCTCCCATCTTCAACACCTTTGCAAATCTATTATTTCACCGTGCCAGCACGGATTTATGAAACAATGATCTACTACCACTAACTTGTTAGAATTTACTTCATTTGTTATCAAGGGTTTTCAGGATAAATTGCAGACTGATGTTATTTATACTGATTTTAGTAAGGCTTTCGACTCTGTAGAGCATCGTCTCCTAATACATAAACTAGAACTCTTGGGCTTTTCAAATATTCTAGTTCTTTGGATTAAAGACTACCTAACTCTTAGAACTCAGAAGGTTTTATTTAAAGGGTCCGTTTCCAAGACGGTTCAGGTCACTTCAGGCGTTCCACAGGGTAGTCATCTTGGTCCTTTGTTATTTATTTTGTTTATAAGCGATCTTCCATCAGTTATAAAGTTCTCTCGGGTTTTGATGTACGCTGATGATGTAAAATTATGCACGTCGCGACGCGTCGGCTGCAACTCCCCTTGCTGCTCAACAGCTTCAAAGAGATTTAGACATCTTTCAAATGTGGTGTAAAGTAAATTTTTTAAATCTTAATTGCAGTAAATGTAAAGTAATTTTTTTTAGATATTTGCTCTTTTTTAATATATATTTTCTTGACAACAAACCACTAGATAGAATTGAATGGGTTGACGATTTGGGCATCGTTATGGACCCAAAGCTTAAGTTTGACAAGCATATTTCTTCAATTTCCAATCGAGCATCTGGTGTCTTGGGGTTCATTAAGCGCTGGTCGAAAGAGTTTAACGATCCCTACTTAACAAAAACTCTGTATACTTCTCTTGTACGACCGATTCTGGAATATGGATCTTGTATATGGTTTCCGAAATACGAAATTCATCAGAATAAAATAGAATCGGTACAAAAACTATTTCTACTCTTCGCACTTAGAGGTCTTAACTGGGACACTAACAATAATTTGCCGTCTTATCGTAGTAGACTTTTACTAATAGATTTTCCTTCTCTGAGTGATCGTAGAATAATGCTATCATTTTCCTTTTTTCACAAATTAATTAATGGTGAAATTGATTCTTCTGAATTAATTAACCAAATTAACTTTGCTGTTCCTATTAGAAATATTAGAAATTTTGTACCTATATCTCTTCAAACTTGTAATTCTAATTATGCTCTTCATAACCCTTTTCGTATTCTGTGTTCTATTTATAACGATCTTTCCCACTTAATACACAGTGCCACTCCTACTTGCTCTATTAAAAAGTTAGTTTTGTGTCATTTGTCTACATGTTCGCGATCATCGTAACCGCACGATAAGCGGAGCGCCCCTCGGTCGGATGGGCGGGAGGTGGGTCGCTTTGTGCGTGGGTCCGCGCGTTAACAAGCCGGTGCTTGGTATCGTTGGGCCACTTGACTGTACTGTTCGTTAGTACATCTACGTCCAATAAAAATACGTCCAATAATAATTTGAAGCAAACTTGTTCTGCTCATGGTATAGGATAACTTATATACAAAATCTGAAGTCTCTAGCTCTTGTAGTCTCTGAGATCCACGCGTTCATACAGACGGACAGACGGAAAGACGGACGGACAGACGGACATGGCTATATCGACTCGGCTGTTGGTGCTGATCAAGAATATATACACTTTATGGGGTCGGAGATGCTTCCTTCTGCCTGTTACATACTTTTGCACAAAACCATATACCCTTATTTACCCCTTTTATGGGTTAAGGGTATAAAAAGAGATAAAAGAAATACTGTCTACACTTCATGACGATCCAATCCAAGGAGGTCATACAGGCATAACAAAAACTTTAGCTAAAATAAAAAGACACTACTATTGGAAAAATATGACTCGTCATATCAAAGAGTACGTACGTAGATGTCATAAATGCCAAATGCCTAAAACGACATTTCATACAAAAACCCCTTTAACACTGACAGAGACACCAATATATGCTTTCGACAGGGTAATTGTTGACACTATTGGTCTATGACCAAGATCCGAACATGGTAACGAATATGCAGTAACGCTTATTTGCGATTTAACGAAATATCTCGTTGCCATTCCAATTATATAGAACTTTTAACGAATATATTTGCTCATACATTTCAGTTGACAAAAAAGACTGGGATTTATGACTGAAATGTTTTGTGTACTGTTTCAACACGACCCCCTCTATGGCACATAACTATTGTCCATACGAGTTAGTCTTTAGTAAACCAAATAATTTACCTTAATATTTTCACACAATAGAAAATATAAGCCCATTATACAACGTAGAAGATTATGTTAAAGATAGTAAATTTAGACTAGAACAGGCTTATAAGAGAGCTAGAATAATGTTAAAAAAAACATAAGACTAGGAATAAAGAATATTATGATAGAAATATTATTAATTTGGAATTAAAAATAGGAGATAAAGTTTTACTAAAAAATGAAACTGGCCATAAGCTAGACTCAGTATATTAAGGACCATTTAGCGTAGAAAAAATAGAAAATAAAGACAATATAATTATAAAAGGTAAAAGAAATAAAAAACAGAAAGTTCATAAGAATAGGTTAAAATTATACAATAGCTAAAACTTTCATGAAAGCACAGTCTGATCAACTGTTATTACACAAAAAAAAAAAAAATTTTATTACTTTTCTTTAAAAAAAAAAAAAAAACAAAAAAAAATAAACACACAAAACAATTAAAAAAAATTTTTTAATCTCATAAATATAACAATATAGTTTATTAATTATATATACGAGTATATATATGTATATATCTATATTATAAAACAAAGACATAATTACACTTTTAAAATAACTTCATAATATTACGTTATTTTTCAAAAGGAGGGAGATGTAGAATACACATATATCCAGTCTACACTGTACACACTTCAGATATATTAAACAGCAACACTTTGTTGTTGTCTAAACATTAAATCGGGCAACGACACTTTGTCGTTGCATAAACAATAAGCCAAGCACCCAGTGCTGGTAACATGATCGCGTAAGAATGCAACGCGCTCAAACGATGCCGCGTCAGCGTTCTCACGCTTTGACCACTTATTATACATATGTGTACACTCTCGCTCTCTTTATATTATATACTAAACTATGTACGGCTCTCGCGCTGACTTCTCTGCCGAAGCATTGGCCAGGCTTAAACTTAGAATTAAAGCGCAAATTCATTCAATAAAGGAATTTCAAAGCAAACAGTTATTTGTTTTCATTTTTAATTATTAACTTCAAAGCAATCAGTAATATGTTTCCAATCTAATTATTACATCTCATGTGTCTCCATCTGTCTAAAGACCCAATTTTCATCAAAGTGTTCTGGAGCTCCAATTAGTGGTCTTTCACAATAAAATGACCTGGAGTCCAAATGTCATCCCCATCTATGTCACTATTCAAGGTGACTAAGGGACGTGAGTTTAACACTACTTCAATTTGGCAGAGCAGTGTTGTAAACTCCTCAAATGTGAAGCTGTTATCGCCGATGACCCGCTTGAGATGGTGTTTTAGCGACTTTACTCCAGCTTCCTATATTCCTCGCATGTGGGGGCTTGCCGGCGGAATAATATGCCACTGGTTTATGCCTAAAAGTAGGCCAAAATAAACATGAACTGCCGCTCTTACCTTCCGCGGCTCTCAATGCAATGCTTACTCCTGCAACATTTGTTAAATTTCTCATATCCTAAGCAATTGTTCCCCTGTCTTGAATTCAATTCGAAATGTACTCTGAAACGAATCACAAGTTTTTTCTTTTGTCGCGAATTGAAGACCATCAGATTGTTCAAGGGAACAATTTCTTATTTACAAGTTACACACACCACGAAGAGGAAAATCGGTAGCGCCACCCCACCACAATACCACTTGATGCCTTCTTTTTCAAGCACCGGTGCAAGACTGCTATTTCCTTTTATAGCGGCGACCAGATCCTTGTCAAGTATTCTAGCTGCACCCACGAAGTTTGTGCCGTTGTCGGAATACATGTGTTCACTTTTGCCTTGGCCGATCGTGTTCACTGGTTCCATGTGACTCAGTTTCAAATATTCGCTCATGGAGGTGCTGTATTCCTTGAATTTGCGGGTGCTTCTTGAACTTGATTTCCACATGCAGTAGTCTTGCCTATGCCTGTTTCCGAGAGTTTCCTAACACAAAGTTTTTTCGGAATGATATTGAGACTACCAGCCGGCCATTTTCATCCTACGTAGTTTTTTCTCGGAACACCTTTTCACAAACAGTGTTATCTTCCAAGTCGTTGGAGACACTTTCCAGCTCTCAGAAGCGCTCCAGATCGTCCAGACAAATCGTTGTGGTTGCGCAGACCACTTTATTGCTGAACGATCTAGCTTTGTTGCCGGAGACAATCCATCCAAGTTCGGTTTTTTGACCCAGAGTTCCTTTGATTTTCTTTACTTTTCCCAACATAATTAAAGGGAGTAAGTCAACGCTGATTATGACATCAATACGGCTGGGCTCATTGAAGTGTGGGTCTGCTAGCTTGCAGCCCATCCAATCTTTACTGACATTCATGTCAATTTTCTTGATTTGTACTAGTTTTAGCATCACAAGCGCTTGTGTTTTCGAAACGAATTTGCTTTTAAACCTGGGCCTAATCATTAAGCCCATGATTCATCTTTTATATATTCTTTAGCTCCTTTTTTTAATTTAAGTGTCATGGGTTTGACGATGTTTGCGAAGTTTGGAATGAATTTTCTATAATATTCACATAAACCTAAAAATTCTGTTATTTCTTTCGGAGTCTTTAAGATAGGGTAATTAATTACAGCTTCTATCTTGTTTGGATTTGGTTTTATTCCTTCGGTTGTTACAACATGTCCTAAAAATTATGTTTCCTTTTTTAGAAATTCACACTTGTCTAATTGCAATTTTAAGTTGGCTTCCCTTAGTTTTGCGAATACCTTATTTAGGGACAAAATGTGCTCTTCCAATGAAGTGAAGTAGATTATAATGTCATCTAAATAGACTAAACAATTTTTGAAGATTAAATCTTCCAATAAATTGTTCATACAACGTTGAATAGTTGCTGGTGCAACCAATCCCAAACGGCATACGTGTGTATTCGTAATTCCCATGTGTAGTGGAAAATGCTGTCTTTGGTATTGAGTTAGTATCCATTTGGATTTGAAGATAGCCTTTTGCTAAGTCGAGAGCTGTGAAGTATTGGCATCTGCCAAGTTTATCTAAAATTTCGTCCATTATTGGAATCCGGAATTTGTCGTCAATTGTGTTTTCATTTAGAAATCTGTAGTCAATTACTACTCTATAGTTTTGTTTTCCTGAGGCATCTAAACTCTTTGGAATTACCATTACTGGTGAATTATAAGGCGAATCAGATTTTCTTAATATCCCTTGCACTAACATTTCTTTGAATTGTTTCTCTATTTCCTCATGTTATATTTTGTAAATAAAATCTTCATGTTTTGCTACTATCGAGTGTTTACTGGGAAAGTAAAATTTTCTCCTTCATGGTACTGAATATCTCGAAATTTATGTAGTAACTTCGAAACGCACATTTTTTCTTCGTCAATTAGATGATCAAGTCGAAATTCATTTGACTCTTTTAATTTTCGTTTATTGCGAAATTGAACTCTAGGTCTTCAAATGAAGGTGGATCTAGACAATCTGGTGCTGATTCTTCCTCTACATTTATATTTTGATCATATATAAATATGAATCTGTATTCTCCTAATGTAACGGCTCCTTCTTCATAATTAATTTTTGCCATGCCAGCTTCTAAGTAATTTCTTCTAAGTAATAAATAATAACAACTTGAAAACTTATGTAAATAAAATCTGTTTGAATGGACATCATTTACGTGAACCTATTTTAATGCATTCTGTTAGTTTTATATTACCATTGATTGTGTGAACATTAAGTTAATCGTTTTTTATTGGAAAGTTTAGGTAATTTTTAAAAATTATAATAATAGAAGACGATTACACACTATAACGGGTTATAATCACATTTATGAATGTGTTACTATTATTTATTGGTCCGAGGCAAGTGCTTGAAAATTTTCAGTGGTTTCCATTTTTGACACTCCGCTGTTACTTTCTTTCTGCTTTTTCTGTGGTTGGTTTTGATAATGAAATGCTTGTGCATTTGAAGCTTTATTATTTATTTATTTATTTTCAGCTAAGAGCAGCTGACATTAAAATGAAAAAAAATTTAATATAAATTAAAAAATAGTTAAATTCATTAATTTAATTATAATATAGAATTATATATAAATCTAAAGTCTACTTGAATACGGGGGTAAGTAAACTAGAGGAACCCAGTTAAAACTTCTTAGGGCAAATAGAAGAAATTTCTTCTGCACAGGTTCAATTCTATCCTGGTGAATCAAGTATTGTGGGGACCACACACAAGATCCATACTCCAGGATAGGACGTACTAGGGATGTATAAAGCGGTTAGTGGTGTAGGAATCGTTAAACTCTTTCGACCACCGCTTGATGAAGCCAATGACATTAATGGACTTATTGACCATCGACGAAATATATTAGTCAAATTTTAATTTAGGATCAAGAATAATGCCTAAATCTTTAATTTCAAACACGCGGTCAAGTGGTGAAGCATCAAGCAAGTAGTGAGCAGTATGAGGGGTACTTCTACAAAAATACATGACCTTACATTTTGAACAATTTAGATTTAGTAAGTTAGTACGGCACCAGGCTGACAATGCACCCAAATCCAACTGTAGTAAATTACACAGGAAAGCATCATTATAGGTGAAACATAGCTTTACATCATCAGCAAACAAATGGTATATACGTAAGAGCTAGCAATAACAAAGATTTTAAAATTGGCGGACAACTTGAATATACCCCTAAAATTTTTAACGTTAGACTTAGAAGAACTTTTATGGAGTGGAATAACAAAAGATTCATTCCATATAGCAGGTTTTAGCTGGGCTAACTCTCGCGGTGCTGAGGGTACGTGCCAACAAATTTATATTTGTGGCGGCTACGGCAATAATAACACAATTAGGTTATGCTTTTTATACATATATTTTAAAACTGCACTCTCTGCTAGTTTTCACGTTGGGTTTTACAATTGATCTGTACACTTAAGTGATATTTCTTATTAGAGTTTGTGTAATCGTACGGATCTTGTGTCGTGGTTTTATTTGCAATGCTGGCGCTCTCGTTGCACCAAATATTCAGAGCCAATGTTACGCCTACTAAACGAGGTTTTAGCTAGCAACGCCTGAAATTCGCCAGGCTCTACTATGGCCTCCTTGTTACCACAAGGATTTTCGCCAATAGTCTCTCCTACGCTCAGAGTCTGGCTTTAGCTTCACCTGTCCTTCGCCAGGCTCACTAGTCTGATATTTGGTTTTAACTTGAGGTTGCTTTGCAAATGTAACACACCACAAGGCTTGATAAATTCCGCGTATCGATTTCTTAGTGAAAGGTTTGTTAATCGCTAAGGACACGATCTACTTTGTCCTTATTGCGATATGAGTCCTTTTAATTATCCTTTTATATTATCCTTTCTTGTGGGATTTTCTTGCACTCTGAATCCTTTGTTCACTTTATGTTTCGCACTGACTTTTCACTTCGCACTCACTTCGTACTGCCTTCGTACTCCGTACAAACTCTGTACTAAACTTTCCGCTCTGTCAAAGGCGGCTCCTTTTATACCCTTCTGCTGTCTCGCTGGACCGGGGCCTGTCAGCGCTGCCAATGTCGCACCAAGGGCAAAGGTGGCGTGATCGTTCCAGTGAGTTTTGCCTAGCAACAACGGTTCCTCGTTGCTGATCACGCCTGTCGTTGGTGTGACGGTGATCACTACATCTCGTGGATGTACCGCTCACACACCAACGGCACCTTGCCACGACTTTTACGGTACGTGTTTTGCGGCTCCCATGTGCCAAACACGTACCTTAGCGCTGACATCCTGTGTCAGAGCGAGACAGCATGCGAATTCGCCGCAACTCAGGTCCGGCTGCGGCTATAAATGCAACCGCCTTCTGTGAGGCGCTATACGTGAATATGGCTCCTCACACTCCCCTCTTTCTCCGGAAGTGGAAGCCTTCCACTTAATTTTGCGTTTTTCAAAGCGCGCGCCTCCGTTTTGAACCTTGGCGTCCGTTAGCAATGTCGCTGGAGCAGCCAGCTTTGCATCGCCCGGTGTTACTCGATACGGCCTGATCGATATTTGCGATGTGGCCAGATCGATATGGCAACACGCAACTATCCAACACTATTCGGCCATGACAAACAATTTGCACTTTGCAATTGTTTTGTTGTTGCTGAAAAGAAACTAAAAAGCAAGGTTAGTAACATATTTTCGCGCCCTGCGCCACCTCCACCATATCCTAAGTCACGTTCTCTTTTCCAGGCCATGCCGTTTGCCGCTCGCGCTGGATCACACACACATTTTATGTGAGTATGCTTCCAGCAAATTTCACCCCCCCCTCTTGCAGTTTTATCCACCTGCTTTTCTTTATTTCTTTTTTTTCAGGTTAAAATAAATATGCATATATATTTTTTTATAATTTTTTTTATATTTTTTTTATTGTGCGTGTTCGTTTATTTGCGTGCTCTCTTCACTCCGGCACAAAGGCCCGCGTGCCTCTGGCCGATATCCGCACGCGGTACCTTTGGCCATGCGCCCAAACTATACGCGATGTGCGCCTGTCGTTGCCTCCCTCTGCGGCAGCTATCACCTCCGGTGGCCAATCTTCTCGTGCCACCTCTCTCCACCCCGAAGCTACGAGCGGTGCGGACAATTGCCGCTGTAGTACGGGGCGAGCCGGCCGTTCCCCGTATGGGCACGAAGCCTGCCGGCCGAACGCTGGGCGTACCGGATTGGGCGCCCATGTTGGTGGCGGAGGCGGTGTTCCGGGGCGAGGCGGCGTGCCCACCTGCAGCGGTGTCGGCCACTCCCACGGTGACGTCTGGGTTGTCGGGCTGGTGGCCGTGTTGTATGGTGCCTGGGATGGTGCCTGCAGCGTTCGTGGGGGTGACGGCGTTCGGGGTCGTGGTGGCGTCGTCTCTCGTGGTCGTGGCGGTGACGGCGTTCGGGGTCGTGGTGGCGTCGCCTCTCGTGGTCGTGGCGGCGTCATCGCGGGGCGGTGCCACCTCCTCTGTCCACTCCAGGACAGGTGGTGCCACCGCCCATCCACGAAACGCTTCTCTCGGTTGATGGTCGCCGTCGGCGGTGGTGGCTCGTCCGGTTCACCTTGTGGCACCCACTCCTCGGCCTGCGCTGCCGTCTCCTCATCGTCGAACGATATGAGGATTACCTCTTCGTCCTCCTCATCCTCCGAGGCGACCACTCCACGTGGGAATGGCGACGGTGGCCTAGCGGGGCGCCAGTCTGGCGGTGGAGTCTCCGGCAGCGGTGGTGTGGCGACCCGCTCTGGACTTGCTGGTTCCACGTGCTCATCCTTGGGCGTGGGTGGTGCCTCGGTGTGGCACATCCTAATCCACTCTGGGTTCACCTCGAAGAAATCCATCGGCGGCGACTCCTCGCGCATCTCGCCCACTGTAACAGCGCCGCAGTCCCCCTCCCAGTCGCTGCTGTCAAAATCTTCGCCACACGCGCGGCGCACCCATTCGCGTTCCTCTGCCAGCTCCTGGAGGCGGCAACGCTCGCGCTCGGCTGCTTCACGCTCCTCTGGCGACTCCAAAATGGGCGACGCCCGCAGCTCCAACACGTCTGGCGACGCCTCCCGCTGCGGCTCGACACGCGCATAGGGCTGTCCTGTCAACCGCCCTCGTCGAGCCACGTTTCTGCGCCCTCTGGCGCTGGCACCCATGGCCGCCGCGTCGACCACGCACACATCCCCCGCTGGTGTGCGAGAGTGCGCACGTGGGTCACGGCCCGACGCGTGGGCTGCCCTCCTTCCCTTGTTGTTCTGGCTAATTTTCTCCATTTTCCTGGTGAGTGCTTGATTCAAAATTTTTGCAAAGTGACCGACTGCATGGTAGTCGGCACCTTTTATACCCCTACTCCGTACGCATGTGCAACAGTGTAGGTGCGCATGTTACGGTATCCTTCCCGCATGCGACCGCCATGTTTTGTCAGCGCTCTCTTAGCGATATCGCTAACCTTTTTCATTAACCGTTTTCTGGCAGCGTTTGTTTCGCACACATTTTCGCCGCGTTCAGGTTCGGTTTTTGTAATGCCCTTGGTTGGGCCGTGCCTATTTTATTTTTTTTATGTAATACCTTACATATTTATTTTTATTATTTATATAATATGTAATATCTTACATATTTATTTTTGTTATTGTTTAATAAATATGTAATACCTTACATATTTATTTTTATTATTTATATATCTGTTAAATGTGTTGAGTAGGGATAATATTTAATATGTATTAATATATATTCACCCAAATCAACTAATGATTTTTTTTTTTATTTATAGGAGGTGATGGAGATGCAGGTGAGTAAATGAGATACGTCCTTAACAAAGCCAATTATTAACCGCTCTTTTCTTTTCCAGATTTTCACCACAAAAAAAAAAAAATTCTTTTTGTTCCAGGGTCTTAAAATAATTTGTGCCCCCCAAAAAATTTTTTTTTTTTATTATCTCACCCGTTGTCCGTTCCACCTCCGTGGTGTTTTATGTCGCCTATGTGCGCGGTACGTTCTTTTTCCCCAGTTTTCCCCTGTAATTTACAGATTACAGGTGATACAAAATTTATTATTGTATATGGTCCGGCAAATTTAGGAGCAAGCTTCGCAGCGAAGCCTTCCGCTGCATTTGACAGGTGGTGTTGTTTCACCCACACCTTGTCTCCTACGGATGGTTTCCACTGCCGTCTCCGTAGGTTGTTATGCCTTGCTTGGTCCTGAGCGGCCTTTTCTAAACTCCTGCGCACCAATTCAAAAACTTCTCTAAGTTTTTGCGCATTGTCGCTGGGTGTTTGTGTCGGTTGCCCTGTGCCGAGTGTAACGTTGTCGTACAGCGCATTTGGCAGCCTTGGTTCCCGCCCTTGCGTGATAAACGCTGCACTGTAGCCCGTAGACGCCGATACGCTGGTGTTAACGGCCAGTGGCAATTCTGGCAAAAATTCATCCCAGCACCGCTGGTTATCTTTTGTGAATTGTGCAATCATTGTTTTTACCGTGCGGTTCGCACGTTCTGTAGGATTCTCTTGCGGTGTGTATGGTGCCGTAAATTGGTGTCGCACTCCCAATTCTTCGAGAAAGCGTTTGAAGGCTTTACTCGTAAACTGTGTTCCGTTGTCCGTTATGAGAACTTTTGGCACCCCAAATCGTGCCAAAATTCTCTCTCTGAATCCCTTTTGCAAAGTGGCTGTGGTTGCGCTCCTCAGCGGAACTAACTCAGTCCACTTAGAGAAACGGTCAAACATCACCAAAAGCATTGTGTTGCCGTGTTTTGATCTTGGCAGTGGGCCAACAAAATCAGCACACACGGTACTCCATGGCTCTTCAGGAATTTGTGTCAACATCTTTCCTGCTGCTGCCATTTGACTTGGCTTGTATTGTTGACACGTTTCGCAGTTGTGCACATATGTGCGTACGTCCCTGTATAAGCCTGGCCAGTAGTAGCGTGTCGCTACTCTTGCTATCGTTTTCCGGCTTCCCAAATGACCGGCTGTGGCTGCGTCGTGATTCTCCAGTAATACATCCTTCCTTTTACCTTTGGGTACACAAAGCTTCCAAGCTACCACATCTCCGCCTCCAGCTCGATGTGGGATGTGTCTGTACAGGTTGCCATTTTCCTCCATGTAATCCGGATATTTCCTGGGATTTTGCGCGATTTCCTTTTTTAATTTTTGAATCCATTTGCAATTTGCGTTGTCTGCCTCCATCCCTTCTGTTGCAATTTTTACTAGGCAGCATGTCTCCGGAAGTGGCTGTCTCGAAAAAGCATCGGCTACGACATTGAGGTTGCCTTTACGGTATTTGACTTGAAAGTCGTATTGTTGCAGTTCAAGCGCCCAACGCGCTATTCTGCCTGATGGACTTTCAATTGAGTTTAGCCACTTCAACGCCATGTGGTCCGTTATCACCACAAAATGGTAGCCTTCCAGGTATGGCTGCAGCTTTCCGATTCCCCACACTATGGCTAGACACTCCTTTTCAGTTGCCGAATAGTTCCGTTCGGCTCCGTTTAGTGTCCTACTGGCGTACGATATTACCCTTTCACCTTGCTCCGAAGGTTGGGTCAATATCGCACCCAGGCCATAGTTACTTGCATCCGTCTGCAAGCAAAATGTTTTAGAGAAATCCGGGCATGCCAATACTGGGGGCTGAGTCAGCTTCTCTTTGACTATGTCAAAAGCTACTTGCCGTTCCTCAGTCCACTCCCATTTTGCACCTTTTTTCATTAATGCGTTCAGAGGTGCTACTTTGGTCGCAAAATCTGGTACGAAGCGCCTGTACCATGATGCCACGCCCAGGTACTGACGTAACTCCTTTACGTTGCTTGGCGGCTTCAATTCTGCGATTGCAGCCACTTTCTCTGAATCTGTGCGGATTCCTTCCTCTGTGACTCCGTGGCTCAAATATTTCAACTCCTTTTTAAAAACATCACATTTGTCCACGTTGATGCGCAGATTTGCTGCCCGAAGTCGCCGAAATACCTCTTTGAGATTTTCCATATGCTCTTAGCGCGTTCTTCCGATGACTATAATGTCATCTAAATATGCAAACGCGTGTGGCATCATCTCTGGTCCAATAACGCGATCCAAAGCCCTCTGAAAAGTTGCCGGTGCCGAGTGTAACCCAAATGGCATTACTTTCCACTGATACAATCCTTTGCCTGGGACTGTAAATGCTGTCAGTGGTCGGCTCGCTTTCTCCATCGGGATCTGCCAGTACCCATCTTTCAGATCCAAGCTAGTGATGAAGTGGGCTTCACGTAGCTGGTCTAAAATGTGGTGCACTCTTGGCAATGGATACGCGTCCTTAACGGATCGGCTGTTGAGTTGCCTAAAATCCACACATAACCGCCATTTGCTATTCTTCTTTTTCACCATCACGATTGGTGCGCTGTGTGGGCTATTGGATGGCTCTATGCAACCTTTCGCAAGGAGTTCCTCTACTTGCTGGTTAATTTCTGCTTGCATTTTTGGATTCTTTGGTAAGTAACGCTGCTTTATAGGCCTGTCGTCGCTCATCACAATTTTGTGTTCTGTAATTTGTGATGTGCCCTTTAGGTGTTCGAAGGCTGCGATTTCCCGCAGTAGAAATTCGTTAATTTCTTGGTCTTCGTGTAGATTTTTGCTTTCAATATATGGGTTTCTGAAGTCACGTGTTGCTATGTCTTGTTCGGTTGTATTCTGGACAACTGCCACCGACAGTCTCTCTTCCAGCTTTCCAACCTTGTGCCGTCGTGCTGGGATGGTGACCACCAGTCCCGCACACTGCAACACTGTGCCCATGCCAGTCAGAAAATCCCAGCCCAGCACCAAATCGTCTATCACACCAGGCATAATTAGCAACGCTATTTCCAAACTGCGATGCCCGAGTCTTATTTCGACCGTTATTTGTTCTGTTGTCCTGCTGCTATGTCCGTCTGCTAATTTCACCTGTCTGCTTGCGACGCTTCTCCGGCCTACAGTGTTTAGTCTACAAGCTAGCTCTTCGCTAACAAAGCTGCTGGGCATGGCTCTAAACTTTGATGCAGATCTATGGGTGACTCTAGCTCAACAGCTCTGAAAGATATACGCATTCCCGTTTTTAACGAAGCGTTGGGGCGGTTGGAGGTGGCTTATGCAGTATGGATTCTGATGCAGTTGTTGAGGAGTCATCATCACCTATCTTGGCACCAAATTTGTTGGCTCTAGCTCAACAAATGTTGAAGATATAATTGTTTTTGATTTCATAGTACTGGGGGGCAGGGGGTGGAACGTTTGGGCGTGGTTCCAAAACTTTGATTAATACCAAGTTTGGTGGCTCTAGCACAAACACTATGAATGATACACACATTCCCGTTTAAAAGGAGACGGTGGGACGATGAGGGCGGCTAGTATGGTATGGGTGGGCGTGGCATCCAAAGTTTTGATGCAGTTTTTGGGGACTGCTAGTGGCTATCTTCTCATCAAATTTGGTATTTCTAGCTGAAAGGATGTGCGAAATATATGGATTTATCGGTTTTGAGCTATCGAACTTATCGATTTGCCAGCCCCCCAGTTATCGTTGAACCCCAATCTTGACACTTTAATTTACTTTACCATATATAAAGATATTTGGAAAGATTCAAGTCTCTAGCTTGAAGGGTGTGGAAAAAAGTTGCGTTCATACAAACGGATGGACAGAGGGACATACACCATGACGGATATTGCACAAAGCCAATACATATGCTCTTTACCTTCAGTAACAAGTATAGTAAATGTCAACGTTCCAGTCGGAAGCAACCGACTGCGGTATAATCTGGTACCAGTATAAAAGCGTTTGGTTAGAAGAAGAAGGTTACAAAAAGAGGGTACGCAGGCGCCAGGGGTACGTCGCCAGCTAACTTGACACCAATTTTGGTAATGCTTGTTAAACATTGGAAGTTATGTGGATTTCTAAAAACTGATGGAGGTATTAGGACTTGCGATTTTAAAAGGCGGATAGAACAGGTAGGCGTGGCTTCAAAATTTTTGATACAGATCTATTGAGCATGTCAATAGCTATCTTGCTACCGAATTTAGTGGCTGTAGCTTAACAACTGTCGAGCACACAGGCGATTCCAATTTTACAAGGCGGCGTAGCAGCTGGAGACTGCTGTGGGCGGAAGGAGTCAGCGTGGTCTACATGTTCTTTATGAAGTTTTATGGGGGACCTAAATAGCTTCTTCTTGACAAATTTTCTTTAGCTTTCAAGGTGTTGGAAATATGTGGATTATCGATTTTCAATTATCGATTCTATTGATTTCTTCGCCCCTCGGTAGGCTTCGATACCAAATCCTTTCAATGGAAAAAATCCTTGCAAAGTTTCAAGTCTGCAGCTTTACTTTTGTCGAAAAAATTTACGTTCATACAGACGGACAGTCGCACAGACACCACGACGGACAGTGCACAAAACCAATATGCTACTAATATTCAGTATCAGGCTTACCAAATTAAAGTGATGTCATTTCTGCACTTGTCATATTTTTGACGCTGACACCCTAAGTCAGAGCGCGACAGCGTGCGAATTCACCGCGACTCAGGTCCGTTTACAGAGACCAGCAGCAAAGACATTGAAATATAAAGACATTGCAATGGGTAAGAAGAGCTTTTAGAGCTTTTCCGTTTTACGGTGCTGCTCTTAGAAACCTAAAGTGCAATAAGTGTGAGAGTGCGCGATAGCGGATAGCATATGCAGATGGTTTTGTTTCAGTTGCCCTTGCGCTCGGCGGCCACAAAGTACGGTACAAATATGTTAGTATTTGTATGCATGTGAGTTTGTTGAATTTCGTGATTGGCCTGCTTGTCGAGAGTGCTGCTATTTTTGATACTTCTTTCTTTGTCTGTGTCTTCGAGAAGTGCACTACTGAATACACATTCGGAATTTGTGCTCAACTTTGCATAAATGTATAGCAGTTGCGATGGCATAATGTTTGGCTAGTGCCATTTTATTTTAATTATGGAACGATTCTTAATGCTACAGTATTGCTACTATAAATCAAAGCATTAATCACAGATATTTAAATGTAAAAGTATTAACCTAAATTATATATTTTAAACAATCATTTATAAAATGGAACCAAAAGAATTACATATTGAAAGTTATGCGTAAGTTGACTGTAATGTAGTTTCAGGCGTTAAAATTAAGTTTTAAGATAGGATTCTAAATTAATTTTAAAATGGTGTGCGCTGCGTATAGATTTAATGTAGGGAGGAAGATTGTTCCACAGTCGAACAGCAAAGATAAAGAACTGCCTATCAGAAGAAGCAATTTTGGTTCTCACACCTTGGGACGATATAAACTTTATGTTGCCATACAAATACTCAGGTTCTTGTGTATATATACTTTTGTGTAGGAAGAGAAGAATTTTAAAATTAATTAAAGACGTAAGATGCAGATCAAACAGTCTGTTAGCGTCACCCGTAACGTGGTCTGCCCTTTTGAGGCCAAACACGTAACGGGCAACATTATTATACGCTACCCTAAGCTTCCTTTGGCTTGCAGCGTCGCATTTGCCAAAAATTTCGATGCCATAGAAAAGCTTTGGCAATAGTAAAGATTTCGCGATCAATTTTCTTATGCTAAGGGGTAGGAATTTCTGGGTGAGCCAAAGCTGCCTTAAAACGCCATACGTTTTTCCCACAGCTTTATTCACCTGACTATCCCATGATAAGGTCCTGTTCAGGGTGATCCCTAAGCTTTCAGCTATATCTACGTAATGAATAGCTGTGGAATCTATTTGCAGCTTGGGAAAGTTTTCAGTGTTCAGGTAATTTTTGTAAATTAAGATACATTTGGATTTAGACGGGTTAATACACAAACCATTAACATTGACCCATTGACTAACACGCAACAAGTCTTCATTACATAACTGGTCACATTCGTTAATTTTACAGAGCGGACGACTTACATACATTTGGACATCATCAGCATACAAATGGATGTTACATTTAGACAAAACACTGGGGAAATCATTGATATATATACTAAAAAGCAGTGGACCTAGAATTGATCCTTGCGGGACCCCGCGAGAGACAACAAGGAAGTCGGACGTTTTAGAAGGGATAACAACGGCTTGTCTACGATTACTTAAGTAAAAGGATAGGAGTTTAGTAGCAGTTTGACTAAAATTATACATAGTATTAAGCTTTGCCAGTAGAGTATCGTGGTTAACCGTGTCAAATGCTTTACTAAAATCAAGAAGCGTCAATAATGAAACCCCACTGTTATCCATCTTTGATCTTATATCCTCGACCACTTTGATTATCGCCGTACAACTACGGCCAGTCCTAAGTCCTGATTGTTTATCATTTAATAGTCGATTTATTGTGAGGAACTTGTTAATTTGAGAGGCCAATAGGTGCTCAAATATTTTAGATAAATATGCCAAAATCGAGATTGGCCTAAAATCATGATTAGATTACCTTTGCAATTTTCCACTGGTCGGGAAAAGTGGACGTTGTGATGGCGGTATTGAATATGTAAGTTACATAGCCAATGATTAGCGGCAGAAAAATTTTAAAGAACTTTGGATTTAAACCGTCTATGCCAGTTGGGTTAGACTTAATTTTACTTATAGACAGATACACATCACATTGATTGACACAAATAAAATCAAAGCTATTACGACAATTACCCGCCAGTTCACTTTGTAGTCAGTTCCAAAACTCAACTAGTTTTCAACTAGTTATTTTGCAACTAGTTCTCAACTAGCTATTTTGCAACTAGTTCTCAACTAGTTCTCAACTAACTATTTTGCAACTAGTTCTAAAGTAATGCGGTGGGTAGTCAGTTGTAAAACGTTTTCACAATCTTTATGCGTTGAGTGCTCTCTTGCTCTCTTTGCTGAAAACCATTTGAGAGAGCAATTGCTTTGCTTTGCCTTAGCGATTGGAGAGAGACAAAGCGCGAGGAAAAGAGTTAGAGAGCACATTTGCAAGCTGCAGCACAACAACAAATTATATGCTGTAACTGTTTGTTATCCCTTTGTCTTCTTTAATATTTACCGGTTGAATTTTATTTCTGTGTTATGCGTTGTATGCTTGGCTAATTTTTGCCAGTTTTAGTGCAATTGTGATCACGCTGTGCTGTGCATTATAAAGTTTTGTGCTTTAAAATCTTAAAACAATTAAATCAAAAAAATTATATATAAATACAATTAAAAACAAGTGTATAAAAATACAAGAGTTCTACAAACAAATCAACAAAAAAGTTTTAAATGACCACATAAAAAGTTTAACAACAACAAAGGAGTCAGCAACAAAAAGGAACAACATAATACAAGCATACAACGTTTCTGGCATTCACGGGAAAATTGCATTAAAAGAGCATACTAATTTTTACACAGTGCTATTAGGTAATAGTTTATAGACCCATTGAATCTATACTTATTGTATAAAAAACAATAAATTTTTATATCTTTCAGCTTCAATACCTGAGGGGGACAAACCTCCTGAAGAAGACTTGAGGGCGGCTATTGAAGTTCAAAAAAAGCGGTTTTATAAAAATATATGCGTTGGCAAAAAAAATTTTCAAACTTCACCAGATGTGTAAATATGTATGTTTAAAAGAAAATAAAATTTTTTTGTGAATAAAAAAAGTTGTTGAAATGAAAAATATTTTTTTTTTTTTACCTATATTCTTATTTATTGTCAGCCCAATAAAATAGTGCACAACTTATTATTTTGAGTCAAAACTAAAATGAATTGCAATATTGTTATTAAAGTAGTCAATCTGCAACTAGTTCTAGTTTTGACCCAAAGTAGTCAGTTGGCAACTAGTTATAATTTTGTCCCAAAGTAGTCAGTTGGCAACTAGTTCTAATTTTGTCCAAAAGTAGTCAGTTGGCAACTAGTTCTAATTTTGTCCCAATAGAACTAGTTCAGAACTATTTCAAGGTAATGCTAAGCAGAACTAGTTGCCCTCCTAGGACATCCCCATGTAAAAGTAAACAGTTGTTAGCATTGAAAAGCAATCGAGCGAGAACCAGTCATTTCCACTGTGCAACTAGTTCTAAACTAGTACTGAACTAGTTGCCAATACTGGCGGGTATTAAGTGGTTTCGAACACAATTACGGATTGCACACAGACACTGGAACATTAAGGTTAACAAATTTATTGTTGAGATCATTAACATCAACATCTTCACTAACTACTAAACATTCTTTGCCGATTCCCATGTTATTAATTTCTTTCCACGTTTGACTGGCAGATATTGCATTTTTAAACCTATCATTACAATATTCGCGTTTGGCTCTTTGGATCAGGAAGTTAACATGCCGTCTGGTAGTTATGAATTGCTTATGAAGTGCCTCGGTCCTATATCTTTTCCATCTCCGATGGGCCGCGTCTCTAAAATTAATTGCACTTTTTATATTTTGATTAAACCAGGATTTTATAGATGATCTGACCAATTTGCTTTTAATTGGCACATATTTATTGTACATATTTATTTATTTATTTATTTATTTATTTATTTATAGTCAGCTAAGAGCAGCTGACATTAAAATGAATCAAATTTATTTAAATTAAAAATAGTTAATATAATTAAATTAAGTAAAATATAGAATAATATATAAATCTGAAAATATAATTAAAAGTTAACGTTAAAGCTCTGGGAAATTCAATAAAAAATTGAGTAGTCCAACATTTGTTGCGAGGATTGGGAAAAACCCAGAAAAACCCAATCAGACCAGCATTAGATTAGTAATTAGTGGTTACGATTAGATAAAGCAAAAAGGATCGATCTTTTTAGTACTGGAGTTGAGGCCTCCAAGGAGACAAGAGAATAAAGTTTGTTATAGTCAGAACATATAACACGAAATGGCTCATGAATTAAATAGTTGCTGAAGCAACGATCAAGGCTAAGGGGTAAAAAGTTACGTGAAGATCTAATTGGGACATTAAATTTAATTCGACTTAAAAGAACTGATGAGTCGATTTCACCACTAAGTAGGTTAGTAATAAGTAATACTCCATGCATAGTTCTACGGTTTAACAGGGAGGGAAGATTAATCAAAAGAAGTCTACTTGAATACGGGGGTAAGTCAACTCCAGGAACCCAGTTAAAACTTCTAAGGGCAAATAGAAGAAATTTCTTCTGCACAGATTCAATTCTATCCTGGTGAATCGAGTATTGTGGGGACCACACACAAGATCCATACTCCAGGATGGGACGTACTAGTGATGTATAAAGCGTTTTAGTGGTGTAGGGATCATTAAACTCTTTCGACCACCGCTTGATGAAGCCAAGGACATTAATGGCCTTATTGACCATATACGAAATATGAGCGTCAAACTTTAATTTAGGATCAAGAATAATGCCTAAATCTTTAATTTCAAACACGCGGTCAAGTGGTGAAGCATCAAGCAAATAGTGAGCAGTATGAGGGGTACTTCTACAAAAAGACATGATTTTACATTTTGAACTATTTAAATTTAGTAAGTTAGTACGACACCAGTCTGACAAAGCACCCAAATCCGACTGAAGTAAATTACACAGGGAAGCGTCATTAAAGGTGAAACATAGCTTCACATCATCAGCAAACATATACACAAAAGAGTTAGTAATAAGAGCTGGGAGATCATTAATAAACAAATTAAATAGCAAAGGTCCAAGGTGACTACCTTGGGGAACACCAGAGGTAACAAAAATAGGTTTAGATACAGACGATTTAAAAACAACTTTTTGTGTTCGGCCACACAAGTACTCCGAAAGCCACAATAAAAGTTTTGATGGAAATCCAATAATATTCAATTTATGAAGCAACAGAGAATGACTTACAGAATCAAATGCCTTACTAAAATCGGTGTAAACAACGTCAGTTTGCATTTTTTCCTGAAACCCTTTGATAACAAGCGAAGTGAATTCAAGAAGGTTAGTGGTAGTAGATCTACGCCTAACAAAACCATGTTGATAAGGCGATATAGTTGAACTACATCCGTGCTGCAGTTGAGAACATACAATTTTTTCAAAGACTTTTGGTATGGCAGACAACTTGGATATACCCCTATAATTTTTAACGTTTGATTTTGAAGAATTTTTATGGAGTGGAATTATAAAGGATTCCTTCCATATATCAGGGAACACGGTTGAATCAACAGACAAGTTAAATAATTTATTTAATGGCGCACAAAGAGAATCCGCGCAGTATCTAAGAATACAACCTGGCACTCCATCAGGACCAGGCAAGTAACCAGGTTTAATAGAGTTAAATTCACTCAGGAGCGTAGACTCAGTAATTACTGGGACATATATGCAATTTGACGTTAGAACTTGAAAAGGATAGGAATTACTAATACTATACATATTCGATGAGTATACTGATTGAAAATACTCAGCAAATAGATCGGCTACTGCCTGATCAGAACTTGCTTTTGTATCATCTAGGTATACTGAGGATGGCAAGCAAGAAGACTTACGTTTAGAGTTAACAAATTTATAAAACTGTTTAGGGTCACGTGAAAAGTTTAGTCTACAACGATTAAGATAATTATTATAACAAGATGTGTTAACAGAAAGAAAACTAGATTTTGCTACTAAATACGAAGATAAATCTAAGGTAGTTCCCGATTTTTTAAATTTTTTATATGCTCTTGTCTTCGCGTTTTTCAATTGCGATAGTTCCCTCGTAAACCAAGGTGGTTTATTATCACTTGAAGAATAAGTGAGGGGAACACAAATATCTAAAAGCGAATTCAAGGTCCTATAAAATATGGCAATAGCAGTTTCTATATCAGTACAAGAATAAAGCCGAGACCAATTAGTATGCTGAAGAAGATGATTTAATTTAGTAAAGTTAGTTTTACGAAAGCAACGTGTTTTTAAAGTATTATTAGATACTGAACTAGGGTTAAGAATTTCGATGGATAGTTCTAAGGTTGGATGGTAGGTATCTTCCGGAAGCACTAGAGGGGGTATTCTACTAGTATTACTGCAATCGGAGTCAGAAACAAATATCAAGTCCAACATTCTACCACTACAGTTATGCACCCTGTTAACTTGCGATAGGCCTAACTCCAGTAGGCCATCGATAAAATCATCAGAAGTGACTGGTAACACCGCCGAAGATGTGTCATTCACAGACCATGCAACATGTGGCAGATTAAAATCACCAACCACTATCAGATTATCCATATCTGTCAAAAATGACGAAACAAGTTGCAGGGCACTCAGATGGGATGAGTAAATGTTAATATCAGATTGAGGAGGAATATAAGAGCAAGTAACATAAAGTGAACGGCCGTTTAGTAATATTTTAACACATAAAAAACTCTATGTCCGGAAGATGCTGAGAAAGAATCTGTTCAGAGGAAATACAGGAGTCAACAGCAATGAGAACACCACCCCCCTTGCGGGAAGTGCGATCGCATCTGTACAAGTTATATTTAGGAGGAAAAATGGAATAATCAGAAATATCAGGTTTTAACCAGGTTTCAGTGAGTGCAACTATTTGAGAATCAAAAGATAAGCTGTTAGTATATAATTTAGCCAGTTTAGTGTTAAGGCCTCTAACATTTTGATAGGCCAAGCTAATTACTTCAGTTAGTTTTTTGCCGCCGAGGTGGAGGCAACAGGATGGCTAACAGGCGGTGTACTATTGATTCTTATACCATTATTACTGTTAATTCGTCTATTCGTATACTCCTTAACGACAAGCTGCGGAGGCCAAAACTTTTCAGAGCAAATTGTCGAAAAAAGTTCGGGCGGTACACCCAACTTGAAAGAAGATATACTTCTGGCATGTTTAAATTTAAACTTTTCATCAACAATAAGTGGGGAATCGATTTGACTCTTTACATATGCTGCAACATCATCCGATGACGTATCGGATGCCAGCCTAGAAACAAAAACAAATTTAATAAGTGGCACAACATATACTCCATATAGTATTGCACAAGATTTATTTGGGAGTCAACTGTAGGGAGAGAATATATGAGGTCTAGTTCAGCTTTACAGCTATCTGAATGTAATCCAGCGAGGTCTATGTTCATAAAGTCACGGTATGTTATTTTAAGATTGCAATAATTGGGTAGAATGTCATAGGTCAGATATATAACATCATGTTTGGAGAAGGCCGGGATGGGAATCTGGTCATAAAGTAGTTTGCATTCTTTTTTGCTTACAAATATTAGGTCAAGTAAAGTACTTAAATTCTTTGTAAAGTGCGTCGGCAATTTAGAGTTCACTGGTTCTCAACCAAGAGACTCCATGTCGTCCAGAAGGTGTCGTTCAGTAAGTATATTGCTATTAAAGTCTCCGGTCAGTATAATGTCAGTGTACCTCATTGTTAGATTTTCGATTACATCTAGAGAGTAGTCTATATTCTTGTGAGGGGTATATAAGCAGCCAATGAGCATTTTTGTATTCCCATTGAGGCTAAGAATTTCTATAAATATATATTCTATAGGACTTTCATTAGGCTGCTTTAATATTAACCTACAGTTCAGTTGTAGTGTATTCATATATGTTATTTCATATATATATAAAACGTAACTTGTAACACTTTGTTGCAAGTATAAATTAACCTAAACACGCTCAGCATAAACATATATATGTATGCGCATACCAAAGCACATACATACATATGGTCTGCGCGTGTAAGTCATATGAAGCCTCTTTAGAAGGCCACGCAAGCGTGAGACCGTTGCCCTACGGGAAACGCCGCGCTTGCACTTTAGCCAAACGTATGAGTACAATCGCTCTCCCTCTCTTTGTAGCTGTTAACTGATAACAGCATAAGTTTATAAATGTTAGGCATAAGCCAAGAATATATTTTGATTTCAATAAAGACATTGAATAAGCGAACCTCAAAGTAACAAGATGTTACTTATTACATGGCGACCGTGACATGTGACTTCGAACGGCGAAGTATAAAATAAAAATGTAATAATAAATAACACAGTGCTTGTTATGTACGAAAAATGTAATAATAAATAATACAGTGCTTGTTATGTACGAAAATAAAACGATAACGATGTGAGATCAAAAAGGTCATGTAAATTAAATAATTAACTTTTACAAACAAACAAACAAAATATAAAACATTTTGGTTAATACATTCATGTGAGATCAAAAAGGTCTTGTAAATTAAATAGTTAACTTTTACAAACAAACAAACAAAATATAAAACATTTTGGTTATACATTCATGTTCATGTTCATGTTCAACAACTTAAAAGTGCAATCCATAATATTATGAACTATAATGGATGAAAGCAAACAAAATTTAACAAATTATTACTCAATAATTAATAATCAAACGAAAATCAAAAAAAAAAAAAAACGAACGAGGAGATGCCTGTGTAGCCAGCACCAGCCACTTAAATTTAATGCGGAGGACAGCGGTCTGCTAGTCCTCTACATCCACGAGGGATAAAAAACAAAAAAAAGTCCACTACAACAACGAGGGACACTAACATCTACAGCCACGAGGGATAAAAGATAAACCTTTGAGCCGACGACAACAGCATCAGCAGCAACAGCAACAATGAATAACGGCAACAGGAACAGCACGTTAGTCACTGCCAATACTAACAACAGCTTGTGCGAAGACCAGCACCGGCATCGCCCAGCGCATCAAGCTGGGCCACGGACACTGAAAAGGAAAAAACAGAAACATCAATAGCCTGTGCGAGGACCAGCACCGGCGCCCCATCAGATCCTGGCAAGAAGACCCCAACCGGCGAATCAGCAAGCTGACTATAAAAATAATACCTGAAATTCAACTAGATGCACCACAAGTGCTGGTTGTAAAAAAAAAAAAAATAAATAAATATAAGTATATATTAATACACACATACGTAAATATAAGAAAATTGTAATACTGAGCGACATCTTAGTTGCCCGGTAGTAGCGTATGGCCCGTAAAGCCATACAACACATAGACAGGCGATCAATATGACATACAATAGGGAAGTAAACATATAATAAACGAGAAAAAAATAAAAATTACCAAAAGTAACCAACTTGCGCATTACGCTAGTTACGTGAAATATAATTAAATAAAAAAAAAAATTTTATTATGAAGCAAACACATTTTTATAAATAAGAAAGAACAAAAAGAAAAAACATATAAGTATAAATTCCCTGACCGTTTTCGAATCGAAAAAAATGACCACTAAGTGCCGTAAGAAGCGTATGCGAAGCTTGAGACGTAAGCGCAAAAAGATGCGTGCAAGGTCAAAGTAATCGCATCGCCCTCTGGCCATTCTTGTGAAACATAACTGACGTACAAACATTTGATACTGACTATACCACTTGACACTTAAAGTTAATTTACAAAATAGTTTTTGAAATCAGAAAAGATTATGCTTTAGTTAAAACTGACAATAATTTTAAACTCTCACAAACACCTTCCGTGTTTTTATTCACTTTACATAATTAAATTTCTAATTGAAAAATATTTTTTTTTTTTAAATAACTCACATTATTAGCCCAAATAAAGCCCTTCCAGGCACATAAAATAGAAAAGACAATTTTGATACAGATGCCCGTTCTAGGATAACAATATTTAAATTACAAAAAATAGACTAACGAAATAAAGTCCTGAGAGTCACTACCAGGCAATACAGTAGACAAAATTATCCTGCGCAGGAATATAACAAGAATCTTTGCTTAGGCAAAATCTTGAAAAGCTTCTAAGCCCAACGTCATCACAAATGAAGGAATAAGAAAAGTAGTGAACTTGCGTATAACAAAATCCAAATTGTTTATTAAAACAAGGTTAAAAGTTATCGCAAGAAATCAAGTTAGCGATTCGTATACTAATGGAGTTATCGACTTAGGTCAATTTTTCCAAAGGCTCGAAAAGGGGGCCGGTATACTTACAATCAGCAAACTCAAGTGGCACCGAGCAGAAATATCATTGAATCAATTTCAATAGATAATTTCAAATATATGGGCAATAATGTATAAAAGAGTAGCTACTCAAGCCGGTGAGCCAAATAAATAAAAGTACAAGAAGCAATAATGTCTACAATTAATAAGTAATATTCCAACTTAAGGAATTCTTTATATTCTAGTTTAGTCCAATGAAGACGTTCATCACGGACATAGAAACTGAAAATACAAATTCTACACTGACTTACTCGTGCAAAGATTGACAGTAAAACGTCTTCTACACAACACCACCAGACAGAAAAACAAAATAAAAAACAAAAATAAAAAAAAAAAAAAAAAAAAACATAGGAGAAAGAGATATCATAATCTCAAAAAAAAAAAAAAAATAAAATAATAAAATGATAATATAAAAAAAAAATTAAAATATATTTTAAAAAACAAAACGAAAATAATATAAAATAACAACCATCTGAAATACTTTTACCATCTTTTTAATTAATAATCAAAAATATGTAGAGCAAAACGTACTACACAACAATAAGTAAAAAAAATAAAATAAATAAAAAAAAAATAAAATAAATAAAAAATAAAAAAAATAAATATATATATATTTTTATATAAAATTAGGATAATATATATGTGTAATATAAAATTAATACAAACGAAAAAAAAAAAATTAAATAATTAAGGAAAAAAAATTATTTTAAAACGGTCTGATCAGCCGTATACATATAAAACTTATTTAAAAAAAGAAAAAAAAAATAAATCATTTAAAAAAAAAGCAGCTAATTATAACACTAAATTTTTACACATTTATAGTTTTATATTATTCAATTTTTATATTTCTAATAATTACAATCATGTATACTATAAATAACTACATATTCATAATATTACGTTATTTTTTTAAAAAGGGAGGTGTAGTGTATTCATATATGTTATTTCAAATATATATAAAACGTAACTTGTAACACTTTGTTGCAAGTATAAATTAACCTAAACACGCTCAGCATAAACATATATATGTATGCGCATACCAAAGCACATACATACATATGGTCTGCGCGTGTAAGTCATATGAAGCCTCTTTAGAAGGCCACGCAAGCGTGAGACCGTTGCCCTACGGGAAACGCCGCGCTTGCACTTTAGCCAAACGTATGAGTACAATCGCTCTCCCTCTCTTTGTAGCTGTTAACTGATAACAGCATAAGTTTATAAATGTTAGGCATAAGCCAAGAATATATTTTGATTTCAATAAAGACATTGAATAAGCGAACCTCAAAGTAACAAGATGTTACTTATTACACAGTCTTTTGGTTACATATATTGCAACACCCCCAGCATGACGGACACGGTCAGAACGAAACACATTATACCCTGCACAATCAATCAACGAACTACAAAGATCTACAATATTTGAATTTACAAACAGAAAACGAAACTCCTCAACCTTGTTCATTAGCCTCTGAGCATTTATATAACAGACCGTCAAACCAGCTTTTCGCTTGATTATAACCCTTACCATCGCATGGCTATTCGACTTAAGAATATTAATATCAAGGGACATCAATTATCACAGAAAATTTTTCATACCGATACACACCAATTAAAATTAACATACGTAAATAGTACGCATTAACAATGCACACATTCAAAACAGTCCACTTACTTGTAGCATAAAATAAACAGAGTGACTTAAAAAGAGAATTAAACATAACATATAAACAGAGTAATTTATGAAGAGAAATACAGTTAGAGCTTAAGTTAAGAACGAAAAAGATCATTTGCATTAGTAGCCACTGCAAGAGAGCTTTCAGCTTGCATGCTAAGAAGCTTCTGCATATTATCTATGCAAACGACTTCATCTGTCCCGCTCCGTTTGGCCTGAACCAACGCACGACGGCAAAAAACTGCTGATAAAAGCTTTTTCTCTTCATCTGCATTGCTTCTTTAAAAATTTGAAACTTCTCTCTGCTAAGCTGCTCGTTGAGATAAATTGGAACATTCGCACGTGTTTCAAAGCCCAACATATGCAGAGAAATTTGAGCTTTGTTAATCCGGCGGTAATCAGCTGCTGCTCGCTGAATGTTTATTTTGTCGCGTAAATTATCGAATCTTATTATAATAACCGGGTCAACAACAATTTATCTCTGTGAATCTCCTTGAGTCTGGGCGCAGGAGTGACGCCCAGTGCAAAGGCAAGTGCGTTAAACGTTGTGCGTAGCTGATCCCTCTCAACAAACGGCACTCCATGTAGCCGCACATCATTGGCTGCACTGGCGTTTGCTTGTTGGGCTATTTTGGCCTCCAAAGTCGCCACACGAGCCTGAAGTGCAGCTGTCTCGGGAGTAGACTGCTAAAATTTACAGACGCGCTGCACAAGGCTTTGGAGCTCGTTTCCAAGACCATCCAGCCTCTCATGCAGCACGGCCAGCAAGTTTTCTCCGATTTATTAATTTTATCTGCAATCAGTGCAGCTTGCTCGTCAAATTTCTGATAGATAAGCAGGGTAAGCGCAGCGAGATCACTCCCGTTGCCTACCTTAAGTTCTCCAGCATAGTTTTCTCGCAAGCGCTTCGGTATCAGTGCTATGTTATGGTGTGTACTGTAGTTGAGTGAGATTTCGCTTGACCTTCTGTTTTTTTATTTATTTATTTATTAAAACTAGCTTAAAGTTAAAACTTATGGGCTAGTGTTATAATAGCATGGCTGCCAGGGCCTTCAGCTGTGTTGTATTAAGTATGTATTTACATTAAGTTATTTACATGTGTGTGATTAGGTATATGTTTTTTTTTTACAGCATTGTATTGGATATATATATTTTAAGTTAGGTTGGTGGTATTGGTGTGGAATATACGCGCAGTTTTGTCTTGTTGCTGTTATATTTTGTGGTAAAGGTTTGTTTCTTTTAGAAAATTTATTATTAGGGTGATGTTTTCTATGGATGGGTTTGATAGGATGTCTATTGGGTTTTTGTTTAGGAGGAATTTGTTTCGGGCTGTTGTTAGGGATGGGCATTGAGTTAGGACGTGTTCGAGGCTTATTGCGGAGTTGTTTTGGCATAGGGGGCAGTGGTTGGTTATGTTTTTGTCAATGTAGTGTTGGTTTGTGATTTTTGTGTGTCCCAGTCGGAGTCTAATTAATTTTATTTGGTCGAGTCTGGGTATTTCGTTCTGTTTTAAGGTTTTAAAAATTTGTAGAATGTTTGTGTTGTTGGGGTTAATGTTTCTGTACCAGTTTGATGTTGGGTAATTCAGTATTGATCTTGTTTCTTGATTTTTGAAGTATTTGTTTATGTCCGTCATGTTTATATTATTTGTAGTGGTGAGTGGGAATTTAATTGCATTTTTGGCGTGTGAATCTGCGAATTCATTGCCTTTTATGTTAATGTGGCTCGGGATCCACATTAGTTTTGCTTTGTTTTGGTGTCTTGTCAGAAGTGTTCGTATTGTTTTTGGGTAGAAGCTGAGGTTGTCGATGTTTTGTATTGCTTTGAGGGAGGATAGGGAATCGGAACATATGATCCATTTGCCGTTTTTTTTCAGTATTGTGTTAAGGGCTTCGAGTATTGCTATTATTTCTGCTGTAAATATCGATGTGTGGGTGGGGAGAATCCCTCTTTTAATGACTAAGTCTTCCGTTGTGATGGCGAATGAGGTGTTGTGGGTGGATTTGGACCCGTCGGTGTAGACAAAGTGATAGTGGGTGTGTTTGTTTTTAAATTCTAAAAAGTGTTTTTGGAATATTAGGGGGTTTGTGTTGTTTTTGGTGTATTGGTGTAGGGTTGTGTCTATTGTGTTTGGGTTAAAGTCCCAGGGGGGTCTGTTGGCTTTTATTATTTTGGTGGGTTTGACTGGGATGTTGTGGGCGAGACAGATGTTTATTGTTCTTGAGACTGCTGAGTCGATTTTTTGTGCATACTTGTGTATGTTTGGCTTGTTAATTATTGAGTGTATTGGTGAGTGTTTGGAGAAAATTAGGTTTTTGGCTGTTTTGCTGGTTAGGAGGTTGTATCTGTCGGTGATGTGTGGAATGTTAGTTACCGCCAGTAGGTTGTTGATCGGTGTTGTCCTAAATGCGCCGAGGGTCGTTCTTATTCCACTGTTTATGATTGTTTGTATTTTTTTTTAACTTGGTTTTGGGTGCGTTTCCATAGAATATAAGACCGAAGTCGATTTTTGCTAAAATAAGTGCCTTAAAGATGGAAACGAGGGTGGATGTGTTGCAATTGAATTTTGGGGATGAAAGGCATTTTACTATATTTAGTCTTTTGTGAAGAGTTGGGATTATGTTCTCTATATGTGTGTCCCATTTGTATTTTTGGTTTATGTTAAGTCCAAGAATTCGCATATTTGTAACTTTAGGTATTATGAAGTTGTGTGTTGTTATTTGAACCATGCAATTGTGTTTTTGGCAAATGTGTATGTGTTTACATATGTTTGGGGAGAGGGTAGCTCCAGATTGTGTGCACCACTTTTCGATATTCCTAAACAGAGTGTTTAAGTTGGTGTTGTCATTTTTGCATTTGTTATGGTTGATAATTAGGTGAAAATCTTCTGCAAATGCGCAGAATTTGATGTTTTTTTGTAGTGCTATGGTAACTGACAATTTATTATAGGCGATGAGGAATAGGATTACGGAGATGGGTGATCCTTGCGGTATTCCGTTGTGTAATGTGTGAGTGTCAGATGTGCAGTTCCCTACTCTAGTTTTTATTTTCCTATTGCTCATATAGTTTTTTATGTAGTTGTATATGTTTGGACCGATTTTCCATTCGGTTAGTTGGTTGAGGATGGAGTGTACTCCCACTCTATCGAAAGCTTTAGAGAAGTCTAAGGATATGATAGAGCTGTGACGTTTTTTTGCGAGGGAGTTAGCTATCAGGTGGTCTACGTAAAGTAGACTGTCTGTAACAGATTTTCCCTGCTTAAAGCCCATTTGGTGTTGGTGAAAGAGGTTGTTGGCGGTAGCAAACCACCAAATTCTTTTGGCTACTATTTTGTCTAGGAGTTTGCTGATGCATGGGTTGAGGGAGATAGGTCTATATGAGTTAATGGATGTTTTGTCGGTGTTGGGCTTTTGTATGGGAATTGTTAGGCTAGTTTTGTAGGTTTGTGGGAGGTAGTTTTGTAGGATATTGTTAAAGTGGTTGAGGAGTCTTTGTTTATGAGTAGACGAGCAGTTCTTGATCATGGGGTATGAAATGCGATCTTCTCCTGGTGTTTTACCCGAAAGTTTGGATAGTGCGGATTGCATTTCAATCATAGTGATTTTTTTTTCTATCATCTTAGCTGTTTGTAGGGGTGTGTTATTTGTTGGTGTGTATATTGATGAGTATTTTATGTTGGAGAATTCGGGTGGGAAGTTTGTGTCTCTGGACTCATTTTCGCAGTGTTGGGCGAATGTGTTGGCTATTTCTTGTTTGGCTGTTATGTTTAGGTGGGTTTGTGGGTCTTTAATAGCGTGTATGGCTTTGGAAGGGGTTAACCCGCAGAATGTTCTGATGTTGGTCCAGATTTTTGAGGTGGGTGTGTTTGGGTTTATGTCTCCTGTAAATTGGGCTGTAGATTTTTGTTTTGATATTTTTATTTCCCTTTTGTAGCGAGCATTGGCTTTTCTAAATGTTATTATGTTTGTTTGGTTGATGTTTCTTTTAAGGATTTGCCATGCTTTGTTTTTTTCTTTTTTTAAATCTGTTAGTGTGTTGTTCCACCATGGGACATTGTTTGGGTGGTGTGTGCTGCCTGTTTGTGGTATGCTGTGATGTGCTGATTGAATTATAATTTTATTTATGTTGGCTGTCTCTTTGTTTATGTTGGTCGATGTATTAATTTTTGTATTGAGATCGTTTGTAAGGTAGCAGAATTTCTGCCAGTTGGCTTTGTTTAGGTTGAATTTTGGTTTTTTAGGGTCTGGGTTGTTTTGCTGGAATATTGTTATTAATATTGGAAAGTGGTCGCTTCCGTTAAGGTCGTCAGTTATTTTCCATGTCGTGTCTGTAATAATGTCTGATGTGCAGAGTGAGAGGTCTATGTGAGAGAAAGTGTTGTGAGTTGAGAAGTGTGTATGTGATTTGTTGTTAAGTAGTGAGAAGTTGGAGTTTTGTGTAAATGATGCGATTGTATTACCTTTTTTGTTGTTTTTTGTTGATCTCCATAGAGTGTGCCAACTGTTGAAGTCGCCCAGTATGAGGGTGTTTTGGTTTTGATTGAGGACGTTTCTAAGGTTTGTAAGGTTAAATTTTTGTCTTGGTGGGATGTAGGTTGAGATTATTTTTATTTTTTTTTGGATGAGACTTCCACGCAGATTGCGTCAAAGTCGTTTGCTAAGGCCAAAGTTTTTGTTTGTAGGGAATTGTGCGTGAGTATTGCTACTCCACCATAGTGTTGGGAGGTATTAAGGGAGTGTAGTGAGTAGTTTATGGGTATGGGGATGTTTGTTGTGGATTTTAGGTGGGTTTCTTGTAGTGCTATTATGTTAGGATTGAAGTTTTTTATTACTGTTTGTAGCTCACTGTAGTTGTTTATGTATCCGCGTATATTCCATTGTATGCATTTTAGAGACATAGTATTAGATGTAGCTTAAGTAGATTTATAATAATTGTCAATTGTCTTTCGTTGGTGACGGATGTGTTTTTGAGTGCTCTTAAAAATTTATTAATTTCTTGTATTTGTGTACGGTGTTTTATTCGGTTTATTTTGGTAAACGTCTCTAACAGTGATCGCAAGTGTACGTTGTGTGTATTTGCGAGTGCATTATTGAAAATTCTCTTGTTGAATATTCATTTAATTTAACTTGCAGTCGAATTGACGCTGCAGTGCTTGAAAAGTAAACAAACGAGCATACGTACATACATACACTCATATATTTGCGGTTTTATATACATACTTTGTGTTTTATATATTCTTCTTCTACTAACAACAAACATCTTGTCTATTTGCTTGATCTCGCTCTCCAGTACCTCTCCCGCTTTGTCCGCTCTTATCTGGCGGTTGTATTTATCTGCATTTGCGCTCACGCTCTTTCACTCAACCGCTCTCTTGATTTTAACCGTTGCATCGTGCTCATTGCTTCGATACGTTTATACTTACATACTTGCACTCTACCTTGTTTTGCTGTAGCATATCGATTTCTTTAGTAAATTTATTTACATATTTCATAATGCTTGTTTGCTGCAGTAAGAATTGCAAATTGGTTGGTACAACCAATCAAGATTTTATTCTGTGTGGATTGTGCGACAACATGATCCACATGAAATGCGTTGGCTTTACTGCCAAAACCAGGGACTGCTTGATTGCAGACACAGGCCTTAAATGGTATTGTGAGCCCTGTAGGGAGGTGGTTAAAGAGTCTTCAAAATTCATGAGACAGACTCATTTAGGCTTCAAAGCTATGCATATTGCATTTAATGCACTGCAAAACTCCTTTACAGAGCTTGAGTCTAATTTCAAAAATGGCAAGGTTACGACTGAATCTCCGAAGCGTAAAAAGACTTCGGGACCTAATCCGCCTATTGTCCCACCTATCATCCCCACAAAGCCCCTTCTGGTGCCCAGCATCAATCAACCTACGGCCAGCCCATTAATGTTATTTAATTCGCCGGCAAGAACCATTACTAATAACCTTTCTTCTGATCCTATGCATGAAATCGGTTCAACTGCCTGTGCGCCTATTGATCCCAATGCAGGTACAACTGGGGCTCCCAAGCCTCTTGTTGTTGTGCCATTTAACAAATTTATATTTGTGTCCAGGCTGGCATCCGATACTTCATCGGATGATGTTTCAGCTTTTATTAAAAGTAAAATTGATTCTCCTCTTATTATTGTTGAGAAGTTTAAATTTAAACACGCCCGAAGTATATCTTCTTTCAAGTTGAGCGTGCCGCCTGAACTCTTTTCGACAATTTGTTCAGAAAAATTCTGGCCGCAGCAGCTTGTTGTAAAGGAATATGAGAATAGGCGAAGTAATAGTAATAAGGGCATTAGGATTAGTAGTGCACAGCCTGTTAGCCACCCAGTTGCCTCCACCTCGGTGGCAAAAAACTAACAAAACAACTTAGTTTGGCCTATCAAAACGTTAGAGGCCTTAACACTAAACTTTCTAAATTATATGTTAACAGCTTATCATTTGATTCACATTTAGTAGCACTCACGGAAAACTGGTTAAAACCCGATATTTCTGATTATTCCGTTTTTCCTTCAAAATATAGCTTGTACAGATGCGATCGCACCTCCCGCAAGGGGGGTGGTGTTCTCATTGCTGTTGACTCTTGTTTTTCCTCTGAACAGATTCATTCTCATGATCTTCCGGACATAGAGTTCTTATGTGTTAAAATATTACTAAACGGCCGTTCACTTTATGTTACTTGTTCTTATATTCCTCCTCAATCTGATACTAACATTTACTCATCCCATCTGAGTGCCCTGCAACTTGTTTCGTCATTGTTGACAGATATGGATAATCTGATAGTGGTTGGTGATTTTAATCTGCCACATGTTGTATGGTCTGTTAATGACACATCTTCGGCGATATTACCAGTCACTTCTGATGATTTTATCGATGGCCTACTGGAGTTAGGCCTATCGCAAGTTAACAGGGTACATAACTGTAGTGGTAGAATGTTGGACTTGATATTTGTTTCGGACTCAGATTGCAGTAATGCTTGTAGAATACCCCCTCTAGTGCTTCCGGAAGATACTTACCATCCAACCTTAGAACTATCCATAGAAATTTTTAACCCTAGTGCAATATCTTATAATACTTTAAAAACCCGTTGCTTTCGTAAAACTAACTTTACTAAATTAAATTATCTTCTTCAACATACTAATTGGTCTCGTCTTTATTCTTGTAGTGATATAGAAACTGCTATTGCCATATTTTATAGGACCTTGAATTCGCTTTTAGATATTTGTGTTCCCCTCACTTGTTCTTCAAGTGATAATAAACCACCTTGGTTTACGAGGGAACTATCGAAATTGAAAAACGCGAAGACAAGAGCATATAAAAAATTTAAAAAATCGGGAACTACCTTAGATTTATCTTCGTATTTAGTAGCAAAATCTAGTTTTCTTTCTGTTAACACATCTTGTTATAATAATTATCTTAATCGTTGTAGACTAAACTTTTCACGTGACCCTAAACAGTTTTATAAATTTGTTAACTCTAAACGTAAGTCTTCTTGCTTGCCATCCTCAGTATACCTAGATGATACAAAAGCAAGTTCTGATCAGGCAGTAGCCGATCTATTTGCTGAGTATTTTCAATCAGTATACTCTTCGAATATGTATAGTATTAGTAATTCCTATCCTTTTCAAGTTCAAACGTCAAATTGCATATATGTCCCAGTAATTACTGAGTCTACGCTCCTGAGTGAATTTAACTCTATTAAACCTGGTTACTTGCCTGGTCCTGATGGAGTGCCAGGTTGTATTCTTAGATACTGCGCGGATTATCTTTGTGCGCCATTAAATAAATTATTTAACTTGTCTGTTGATTCAACTGTGTTCCCTGATATATGGAAGGAATCTTTTATAATTCCCCTCCATAAAAATTCTTCAAAATCAAACGTTAAAAATTATAGGGGTATATCCAAGTTGTCTGCCATACCAAAAGTCTTTGAAAAAATTGTATGTTCTCAACTGCAGCACGGATGTAGTTCAACTATATCGCCTTATCAACATGGTTTTGTTAGGCGTAGATCTACTACCACTAACCTTCTTGAATTCACTTCGCTTGTTATCAAAGGGTTTCAGGAAAAAATGCAAACTGACGTTGTTTACACCGATTTTAGTAAGGCATTTGATTCTGTAAGTCATTCTCTGTTGCTTCAGAAATTGAATATTATTGGATTTCCATCAAAACTTTTATTGTGGCTTTCGGAGTACTTGTGTGGCCGAACACAAAAAGTTGTTTTTAAATCGTCTGTATCTAAACCTATTTTTGTTACCTCTGGTGTTCCCCAAGGTAGTCACCTTGGACCTTTGCTATTTAATTTGTTTATTAACGATCTTCCAGCTGTTATTACTAACTCTTTTGTTTATATGTTTGCTGATGATGTAAAACTATGTTTCACCTACAATGATGCTTCTATGTGCAACTTACTACAGTCGGATTTGTGTGCGCTGTCGGCCTGGTGTCGTTTTAACTTACTCAATTTAAACTGTTCAAAATGTAAAGTCATGTCTTTTTGTAGAATTACCCCTCATACTGCTCACTACTTGCTTGATGCTTCACCACTTGACCGCGTGTTTGAAATTAAAGATTTAGGCATTATTCTTGATCCTAAATTAAAGTTTGACGCTCATATTTCGTATATGGTCAATAAGGCCATTAATGTCCTTGGCTTCATCAAGCGGTGGTCGAAAGAGTTTAATGATCCCTACACCACTAAAACGCTTTATACATCCCTAGTTCGTCCCATCCTGGAGTATGGATCTTGTGTGTGGTCTCCACAATACTCGATTCACCAGGACAGAATTGAATCTGTGCAGAAGAAATTTCTTCTATTTGCCCTTAGAAGTTTTAACTGGGTTGCTGGAGTTGACTTACCCCCGTATTCTAGTAGACTCCTTTTAATAAATCTTCCCTCACTGTTAAACCGTAGAACTATGCATGGAGTATTATTTATTACTAACCTACTTAATGGTGAAATCGACTCATCAGTTCTTTTGAGTCGAATTAAATTTAATGTCCCAATTAGATCTTCACGTAACTTTTTACCCCTTAGCCTTGATCGTTGCTTCAGCAACTATTTAATTCATGAACCATTTCGTGTTATATGTTCTGACTATAACAAACTTTATTCTCTTGTCTCCTTGGAGGCCTCAACTCCAGTACTAAAAAGATCGATCCTTTTTGCTTTATCTAATCGTAACCACTAATTACTAATCTAACGCTGGTCTGATTGGGTTTTTCTGGGTTTTTCCCAATCCTCGCAACAAATGTTGGACTACTCAATTTTTTATTGAATTTCCCAGAGCTTTAACGTTAACTTTTAATTATATTTTCAGATTTATATATTATTCTATATTTAACTTAATTTAATTATTTTAATTATTTTAACTATTTTTTAATTTAAATTAATTTTGATCTCATTTTAATGTCAGCTGCTCTTAGCTGACAATAAATAAATAAATAAATAAATAAATAAATAATTGATTGGGTAAGTGTGAGGGTGTTTACAGTGAGGTTGGTTTTAAATATGGCTTTTGAGTAGAGGGTACGCCAGAAACAGAGTCTGTGACTATCAATGATCTTCGCAGACTCTGCTTGGGGCGCACCACTCTGTTGTTTAAGGGCTTCTTGTTATTAATAATCGTCTTCGTCTGACATAGGTTCAAATTGTTCGGTGGATTCGTGTTGAGAATTTTGGATTTTAATTTCGTTTTCCCTTGCAATTGCTTTTTTTATGGTTTCTTGTTTTTTGATTGCAGTTCTTGTTCTTGCCGATGTTTTGAGCGGCAATATTTTGGCTGGGTTAGTTTTTGTTGTTGTTGGTGTTGTTTTTTGTGATAATTCTGTTGGAGGCTTCGGTATTGTTAGTTGTATGTCTGAGAGCATGTCGTCGTAGCGTGTGAGTAGCCGAGCGTGGCTAGAGCAGGTCGGTTGGTCGGCTGTTGGTGGCTTAGCGGGCGGGGTGAGGTTTGGTGCGCTCTTGGTGACTGTAGCGTAAGTTGATGTTCCGTGTTGGTGTCTCTCTTTGTAGAGTTCGTTTGCGCGCTTGCGGTCGACTCTTTGTGTGGTGATAATCGCTTGCACTTCTTTCTCTCTTAAGAATATTGGGCATGCTTTGTCGAATGCTGAGTGTTCGGAGTTGTTGCTGTTTGTTGATTTGCAGTTGATGCAATTTTTTTTTGCGTTGCACTGTTCGTTTAATTCTTTGTTTAAGTGTGCTTCTTGAGCACAGAATGGGCAGATTTTTGGGTTTTTGCATATGTTTTGGGAGTGTCCGTAACGCATGCAGTTGTTGCAGCGGAGTGGTAGTGGTATGAATGGTTTTAGGTTTACTCTTTCATATCCTATGTTAATGGTCTCGGGTGGTGTAGGAGATGCGAAAGTCAGAATGATGAGTCCCGTTTCAATCATGTTTGCGTTCTGTTTTTTCATTATTTTCTTTACTTCGCACACATTCTGTCGCCTGAGTTCTCTTAAGATTTCTTCTTCGGGTATTCCTCTTAGGCCATTGGAGTACATTACTGCCTTCGAGAAGTTGAGAGAGTTGTGTTCAGTTATTTCTATTTTTATGTCGTTGCTCAGTGCGCGTAGTTGAATCAACTTGGTTGCTTGCATGTAGTTTTTAGTTTTTATTAGAATAGTTCCATTTCGCAGCTTTTTGCATGTTTCGAGTTCGCTGGAGCAAACGTTGTCGATCACTTTTTTTATTAGGAAAGGTGATACGTTGTTTAGCCCCTCTGTGCTGTCTTTACGTGTAATAACAAGGTATTTGGGTCCGATGGATGTTGTTTTCAGGTGGATTGTTTTGTCGATCTTGATTTGGTCGGTGGCGGGTGGACGACTACGGTCTGGCGGCTCGTTCATGGTGATTGGGTGCCTTTGCACCGGGTGCGATGCGGTAGGTGTTGTGGAGTTGTTAAGTTTTGGTTTTGCTTGTTGTGGATGTGTTAAGTTAAGTGTTGCTGTGATTGTTTTAGTTTTTGGCTGCGGTTAAGTTGTAACTGAGAGTATTTGGAAACACGTCTATGTTGAACGAAAGCGAGAGTCAAACTGTTGACCTTCTGTTATTATTTGTGTATGTTAAGATAGAAGAATAAGTTGCAGTTTGGTGTTGTTGTTGCTCAGATTTTCTTCTTTCGCGTTTTAATTAAAAAACAAACAGATTACAAATTTCGCGACTTTTTGCGATAAGTGACTTGAGTAACGCAATGTTCAAATATCCCATTTTGGGTATTTATTTGCGAAGAAAACAATAAAATTAAGTAATTTTGCGGAGCACAGACAAAAAAATGCGACTATGATTGTGCATCGATAAACCGATAAATATATATGGAATTAAAAAATTTAAAGAGTACGAAAGACCAGCGATTGCAAAACTGAAATTTGACTGTGTGCGTACATCTATGCATATGCAGCACCTTTAAATTTGTGTATCTTTAGTATTTAGTATTGAATGCATGGTAAGTATTTATGTTTGTATATAAAGAAGCGAAAAGTATAATAGCACCACGAAGCAACATTTTCTTACAGGCCAAAAATGAAATTTGAAATTTTTTCAAGTGCGTATTTTTTTTTAAATGCTAAGAGCTTCTCCTAAACGTAGGCCATAAGTTTTTAATGATTACTGGAACATTTTTGGTCTAAATTGGTCTGCCGATAAATCGAAAATTATTTCTTAGTCAGATGCGACTAAAGTTGGTATGATTATTAAAAATAAGCTTTAGAGAAGGCCCAAAATCATTTTTACCAATCCTACCAAAATTTATCGCATCTGTTCATAAATATTCCACCATGCATAGTTTGACCAATTTTTTCAACTTCTTTCGTTTGTAAATTTTTGATTCATCATGTAAAACTTAAAAAAAAACTGGCACCTCCAAAAACTTTTAGTTTTGACATTATGTTCTCTGAGATATAAGCAACATTTTGCGCTATTTTGTTTCTTAGTTGCAGTCCTTTCAGAACCTCAACTGCTGTAGTAGATCAACTTTTTTTCAAGACACTAGGTCAAAACACAATATTGATCATTTGCATTTGCCCTTTTTTTCATAGTTTTAGTGTTTTGTATCATTTTAATCAAAAACCTAACCAATCGACCAACTTATCTGTGAGATTTTTAAGTTAGTTAGCATAAATTTTTTGATAATTTGATCTTTTTTAAAATCTACATTGCATTTTACGACCAATTAAAAATATATAAAAAAAAGTTTGCTTATTTTCTTCTCTTTGATTTTAATAATAGTAACAATTTGTCAGATATAATGAAGACATACTATTATAAGGGTAGATTATTTTAACATAAAATTGTTACGAAAACTGCATTAGTCGTGCTATTGTTTGATTCATATGTTCGCACTACTTTTTCCAAAACACAAAAAAAGTATACCAAAAATTTTATACTGTACGATTAGGAAAAGCTCTAGGCATTATAAAAAAAAAAAAACAAATCAATGAGTGTTGGAACTAACGGGCGATGTGTTAACACCTGTTTGTTGGTGTGCTTGGACCGGTATTGCTATGAGCAAGTTTTCTTGAACAAAAATAATATTTTATTGAATTTGGGTTTACTTTTTGAATTTGGGTTCATCATTCGTCAGTTCATTCTCTTATTAAAGAAGTCCGCTATGTTAGTCTGAGAGTGTGTGTGTGTGTGTGTGTATTCACAAACGAAGCAATACAGAATTGCACTGGACGAATGATAAATGTTGGATACTCTTATAATGTTGGAAGATGATATGTTATTTAACTGTTTATAGTTATTTCTCAATTGTGTGCTAACGCCAACCTTTGCTAATCAAAATAATCAAAACATGCAATTATCGCAAATATATTCTATAACTACATATCCACAATAGCACTTATATTTTATTAGGGTATCCAACATTCATCATTCGTCTAGTGCATTTCTGTTTTGCTTCTTTTGTGAATGCACACAAGCTCACACTTTTTATTATAGCTACATTTAATTATTGCCAACCCATTATTCTTTTTTATAGCTAAATATATAAATAATTGCAAATCCAGATACCCTGCTCCTACAAATAAATAAGCTTGTACGTAATAGTATTTTCTTTTTTGTTTGTTTGTGGGCATAACATAAACAGCACAGCTGCGTGACTTGACCGTCTCAGTCGGCTGCTTCTCTGCAACTAAAGACAGAACCAAACGTTGCTTACGTCCTTAAAGATTCGCAGCAAGACTGAACGAAAAGCATGCTTAAGGCTCAGTTACCCGAACTTAACTTTACTTGAACTTGAACCTAACTTGAACTTGAAATTCTAGCAATTACCCGAACTTAACAAAACGTGAAATTAACTTCAACCTGAACGTGAATGCAACAGTGCGCATGAACTTATCGAACAGCTGTATGTCATTGTTTTGAGATTATCAGATTTGAGCTGGTTTTATAGAACAAAAAATATATAATTTATATAAAAAAATCAATGAGTGTTATAACTCACTGGCGATGTGCTAACACCTGTTTGTTGGTGTGTTTGTATTATTGCTATGAGCACTTTTTCTTGAACAAAAATCATATTTTATTGCAACTAAGATTCTATTCTGTTTTTTGTCGAGTAGCGAGTGAACTGACTAAATTACTTTACTGAAATTTTGCCGTTCGGACACTGTCTACTCGACTCGCTACTTAATACTTACCAAACTGCCAACAAGGCTTAATGGACGTGTCAAGGTCTAGTCTAAGCGGGTGCAAAAAATTACATTGGTTGGGACATAGTTTTGTTCATGACTAGCCATTATGGGTGACCACTGAAGCAGTCTATGTAGATGCAGCGGCGAAAAAAAAAAAAATATTAAAATTGTCACTGAAAATTTGTGTGTAAATTGCCTATTCCATGTGGACTAATTCTTGTATGCGTCCAAGTGGATGCAGAACGAAAACGTAAATTTTAACGAAGCATGAAAAACGGGTAGCATTTTATACGTCGTTGCAGCGGCAGAAAAAAATCAACGAATGAAAACCAATTTATACATTTTTCAATTTACAATATATTATATATCTATATATATAAAAGAGTTCGTCCGCGTTAAAATGGATCAGCCACAGCCTAAACGAAAAGAGCAAGAAGGCTGAAATTTTCACACAATTTTTTATGCAGGTAGTAAGTGAGCACTAAGAAGGGAATTTTTATTTGGACAACTCCTTCAAGTACCTCCCATACGATTTGGAGCACTTTTTACCCATTTTAAAAAACAAATTACAATTACAACAAGTACCCATTCCACTACTGTCGCCTGATTGTCGCACAAGCTGAGGGTTTGATCGCGAGCGAGAATACAAAAACAAAACAAATGCGCAGTGACGCCTTCGCGTCGCACAAGCAAAGTCATAAAAAAAGGTTCGACACTTGCAAAAAGAAACGGATTTCTGCTTCTTAATGAATATGTGCATACACAATTAAGTGAACAATGCGCTTGAAAATAATTTTCATAATTTTATGTACATGTATCACTTCGCACAGTGCATATTCTTTTTTTCTCAAATTTGTGTGCCTTTGACAATTGATTTACGACCCAAGTAGCGTTTGTTGTTGTTGTAAGTGTTGTTGTTGGGCCCGCACTGCTACTTTTTGTTGGTGTCGTTGATTAAAAAAAAAAACAACAAAAAAAAAACATAACTTGGTCCGTGTAGAAAAATTTTGCACACCAAAATACATATGTTGTGGGGGTGGATTTGCCTACTTGCTGCTAATATAACTTAGACAAAACGTATAACTTACATTAATAATATACAATTTCGAACAAGCAAAGGCCGTTCACATTAGTTTTTATACAAATCTATGTACGCTGTTCGTCCCAAACTCAAAGAGCCGCTTAAAATTTAAATTTTTTATATCTCGCTCCGATCATGCTCCTTTGTTGTTGCTCATTTACGTTCACTCTATATTTTATGTGCGCGCTTTGCATGTCAATCATAAAGTTCAATAGCCCTACCTCCTCCGCACTCACTAAATCAAAGCTCAAGGCTAAAGTACGTGTGAGTTTAGGCTATGCAATTCACTTAACTGCAGCCTCTTAGATATGTTTTGTTTTGATTCAGTGCGTGCGAAGAAGGAAGCGATACTACGCTCTTTGTTTGACTTGCAGAGCGCGCGCATACTTTGTCATCCAGCGTCGAACATGAAGAGCGATCCGCGAGCGCGTTCAAGTTTAAGTTGCCTCTTTGGGTTTATGACCAACTGCGTTCAATTCACCACAACACGAGAATGAGCGAATCTGAAAACATGTAGGAAGGTTAAAAGATACCCTGAACCCGTGTATGAAGTGACTTGCAGTAGTGCAGTTTTTCTTGACTTAACTTTAATATAAAATATCTCCGGTGTTTCAAACCAAATCAAAATCAAATGGATCAAATTTTCGCAGAAGTAATAAAGTTTTCCATAGTTTCAACTTATATTGTTATATTTTCTTAGTTCGAGATTTTTTCGTTATCGATTCCATATGTATATCGGAAACGAGAATAGTTATCGATTGTTTGAAATAAAGTTCATCTGCCTATGACTTAGGAGTAGTTATGTTCCAAATTTGAAGACTCTAGCTCTTATAGTTCATTCATACGGACGGACGGACGGACGGACAGACTCACATGGCTGTATCGACTTGGCTGTTGATGCTGATCAAGATTATATATACTTTATATGGGGTCGGAGATGCTTCTTTTTGCCTGTTACATACTTTTGCACAAAACAATTATACCCTTTTTTACCCATTTCAGGGTATAAATATAACTGTGAATGCAAAAGATTTGTTGTTGCTGTTTTTGTCTATCGCTTCAGGCTTATTATAAGCCGTTGTATGCACACACGAATTTGAAACAACAAGGGAGGACTAAGAGGAATGCGATTGGCTTAAGAGCATGAAAATGTGATATTATTCTGTAGATGAGATCAATTCACATAAATAACTGTAACTCTTTCACTCTCAGGGAATTTAACAATTTTTACTTTAGTGTGCCATTTGCATATTGCTTGATTTAATTTCCAAACGTTATACATACAAGAATGAACGCACAAAATTATTGGGGTGCTTTGCCTGCTGTGGCCCTGCCACAGTATTATATGCAGCCGCTGCAGCCACAGCTTCAGCAGCTGTATCAGCAGCAGCCGCAACTAAATTTTCAACCGCAGCCGTTTCAGCCGCTGCAGCTTCAGCCGCAGCACCATCAGCAGCTTCAGCCGCAACACCATCAGCAGCAGCAGCAGCTTCAGCCGCATCAGCAGCAGCTGTTTCAGCCACACCAGCGGCAGCATCAGCGCCAGCCTCAACAACAACAACATTTCAAAAAGGCAAAGCTGCGCCAGCAACAGACTGTCACCAAGCTGCACAGCCAGATCAAAAAAATTAACAAAAAATTAGAATTTATAATTAAAAAGCAAAAACGAATATAGAAACAAAACGAAATAAAACAAGTGGAAACGTTGCAGTCGGACGCAACCGACTGCGGCATACTCGATACCAGTATTAAAACCGGTAAAAAGAGGCCTGATTGCAAAGGGGTACGGATGCGGCAGGGGTGTACGCTGCCTTAAAGATTCTCCGATGCAGATGGGGATGCCACCAGCTATATTCCTTCCAAATTTGGTGACTCTAGCTCAAAGTTTGTAAAATGTAGGGAAAGGGGGGGCTGGGGGCGGTATGGGTAGTTGTGGCATCAAAATTTTTGTTGCAGATCTTTGTGAAATGTCAATTGCTATCTTCATCCCAAATTTGGTGACTCTAGCTCGAAATTTTTAAAAAGTGGTGAAAGGGGGGCTGGGGGTGGTATGGGTGGGCGTGGCACCCAAATTTGTGATGCAGATCTTTGTGGAATGTCAATTGCTATCTTCATACCAAATTTGGTGACTCTAGCTCGAAAATTGTAGAAAGTGGGGAAAGGGGGGCGGTATGGGTGGGCGTGGCTCCAAAACTTTGATGCAGCTTTTTGGGGGTCGTTACCAGCTATCTTCCTAGCAAATTTGGAGGCTCTAGCTCCTCAACTCTGGAAGATACACGCATTCCCGTTTTTGACGAAGCGTTGGGGTATATGGGGGCGGCTAGGGCAGTATCGGTGGGCGTGGCATCCAAACTTTTGGTGCAGTTTTTAGGGGGTCATCATCACCTACCTTGGCACCAAATTTGGTGGCTATAGCTCAAAAACTGTAGGAGATATAGCCATTTCTGATTTCAAAATGCGGGGGGGCTGGGGGCGTAATGGGTGGGCGTGGCTCCAAAACTTTGATGCAGTTTTTTGGGAGTCGTTAACAGCTATCTTCCCACCAAATTTGGAGGCTCTAGCTCCACAACTCTGGAAGATACACGCATTCCCGTTTTTGACGAAGCGTTGGGGTGGATGGGGGCGGCTTGGGCAGTATCGGTGGGCGTGGCATCCAAACTTTTGGTGCAGTTTTAAGGGGGTCATCATCACCTATCTTGTCACCAAATTTGGTGGCTATAGCTCAAAAACTGTGGGAGATATGGGCTATTTTGACTTTAAAATGCGGGGGGGCTGGGGGTGGAATGGGGGGGCGTGGCTCCAAAATTTTTGAATCAGTATTTTGGGGGTTGCTAATAGCTATCTTCTTACCAAATTTGGTACTTCTAGCTGTAAGGATGTGCGAAATATGTGGATTTATCGGTTTTGAGTTATCGAATTTATCGATTTGCCAGCCCCCCCGTTATCGTAGAACCCCCATCTTGACACTTTAATTTACTATCCCATAGATAAAGAGTATTGGAAAGTTTCAAGTCTCTAGCTTGAAGGGTGTGGAAAAAACTTGCAGCCATACGGACGGACAGACGGACAGACGGTCAGACGGACAGACACCATGACTGACATTGCACAAAACCAATATACTCTTTACCTTCGGTATCGAGTATAATTAAATGGGTTAAAATTAGAAATAAGAAACGAATATAAATTAGAAATTAAAAACCTGCAAAATGAAATAAAAAACATGAACCTAAATGAAAATTAAAACAACTAAACTGCCGCCTTTTTACTTTAGTGAGTGTGTGAGTGTGTTTGCATCAAAGCGATTATTACTTTTGAGTTGGCTTTTGTTACTTTGTTTTGCAAACGCAAAAAGGTTTTAGTCGAGAAATCCCGACTAAAACATACCCTGTATTAAAATTACTTGCGGTAGTGCAGTTTTTCTTGACTGAACTTTAATATTTCTTAACCGATTTGGATCAAATTTTCACAGAAGTTATAAAGTTATCCAAGGTTTCAACTCCTATTTTTACATTTTCTAAATTCGAGATTTTTTCGCTATCGATTCCATATGTATATCGGAAACGAGAATAGTTATCGATAGTTTGAAATAAACTTGATCTGCCTATGGATTAGGAGAAGTTATGTTCCAAATTGGAAGTTTTTAGCATTTTTAGTCTTTGAGATTGACGCGTTCATACATACGGACGGACGGACGGACAGACTGACAGAAGGACATACGGTCATGGCTATATCGACTCGGCTGTTTATGCTGATCAAGAATATATATACTTTATATATGGGGTTGGAGATGCTTCTTTTTGCCTGTTACACACTTTTACACAAAACAAATATACCCATTTCATGGTTTAGGGTATAAAAAAATTTTATATTTTACGCATCGATTGCTTGCAAAACAAAGCTTTCTAATATTTTGTAGCCACAGTAAGATAACAGAGAGAAGAACAAAGAAGAAGAAATATAACTGTAAATGGTACTCACTGCAAGCAGCATGCACAGCTGAGCGAATATATGCTGCAACACAAAGAGCGGCTTAAAGCTTGATCAGCGCGCGCGTCTCTCTTATGACTGCCGCTAGATATAACATAATTTGAATGCAATCATGCTCCTTTGATGTTGCTCATTTACGTTCACTCTCTTTTTATGTGCGCGCTTTGCATGTCAACCATAAAGTTTAATATCCCTATCTCCTCCGCACTCACTAAGCTAAGTTAAGCATAACTAAGAGTTTGCATTTAAGGGAATGACATTGCCTAATTTGTACCACCTACACCTAGCTCTTAAGTACAAGCGTTGTATGTAAGATCTCGGTGTGTGTTGTGTAGAGGAATAACTGTAATACTCTTTCCCACTTTATGTTTTTGCATACAATGGTTAGGGAATTGGTTATGCATTTTAGTTTATATTTATTTTGAAGATAGAAAGTTACGTTTCGTTTCAGTTCATTTTTAAATATAGTTTGTATTAAAGGATAACATCGAAAGTTACTTTTTGGATCAGTGAGTTATTTATTTTTCTGATTTTCGTATTATTTATATACAATTCATATAAAATACGTATTTTAATGATAAGTTATAAAAAATATTTAATTTAAAACATTAACGATCAACGTATTTTAATTTCTTTTGTGGTTTTTTAAACACAAGAAAAATAAGTCGATTTTAGACTTAATAATTGAAGCAACATTATATATAGTTGTCTTCTATTTTGCATATTATATAATAATTATACAGACGCTGCTTAAGTGCATTTAAAAATCAAATAAAACTAAGCAGTCTGAATATTCTATTAAAATAATATAAGTTGGTATATTCAACTTTATTGAATTCTATACTTACGTATAGACACTGTAACGTTGTAACAATCGTTTTACAGTGAAGTCAATTGACTCTCAGCAAAATTAAAATATGTCTATTGAAACTTTAGATATTAGTGGTGTTTTGGTGCCGCATTCAGTTGTTGCCATAATTGGTGCCTGTCTTTTTAGATCTATTTCCTACCTTTTATTTGGTAGGCAAGGCTTCCATGGCACCGTACGCCAACATATTGTAGAATATGTTGTAGCCAACTGGGAAACTTTTGCTTGCTTCAGCTTAAACTTAAATGGAGAGTGTTATATCTCTTCTGAACAATATGAGTGCGCTATGTTAAATTCATATACTTATGGTACTGCATGTGAGTTTCAAGCAGCAGCAGACATTTATGCTGTAAGTTTTCAAGTTTTTCAAAATGGAAATTTACTACAAGCATTCGGAAATAATATGAATCCTGTAAACAGATTGCGTTTTACCGGTCCATTAATGAATGGACATTTTGATGTTTATATTCCTTTAGAGGAAGTATTAACTCAAGATTCTGATACGTCAAGTAAATGTATAACTGAAAATGTTAAAACGCCTGTTAAAAGACGTAGTCGATTTACCGACAAAACAAAAAAAAAGGTTAAAACACACAGTTTTGAAAAAAATCGTGATATTAATAGGGGTAAGCGCATAGAAGCATCAAAAAGATATCGTGTTAATAATCCTGATGTTTATAGAGATATAATGAGAAGACATCGTGCTAATAATCCTGAAGCTCATAGAGCTCCAGAGAGAAGACATCAGGCTAATAATCCTGATGCACGTCAAGAAAGGCGTTTGCGTGTATGGAGTGTTAAAGCCATGTCTGGCTTAAACTATGATTTTGAAATAGCTTACAAGTCAGATAAAATAACTCAACTTGGTAGTATGAATTTGATATGCAAACATTGTAATGCTTTAAAATGGAAAAATTAGCCTTTGGGTATCTGTTGCAAGGCAGGAAAAGTTAAACTTTCACAAAATGAAAGTTTGCCTGATCCACTTAAAAGCTTAATAATTGGTGGACATCCCAAGCATGATCATTTCATTGATCGTATAAGAAAGTATAACAGCTGCTTTCAAATGACTTCTTTTGGAAGTACAAAAACTATAAATGAAAGTTGGTCAACCTTCAAAGTCCAAGGACAAGTGTATCACTTAATTGGTAGTGTCCAACCTTTGCCAAATGAAGAAATGCAGTTTCTTCAAATTTATTTTGTCGGTGATGATGAAAAGGAAGCTCAACTACGTTGCAAAAATATTTCAAATGTTGATTGCAGCGTAGTAAAGGATCTTCAATGTATGTTTCATCAGCATAATCGTTATGTTAAAGATCTAAAAATGGCTCTCAATAAAATACCAACAAGTACTAAAGACTATAAATTGGTTATACATGCTGATCGAACACCCGCTGGTGCTCACAAAGGGCTTTACAATGCACCTCAATCAAGCGAAGTAGCTTTAGTTATTGTTGGTCAGCAATTTGAAAAGCGATATTATTATTGAAAGCCATAATAATAAATTCCATCGTATAAGTGAGGTGCATCGATCATACGATGCCTTATAGTACCCTTTGCTATTTCCTTACGGCGAAGATGGCTATTCAGTGGATATACCACAATGGAATCCATTATTAAAAAAGGAGGAACCAAAAAAAACGATATCTGCGTTAAGCTATTACAGCTATAAAATAATGATTCGTCAATCTGAGATAAATCATTTAATTTATTGTCGTTCCCTTTTTAGTCAGTTTTTGGTTGATATGTATGCTAAAATTGAAACAGAAAGGTTAAATTATATTCGCTACAATCAAGCGAAACTCAGAGCAGATAGCTATATACATCTACAAGATGCAATAGGCCAACAAGATGTTGTCGCAGCTCAACTTGGTCAGATGGTAATTTTACCATCTTCCTTTACAAGCTCTGCACGATATATGCATGAAAAGACTCAAGATGCTATGACATATGTTCGCCATTATGAGCGACCAGATCTTTGCATAACATTCACATGCAATCCACAATGGAATGACATCAAAAGTGTTTTATTACCGGGTCAAAAACCGCATGATCGTCACGATATTATAGCTCGAGTTTTTCATTTAAAAGTTAAAGCTTTAATGTCACTATTGACAAAAGGTTCTTTGTTTGGAAGCGTTCAATGTTTCATGTACTCTGTGGAATGGCAAAAGCGGGGCTTACCACATACACATATTCTACTTTGGTTAGAAAATAAAATAAGACCAGATAAAATCGATAAAATTATCTGTGCCGAAATACCAAAAGCAGATGATGATCCTTTGTTACTTACATTGTTAAATCAAATATGATTCATGGTCCTTGCGGTGCATTTAATAATAAATCGCCATGCATGAAAAATGGAAAATGTACCAAAAGGTTTCCTCGACAATTACTTAAAGAAACTGTGACTGGAAAAGATAGTTACCCTCTATATCGTAAAAGAGCGATAGAAGATGGTGGTAATGCAATTAATATAAATGGTAATTGCATAGATAATCTTTGGGTTGTGCCTTACAACTGTGTTCTTTTGAGAACATTTGAAGCTCACATAAATGTTGTAAAGTTCTGTAAAGTCTATTAAATACATCTGTAAATATGTTAACAAGGGCAGTGATCAAGCATCATTTACTCTTGAAGACCAACGTAATGAAATTAATATGTACGAAAGTGGCCGTTAAATAAGTAGCTCAGAAACGGTATGAAGAATCCTTGCATTTCCCATACATGAACGTTTTCCGGCTATTACACACTTAGCTGTTCATTTAGAAAATGGTCAACGCATATATTTTAACCCCAATAATCCGCAACAATTACTTGACAGATTAAGCACTACACCCAAAACCACTTTGCTAGCCTTCTGTGAGCTATGCACACGTGATGAGTTTGCAAGAACACTTCTATATTGTGAAGTTCCATCGTATTTTACATGGAACAATAAAAAATTTCAAAGAAGAAAACGAGGGCATGATGTGCCAAATTTTCCTGGAGTTAAAAGAGATTCAAATTTAAAAACCGTTAATGTTATAGCATACGCATCATTTCAATTGGCGTGTAAAGCTCTAGGATTACTAGAAGATGATAAGCACTGGGATTCAACTATAGCCCAAGCTTTCATATGTCAAAATCCTACAAAACTGAGAGAACTTTTTGCAATAATGTTAGTATTTTGTCAAATTTCAGATGCTCTTAAACTTTGGAATACTTATAAAGAGAGTTTCTCAGAAGATATTATCATAGAGAAACAAATTATGAAAATTGCGATAATTTTGTTGTTAATAATGAGCTACTCCTTACTGCTGAGCAAAAACAAGTATACGAAAAGATACTACATAGCGTTGAAGCAGAAAAGGGAGAAATCTATTTTTTAGATGCACCTGGTGGAATAGGTAAAACGTATCTTTTAAATTTATTATTGGCAAAGGTACGGCAAAGTAAAAACATTGCATTGGCCGTTGCCTCTTCCGGTATTGCAGCCACTTTACTAAATGGTGGTCGCACAGCGCATTCTACACTTAAGATTCCATTTAATTTGATTCATTTAGAAACACCACAATGCTCAATTTCAAAGCAATCTAATATTGCTGCTGTGCTCAAAGATTGCAAGCTTATTGTTTGGGATGAGTGTACTATGGGCCATAAAGGTGCTTTTGAAGCTGTAGATCGATCTTTGAAAGATATTCGAGATAGATTCTTAGCTGGTGATTTTCGACAAACTCTCCCAGTGATCCCCAGAGGAACAAGAGCAGATGAAATAAATGCGTGCTTAAAGTCTTCAATTTTGTGGCCCAAAATACAGAAAATTGCATTAACGAAGAATATGCGAGTGCACTTAAAAGGTGATAGCATAGCTGGTGAATTTGCAGAAATGCTTCTTCAAATAGGAAATGGATTATTTCCAACCCATGATGGCAAAATAACTTTACCATCAACTTTGTGTCATGTTGTGAAAAGTATTGAAGAGCTAACTCTAAAAATATTTCCGGATATTACAAATATCTCTCAAAAATCACTCGAATGGTTTTCAGAACGTGCTATTTTGACTGTGAGAAATGACAATGCATTGGAAATAAACGAGTTTTTATTAAAATCATTTCAAGGTGAAGAAATTACATATAACTCTATTGATTCTGTGACTGAAGTCGAAGATGCAGTTCATTACCCCGTCGATTTTCTTAATTCATTAAATCCGGCTGGCCTGCCTCAACATAAATTAACTTTAAAGATTGGTTCACCTGTAATGTTGATTCGCAACGTGAAACCGCCAAAACTGTGCAATGGTACAAGATTGCAAGTTAAAGTCCTTCATAAGAATGTTGTCGAAGCAATAATCTTTACTGGCAATGGTATAGGTGAAACGGTTTTTATACCGAGAATTCCATTAATACCTTCTGATTCTGAATTGCCAATTCAATTTAAAAGATTGCAATTTCCTTTAAAAGTTTGCTTTGCCCTAACAATTAATAAATCACAGGGACAAACTCTTAAATTAGCCGGACTAGACTTAAGACACGATTGTTTTTCTCATGGCCAATTTTATGTAGCCTGCTCAAGAGTCAGTTCTCCAAAAAGTTTATTTGTACTGGCACCTGACGGAAAAACAACCAATGTCAATTATAGAGAAGCTCTTAATAGTTGTTAATAATTGCAAATTAAATTCAATAAGTGGATAAGGCCTACTGGGGAAACCACAATAAAAAATGACGCACCTGATTCTCTACCTCAATGGTGGCGTGGAAAAGAGAATATTAAATACTTTGCTTTAATTTGTTGTTAAATATTTTCTAATTTATTTCTATATTCTATTGCTAAAATTTATATAAACTATCCGCGCAGCGAAGTAAGCGGGCCACTTACTAGTATATATATATATAGATTACTTAAACGGGAAAAATAGAAGATTTGGTGTTCATCCTTTTAATCAATTAAGATCAAAATTCGGTGAATTCAATCATTTATTTCAGAATCTTCGAAAATTTCCAGATAGACTCTGGCAATACCTACGCATGTCTGTAGAAACTTTTGACATGCTGCTTGAAAAAGTGCAACCTAGATTAAAAAAACAAAGAATTGCTATTTCTCCAGAGCAGAGACTGGTTTTAACTTTAAGGTATGTATTTTTATTATTAACTTTTTAAAGTTTTCTTTTTGTTTTTTAAATTTGTTCATTAACCTTAAGTTTCTCAAAAATAATCTTTTGGATGTCTCCTCTTACTTATAGTTTGTCCAATAGTGTCATTTTTTTCATGAATGGCAATAAGATTTGAAGAAATGAATATCGTCGCAGTCTTCTTCCTTCTCCATGTCCTATTTTAAAATTTTTAGCCGTTCCTTTTCCAATTTTATAAATTCTGCATCCACATCCATGGCTGAGCTCTTCCTCTTTTGTATTTTTAATGTGACAGATGTGCAAGGGGTGTCATTTAAGTTTGTTAAAATCTCCTCTTCGTTACCTAGTAAATCATCTAACAAATTTGTTAAGTTTAACCCAGCACAAGTATCCACATGATTCGACAAATTTCCCTCAGTTGGATCCGGCACAATAGTGTTTTTAGTAAATGCCATAGATTCAAAGTGTGGCCATTTTATTTTGGTTTAGGTGGCTTCAGATCCAGACAATGGTCCTGGTTTTTTTTGGAGGCTTTTAAGATATGTGTTCATTGTGTTCATCCACTTGTTTTTTGCTTCCAAGCCTAACTAACGGAACTTTTGCGGGATCTAAATTATTTACATTACTTGAAACTGAAAAATTTAATGTACCTCCTCCACAAGCACTGCCAGCATCATTTATTGACCTACCAAATTTTTTGATAGGTGATGAAGCTTATCCTTTAAAACCCTATTTGTTAAGACCGTACCCACGGAGGGATTTAAATGCACGAAGTGAACTTTTTAACGACCGGCTTTCAACGGCAAGAAAGAATGCGCATTTGGAATCATGGGATCGAAATGGCGATTTTTACAAAAAAATATATAAACGAAACCGAGAACGGCGATAGATTTAATAAAATGTGATTGTATATTGAACAATTATGTTAGAGAGATAGTGATTTGGACTATATACAAGTAACATCAACAATGCAAAATGACGCAATACGAACTGTCAGCGCAACAGAACACAGCTACCGTTATAATAGAAGCAGCCATACAACGTTGGATGTTAGAAACAAAATAACGGAGTATTTTTTTGATTTTTCACACTAAAATATGTATTTCATGAAATTAAATAAGACTTACCTTTAATACCACAAATTTCACCAACTTCATTCCACAATTTATCCGTAATACTTTAACTTTAAAATTAGGCAGTCTGTCTTGCCACAAATCTGGTCGAGATTGCTCAGCCGAAATTAACATTTCTACATTTAATTTCGAAATGTTGTCTGTTTGCCGCTCAGGAATCAAATAAAAATTAAAACAAGTTTAGTTTCTGAGCGGCGTAGCTCAGACGCACAGAAATTGATTGCGCCGCTCGCTCATTGCGTGGCCACTTCCATGTAATTTCATATGTTCTATTTTATTTTTTTGACGCTCAGACGGTCAGCCGCTTACTGCGTGGCCGAGGCCTAAGGCATCTGCTTATTGAACGAGAGTTCCAGGTTCGAATCGCGTCGTAGACCATCACCTTTCATAATCAGTAAGTTTAATCTAAATTATTTGTATACTATTTCTTCGAACAATATGAATTTAAATTATAAGTAATATTTTAACGTTTATATGATGGGCTTTAAATGCATCTGTTTACCCCTGATTCTTATAATACTAGTCCATTTGGTCTGTTTTTTGACAAGTCCATATGGTCTTTTCTATAGACTAGTCCACGTAGTCTGTTTTATAGACTATTTCACTTGGCCTGTTTTATAGACTAGTCCACGTGGCTGCAGAGGCGGCCGATACGTCCACTCCAATGACATCCCCATGTTAAATGGAATATGAGCAATGCATTAAAATGGACTAGTTGTGGACTAGTGATAGACTAGCGATAGACTAGCGATCGCAGGCTAGTTACACTACCACGCGTATAGATTTTTACACATCAAAAAAGAAATATTCACTTGACAAAATTTCAATACTTGATGCTTGTTTTTTAACTTGTAAGAAAAAGTTGCTAGGTGATGCTATTATAAGTATGTTTGTCTTATGTACAATATTGTATACATCTTCAGTTATCACTGTGGACGACCGTACACTTAGTGACTATGCCCACCATGAGTGTGCAGAAAGCTACTAATATTTGTACACGCAGAATTTTAAGTCAGCTTATGATGGTCCGATCGTAAAAAGTTATAAACAATAAGCTATATAAAATAATCAGCATAATGATATGCTTAGAATTTTTGAACATCAATTGGTTCATGAGAAAAAGGGGTGAAAGTGAGAAAGTTTAAAATTCGAAAATTGGAGATTTTGGCGCTGGTGAATCAAATAAAACACGCGTCTAGAATGACACCTTAATCATGTCAATCCGCTACTACATTCAATTTGGACGTCAATCAAATCGCAGTTTGAGGATCATAAAATCATTTTTATTATATAAAACAGCACAAGAAGAAAAACTTTTGGTCTATCACTTTTTGGAAAATCCGCTAGTTTAGCGGGAAAACAGAAACGAATTTTTTTGTAAGCTTTATTGCGAATTTTCAAAAACTAATTTAACGCTCATATGCATTTACATCCTACTAATCCTACTAATATTATAAACGTGAAAGTTTGAGTTTATGGATCTTTGTTACTCTTTCACGTAAAAACTACTAATGGACGCGAAAAAATTTGCCACGCCAACCTTCTGCGCCCACATTGTCTTATCAGTCAAGATATTTTCTTAATGAGTTTATTAAAATGGAATTTTGTTAATAAAGCAAATCAATAAAGTGCCGTTTTTGGAAGTATAGAAAAAGCAATTACTAAGGATTATGATGCGTCTAATCTTTCCCAAAGCTCTAACAAAGCTCGAACTATGAAAGTGGCTAGACTTAACGAGACGTTTCCACAAGCCGAAGTGCGAAGCCTTGAACAGGCAGAGCGTGAGGCAGCTCACAGTGCTGCCTAGACACCAGAGCAGTTCCAAGCTCGGCGTCGACAGCATGCTGAATATATGGTATCTCAACCTACTACCTGACACATCGGGCTTGCAAGCTGTCAAAGAGTTGCAACCACCAACCAACATTCAGCACCCAGAGCTTTTATGGGAAAGGTAAACTACTACTGCAATTTTATACCTAACTATTCTCAATTAGCAGCTCCGCTAAATCAGCTCCGACGCAAAAACGTCGAATTCAAATGCATTTACCGCATTAAAAACGCACATAATAAATGCAACAGAATTGGCAGCTACCGCTCGTTCTCGCCACTGATGCATCGTCATTTGGCATTGGTTTTGTGTTATCACACATTCAAACAGATGGAAAGGAAAGGCCAATAGCATTTGCATCAAAAACACTTGACAAGCATCAATTCAAATACAGCCAAATTGAGAAAGAAGCACTTTCTAATATATTTGGGGTAAAGAAGTTTCATTAATATCTGTACGGACGTAAATTTATACTGGTAGCAGATCACAAGCCGTTAATCACAATATTTAATCCAAGCAAGCATCTATCTACAATCACTTCGTATAGACTTCCACGCTGGGCTATAATCCTTATGGCCTATACCTTTGAAATAAGGTTTCGTGCAACCACTCAGCACGGAAACGCTGATGCCTTATCTCGCTTGCCCTTGCCTACAGATGAGGAATTCGACAAAACAGAAGCATGCTATAACGTAGTAGAAATGCAGACTCCAATAAATGCCGACATAATCGTCAAGCATGCGGAAAAAGACAACAAAGAGTTCAATACTTTGTTTCAAACGGCTGGTCAGAAAAGCCAAGCTATCCGGAAATATTGCCCTATTTCAATCGCCAATTCACCATAATAATCAATAAGCAATTGTTATGTTTACACACCGATGTAAATTGCATCATCATACCTAAAGCATTGCGTAATGACATACTTAAGCTCTTACATGATGATCATTGGGACATCGTAAGGATGAAACATTTGTAAAACTAATAATCCTTCTCCAGTTAAAGAATTTCAGAGTTGGCCACAAGCAACTTCAGCCTGGGAAAGGATCCATATCGACTTTGTTGGTCCGATATTTGATGCCATGTGGCTCATCTGCGTAGATGCTTACTCTCAGTTCCAGTTCGTAACACAAATGTCATCTACTACAACAGCCAACACTATAGCAGCATTGACAGCAATCTTTGCGATCGAAGGATATCCAAAAACTCTAGTCAGCGATAATGGTCCACAACTTAAGGCAGACGCATTCAAGCAGTTTTGCTTAGAAAACGAAGTATCTAGCTTCATATCGCTTCACACGAAAAGCACAAGGAAAATCGCCTGCAGAGCTAATCCATGGTCGCCCTGTTCGCACAATCCAAAGCCAACTGTTCGAGCAGCCAACTGATCGTCAAAACAAGCAGCCGTCACAAAAATATTCTCCAGAACAGAAGGTATATGCTCGAAAATATGCCAAAGGAGAAAATTGGATCGAAGCCTTAATCGATCGTCCACTAGGCCGAATGTTATTCATCGTTCGTTCACAAAATGGATACATCAAACGCTAAATTACTGATATTAATCAGTTAAAACCAAGGTCAAATGATAACAAGGATTCAATCAGCACCCATAACGGTTGTAATCCATTCTGGTTCGCTGCTGACTCAAATCAATCGTCAGCAAGCTCGCTATCATCAAGCAATGATGGGAATCTGCTAAACATCACACAGCAATCTGTGACAAGTATTGCTCAGCCCAACGCAGCTTCTACAGCACCACAGCCAGAAGTCTCATCTCAGCGCCGAACAACGCATTTCTTGTATTCCAGTCCGCAGGAGTAGCCGAGCACGCCAAGCAGTCAATCGGTTTGTCGGGGGCAGCCGTCAGATAAATAATATCAATGTTGTATCACTACACGCGCCACCACTGTTAATATGCATGCGCATCTCTTATAATTATGTAAATAGTCAAACGTTTGTCGGCAGCGCAGCTTGCACTGTATGTGTGTATGTCCATACGGCTGCGCATGCTTCTTACTTTCGGCTATCGTAGTTTAGTCGTTGTTTATCTATTCTCACATACGGTTGCGCGATTCTGCATTTGGGCGAAGCTGACACTTGGTCAAGCCACAGCCAACTATACATACGTATTTACTTAGTTACATATCTGCATACATATGTGCTATAGTCAATAAAGTGTTTTATATATTGAACTCTTTGTTGTTGTTTATTTGAACAATTATAGTTGCCAAAAAAGCTTGGTAACTCAACACGGTTCACGCCTAATAATTTAAAAAAATTAAAAGCCGCTAACTGTTTATAAATTCAGGGAGAAGATGTGTTATATATGTACTAATATATTCAATTACAATAATTCCTTCAGCGATTGTACCCAAATATCGCATATATCGCATAATAATAAGAACTGATAGCTACTCATATTCAATGTAATGAAAGAATGAATAAACACACTCACATATGTTTAAGACTCAAACACTCAGCGTCATTTTTTGCCCCCCCAGCGAAACGATCCCCAGACTTTGCATTGTGACCTATATGCGATAATTACATCACCAGGACAATCGCTCACAAACGCATAAGTAACTTATACCAAGGTAATGTACGGCTTGCATGTAACCGTCTTATTTGAATATTCCTGTTCTACTCTGTACCGATTTTAAATCCCATAATTAACTTTTAACACACAAGCCCACAAAACATATTAGGGGTTTTCACACGCAACGTTGTTATTCGTTATTCGTTAAAGTTCTACATGTATTTTGTTTTTGTAAATTTAACAAAATGCCGGCTTAACGAATAACACTTTAACGAGCTGGCAACCCCGACAAATTACTTCTTATTCGGTAAAACATTAATCAGCTGTTTTGTGCTTTGTGTTTTGTGAGTTGTGTTGCAAATAATTGATTGAAAGTAGGTATTAAATATGATATGAGTTCTATTTATTTCCTTTTTGTTAATAAAAGCTTTTGTCTTAAGAGGAAAACATAAAGAAGAAGCCTGTATTCCAATAATATTACAACTTATATTTACCTTCAATCAACGTTATTCATTGAATCGTTTTTTCAATCAAATGTTTAATTATTTTAGATTTCTCACTTTTTATTAGGCATTTTACTCTTTTCGTGTGTTTCTGTGTCTTACTTGCAATATCAGCTGTGTTGAAAATATTTTAACGATTAACAGCAGACGTAAAAAACGAGTCTTTACAGTTGGCAAGCTTTAACAAATTTAACGAATAACGAATAACAACGTTGCGTGTGAAAACCCCTGTTCTTTGGATACAAAAACATTTGACAAATGACGAACACGCACCAAAATTTATTAAAAAACTAGTGGACCCAGACCACGCGTCGCTGTGGTGCTTTTTGATGTGTTCTCTGTGAATAAAGCACATAATAGAATAGAACCTTAAATTCGGTTTTGGTACGCCATGTTAGTAGCCTGCGGAAGACGCCAAGCTAGAGTAGCCCGTCTGTTGACGTCGAGCTTGAGACTGTTCGGGTGTCTCCATAGCCTGTTGAGATGCCATATATTCAGCATACTGTCGACGCCGAGCTTGGGACTGCTCTGGTATCTCGGCAGCACTGTGAGCTGCCTCACGCTCTGCCTATTCAAGCCTTCGCAGTTCGGCTTGTGGAAACGTCTCGTTAAGTCTAGCTATTTTCATAGTTCGAGCTTTATTAGAGCTTTGAGAAAGATTAGACTTACGCTGTTGTGGCATAATTCCTAGCACGTGGTTTTTTTTTCTCTACACTTCCAAAAAATACACTTGATTGCTTTGCTGTGTTTACAAAATTCTATTTTAATAAACTCATTAAGAAAATATCTTGACAGATAAGACAAAGTGGGCAAAGTGTGGCGTGTCAAGTTTTTTCGCGTTTGTCTTTATAAATTGGATCCTATGTGTTTCCCCTGGTTCTAAGCTACCTCCCCAACAATTTTTAGCCAAATCATCTCAGCCGTTCTAAAGCTATAAATAGTGTAACTAACACCACTTTCTTTTATGGAAAATAACACATTTTTCAATTATTCGTCAATTTTTCAGTATTTTTAAGATGTATTCTGCTATTCGGGGCGGAGACAAATCCAACAAATCAAAAACCATGAAAATTGGTCCAGCAGATCTCGAGTTATAAGTGTTGTAACAAACCCGACTTTGTTTTATATATATAGACTAGTAAGTGGCCCACTTACTTCGCTGCGCGGATAGTTTATATAAATTTTAGCAATAGAAGATAAATACAAAATAAATAAATTAGAAAATATTTCACAAAATATTTAAGTAAAGTATTTAATATTCTCTTTTCCACGCCACCATTGAGGTAGAGAATCAGGCGCGTCATTTTTTATTGTGGTTTCCCCAGTAGGCCTTATCCACTTATTGAATTTAATTAGCAATTATTAACAACTTTAAGAGCTTCTTTATAAACGACATTGGTTGTTTTTCCGTCAGGTGCTAATACAAATAAACTTTTTGGTGAACTGACTCTTGAGCAGGCTACATAAAATTGGCCATGAGAAAAACAATCGTGTCTTAAGTCTAGTCCGGCTAATTTAAGAGTTTGTCCCTGTGATTTATTAATTGTTAAGGCAAAGCAAACTTTTAAAGGAAATTGCAATCTTTTAAATTGAATTGGCAATTCAGAATCAGAAGGTATTAATGGAATTTTCGGTATAAAAACCGTTTCCCCTATACCATTGCCAGTAAAGATAATTGCTTCGACAACATTCTTATGAAGGACTTTAACTTGCAATCTTGTACCATTGCACAGTATTGGCGGTTTCAAGTTGCGAATCAACATTACAGGTGAACCAATCTTTAAAGTTAATTTATGTTGAGGCAGGCCAGCCGGATTTAATGAAGTAAGAAACTCGACGGGGTAATGAACTGCATCTTCGATTTCAGTCACAGAATCAATAGAGTTATATGTAATTTCTTCACTTTGAAATGATTTGTATAAAAACTCGTTTATTTCCAATGCATTGTCATTTCTCGCAGTCAAAATAGCACGTTCTGAAAACCATTCGAGTGATTTTTGAGAGATATTTGTAATATCCGGAAATATTTTTAGAGTTAGCTCTTCAATACTTTTCACAACATGACACAAAGTTGATGGTAAAGTTATTTTGCCATCATGGGTTGGAAATGATCCATTTCCTATTTGAAGAAGCATTTCTGCAAATTCACCAGCTATGCTATCACCTTTTAAGTGCACTCGCATATTCTTCGTTAATGCAATTTTCTGTATTTTGGGCCACAAAATTGAAGACTTTAAGCACGCATTTATTTCATCTGCTCTTGTTCCTCTGGGGATCACTGGGAGAGTTTGTCGAAAATCACCAGCTAAGAGAACAGTTATGCCACCCATTAAGTATTCACTATCTCGAATGTCTTTCAAAGATCGATCAACAGCTTCAAAAACACCTTTATGGCCCATAGTATACTCATCCCAAACAATAAGCTTGCAATCTTTAGCACAGCAGCAATATTAGATTGCTTTGAAATTGAGCAATGTGGTGTTTCTAAAAGAATCAAATTAAATGGAATCTTAAGTGTAGAATGTGCTGTGCGACCACCATTAAGTAATGTGGCTGCGATACCGAAAGAAGCAACGGCCAATGCAATTTTTTTACTTTGCCGTACCTTTGCCAATAATAAATTTAAAAGATACGTTTTACCTGTTCCACCAGGTGCATCTAAAAAATTGATTTTTTCCTTTTTCTGCTTCAACGCTATATAGTATCTTTTCGTATACTTGTTTTTGCTCAGCAGTAGGGAGTAGCTCATTATTAACAACAAAATTATCGCAATTTTCATAATTTGTTTCTCTATGATATTCAATATTTGGAACAATTTCCTCGGATCTAATTGGTAATGGAAGTCCATAGTAAGTCAAGTTTTGACCACCAATAGACAGTACAATATCTTCAATGTAAATAAGACATTTATTTAATACATTATTCACAATACTTTCATCAATATTTCTGTCTTGTGAAAAATTAAAGGCTCTTAAAATATCTTCTGAGAAACTCTCTTTATAAGTATTCCAAAGTTTAAGAGCATCTGAAATTTGACAAAATACTAACATTAATGCAAAAAGTTCTCTCAGTTTTGTAGGATTTTGACATATGACAGCTTCGGCTATAGTTGAATCATCTTCTAGTAATCCTAGAGCTTTACACGCCAATTGAAATGATGCGTATGCTATACCATTAACGGTTTTTAAATTTAAAAATGAAGTTGGGCCCCTTACAAAATGTAATAAAAGTCTTAAATAAAAACATTCTGTATTATTGGGATGAATAGTGTAAACTCTTCCCAATGCTGAATCTCTTTTAACTCCAGGAAAATTTGGTACATCATGCCCTCGTTTTCTTCTTTGAAATTCTTTATTGTTCCATGTAAAATACGATGGAACTTCACAATATAGAAGCGTTCTTGCAAACTCATCACGTGTGCATAGCTCAAAGAAGGCTAGCAAAGTGGTTTTGGGTGTAGTGCTTAATCTGTCAAGTAATTGTTGCGGATTATTGGGGTTAAAATATATCCGTTGACCATTTTCTAAATGAACAGCTAAGTGTGTAATAGCCGGAAAACGTTCATGTATGGGAAATGCAAGGATTCTTCATACCGCTTCTGAGCTACTTATTTAACGGCCACTTTCGTACATATTAATTTCATTATGTTGGTCTTCAAGAGTAAATGATGCTTGATCACTACCCTTGTTAACATATTTACAAATGTATTTAATAGACTTTACAGAACTACAATACTCAACATTTATGTGAGCTTCAAATGTTCTCAATAGTACACAGTTATAAGGCACAACCCAACGATTATCTATGCAATTACCATTTATATTAATTGCATTACCACCACCTTTTATCGCTCTTCTACGATATAGAGGGTTACTATCTTTTCCAGTCACAGTTTCTTTAAGTAATTGTCGAGGAAACCTTTTGGTACATTTTCCATTTTTCATGCATGGCGATTTATTATTAAATGCATGGCAAGGACCATGAATCATATTTGACTTAACAATGTTAAATAACAAAGGATCCTCATCTGCGTTTGGTATTTCGGCACAGATAATTTTATCGATTTTATCTGGTCCTATTTTATTTTCTAACCAAAGTAGAATATGTATATGTGGTAAACCCCGCTTTTGCCATTCCACAGAGTACATGAAACATTGCACGCTTCCAAACAAAGAACCTTTTGTCAATAGTGACATTAAAGCTTTAACTTTTAAATGAAAAACTCGAGCTATAATATCGTGACGATCATGCGGTTTTTAACCCGGTAATAAAACACTTTTGATGTCATTCCATTGTGGATTGCATGTGAATGTTATGCAAAGATCTGGTCGCTCATAATGGCGAACATATGTCATAGCATCTTGAGTCTTTGCATGCATATATCGTGCAGAGCTTGTAAAAGAAGATGGTAAAATTACCATCTGACCAAGTTGAGCTTTCCAATTTTATAAATTCTGCATCCACATCCATGGCTGAGCTCTTCCTCTTTTGTATTTTTAATGTGACAGATGTGCAAGGGGTGTCATTTAAGTTTGTTAAAATCTCCTCTTCGTTACCTAGTAAATCATCTAACAAATTTGTTAAGTTTAACCCAGCACAAGTATCCACATGATTCGACAAATTTCCCTCAGTTGGATCCGGCACAATAGTGTCTTTAGTAAATGCCATAGATTCAAAGTGTGGCCATTTTATTTTGGTTTAGGTGGCTTCAGATCCAGACAATGGTCCTGGTATTTTTTGGAGGCTTTTAAGATATGTGTTCATTGTGTTCATCCACTTGTTTTTTGCTTCCAAGCCTAACTAACGGAACTTTTGCGGGATCTAAATTATTTACATTACTTGAAACTGAAAAATTTAATGTACCTCCTCCACAAGCACTGCCAGCATCATTTATTGACCTACCAAATTTTTTGATAGGTGATGAAGCTTATCCTTTAAAACCCTATTTGTTAAGACCGTACCCACGGAGGGATTTAAATGCACGAAGTGAACTTTTTAACGACCGGCTTTCAACGGCAAGAAAGAATGCGCATTTGGAATCATGGGATCGAAATGGCGATTTTTACAAAAAGATATATAAACGAAACCGAGAACGGCGATAGATTTAATAAAATGTGATTGTATATTGAACAATTATGTTAGAGAGATAGTGATTTGGACTATATACAAGTAACATCAACAATGCAAAATGACGCAATACGAACTGTCAGCGCAACAGAACACAGCTACCGTTATAATAGAAGCAGCCAAACAACGTTGGATGTTAGAAACAAAATAACGGAGTATTTTTTTGATTTTTCACACTAAAATATGTATTTCATGAAATTAAATAAGACTTACCTGTAATACCACAAATTTCACCAACTTCATTCCACAATTTATCCGTAATACTTTAACTTTAAAATTAGGCAGTCTGTCTTGCCACAAATCTGGTCGAGATTGCTCAGCCGAAATTAACATTTCTACATTTAATTTCGAAATGTTGTCTGTTTGCCGCTCAGGAATCAAATAAAAATTAAAACAAGTTTAGTTTCTGAGCGGCGTCGCTCAGACGCACAGAAATTGATTGCGCCGCTCGCTCATTTGCGTGGCCACTTCCATGTAATTTCATATGTTCTATTTTTTTTTTGACGCTCAGACGGTCAGCCGCTTACTGCGTGGCCGAGGCCTAAGGCATCTGCTTATTGAACGAGAGTTCAGGGTTCGAATCCCGTCGTAGACCATCACCTTTCATAATCAGTAAGTTTAATCTAAATTATTTGTATACTATTTCTTCGAACAATATGAATTTAAATTATAAGTAATATTTTAACGTTTATATGATGGGCTTTAAATGCATCTGTTTACCCCTGATTCTTATAATACTAGTCCATTTGGTCTGTTTTTTGACAAGTCCATATGGTCTTTTCTATAGACTAGTCCACATAGTCTGTTTTATAGACTATTTCACTTGGCCTGTTTTATAGACTAGTCCACGTGGCTGCAGAGGCGGCCGATACGTCCACTCCAATGACATCCCCATGTTAAATGGAATATGAGCAATGCATTAAAATGGACTAGTTGTGGACTAGTGATAGACTAGCGATAGACTAGCGATCGCAGGCTAGTTACACTACCGCGTATAGATTTTTACACATCAAAAAAGAAATATTCACTTGACAAAATTTCAATACTTGATGCTTGTTTTTTAACTTGTAAGAAAAAGTTGCTTGGTGATGCTATTATAAGTATGTTTGTCTTATGTACAATATTGTATACATCTTCAGTTATCACTGTGGACGACCGTACACTTAGTGACTATGCCCACCATGAGTGTGCAGAAAGCTACTAATATTTGTACACGCAGAATTTTAAGTCAGCTTATGATGGTCCGATCGTAAAAAGTTATAAACAATAAGTTATATAAAATAATAAGCATAATGATATGCTTAGAATTTTGAACATCAATTGGTTCATGAGAAAAAGGGGTGAAAGTGAGAAAGTTTAAAATTCGAAAATTGGAGATTTTGGCGCTGGTGAATCAAATAAAACACGCGTCTAGAATGACACCTTAATCATGTCAATCCGCTACTACATTCAATTTGGACGTCAATCAAATCGCAGTTTGAGGATCATAAAATCATTTTTATTATATAAAACAGCACAAGAAGAAAAACTTTTGGTCTATCACTTTTTGGAAAATCCGCTAGTTTAGCGGGAAAACAGAAACGAATTTTTTTGTAAGCTTTATTGCGAATTTTCAAAAACTAATTTAACGCTCATATGCATTTACATCCTACTAATCCTACTAATATTATAAACGTGAAAGTTTGAGTTTATGGATCTTTGTTACTCTTTCACGTAAAAACTACTAATGGACGCGAAAAAATTTGCCACGCCAACCTTCTGCGCCCACATTGTCTTATCAGTCAAGATATTTTCTTAATGAGTTTATTAAAATGGAATTTTGTTAATAAAGCAAATCAATAAAGTGCCGTTTTTGGAAGTATAGAAAAAGCAATTACTAAGGATTATGATGCGTCTAATCTTTCCCAAAGCTCTAACAAAGCTCGAACTATGAAAGTGGCTAGACTTAACGAGACGTTTCCACAAGCCGAAGTGCGAAGCCTTGAACAGGCAGAGCGTGAGGCAGCTCACAGTACTGCCTAGACACCAGAGCAGTTCCAAGCTCGGCGTCGACAGCATGCTGAATATATGGTATCTCAACCTACTACCTGACACATCGGGCTTGCAAGCTGTCAAAGAGTTGCAACCACCAACCAACATTCAGCACCCAGAGCTTTTATGGGAAAGGTAAACTACTACTGCAATTTTATACCTAACTACTCTCAATTAGCAGCTCCGCTAAATCAGCTCCGACGCAAAAACGTCGAATTCAAATGCATTTACCGCATTAAAAACGCACATAATAAATGCAACAGAATTGGCAGCTACCGCTCGTTCTCGCCACTAATGCATCGTCATTTGGCATTGGTTTTGTGTTATCACACATTCAAACAGATGGAAAGGAAAGGCCAATAGCATTTGCATCAAAAACACTTGACAAGCATCAATTCAAATACAGCCAAATTGAGAAAGAAGCACTTTCTAATATATTTGGGGTAAAGAAGTTTCATTAATATCTGTACGGACGTAAATTTATACTGGTAGCAGATCACAAGCCGTTAATCACAATATTTAATCCAAGCAAGCATCTATCTACAATCACTTCGTATAGACTTCCACGCTGGGCTATAATCCTTATGGCCTATACCTTTGAAATAAGGTTTCGTGCAACCACTCAGCACGGAAACGCTGATGCCTTATCTCGCTCGCCCTTGCCTACAGATGAGGAATTCGACAAAACAGAAGCATGCTATAACGTAGTAGAAATGCAGACTCCAATAAATGCCGACATAATCGTCAAGCATGCGGAAAAAGGCAACAAAGAGTTCAATACTTTGTTTCAAACGGCTGGTCAGAAACGCCAAGCGATCCGGAAATATTGCCCTATTTCAATCGCCAATTCATCATAATAATCAATAAGCAATTGTTATGTTTACACACCGATGTAAATTGCATCATCATACCTAAAGCATTGCGTAATGACATACTTAAGCTCTTACATGATGATCATTGGGACATCGTAAGGATGAAACATTTGTAAAACTAATAATCCTTCTCCAGTTAAAGAATTTCAGAGTTGGCCACAAGCAACTTCAGCCTGGGAAAGGATCCATATCGACTTTGTTGGTCCGATATTTGATGCCATGTGGCTCATCTGCGTAGATGCTTACTCTCAGTTCCAGTTCGTAACACAAATGTCATCTACTACAACAGCCAACACTATAGCAGCATTGACAGCAATCTTTGCGATCGAAGGATATCCAAAAACTCTAGTCAGCGATAATGGTCCACAACTTAAAGCAGACGCATTCAAGCAGTTTTGCTTAAAAAACGAAGTATCTAGCTTCATATCGCTTCACACGAAAAGCACAAGGAAATTCGCCTGCAGAGCTAATCCATGGTCGCCCTGTTCGCACAATCCAAAGCCAACTGTTCGAGCAGCCAACTGATCGTCAAAACAAGCAGCCGTCACAAAAATTTTCTCCAGAACAGAAGGTATATGCTCGAAAATATGCCAAAGGAGAAAAGTGGATCGAAGCCTTAATCGATCGTCCACTAGGCCGAATGTTATTCATCGTTCGTTCACAAAATGGATACATCAAACGCCATATTAATCAGTTAAAACCAAGGTCAAATGATAACAAGGATTCAATCAGCACCCATAACGGTTGTAATCCATTCTGGTTCGCTGCTGACTCAAATCAATCGTCAGCAAGCTCGCTATCATCAAGCAATGATGGGAATCTGCTAAACATCACACAGCAATCTGTGACAAGTATTGCTCAGCCCAACGCAGCTTCTACAGCACCACAGCCAGAAGTCTCATCTCAGCGCCGAACAACGCATTTCTTGTATTCTAGTCCGCAGGAGTAGCCAAGCACGCCAAGCAGTCAATCGGTTCACGCCTAATAATTTAAAAAAATTAAAAGCCGCTAACTGTTTATAAATTCAGGGAGAAGATGTGTTATATATGTACTAATATATTCAATTACAATAATTCCTTCAGCGATTGTACCCAAATATCGCATATATCGCATAATAATAAGAACTGATAGCTACTCATATTCAATGTAATGAAAGAATGAATAAACACACTCACATATGTTTAAGACTCAAACACTCAGCGTCCTTTTTTGCCCCCCCAGCGAAACGATCCCCAGACTTTGCATTGTGACCTATATGCGATAATTACATCACCAGGACAATCGCTCACAAACGCATAAGTAACTTATACCAAGGTAATGTACGGCTTGCATGTAACCGTCTTATTTGAATAGTCCTGTTCTACTCTGTACCGATTTTAAATCCCATAATTAACTTTTAACACACAAGCCCACAAAACATATTAGGGGTTTTCACACGCAACGTTGTTATTCGTTATTCGTTCAAGTTCTACATGTATTTTGTTTTTGTAAATTTAACAAAATGCCGGCTTAAGGAATAACACTTTAACGAGCTGGCAACCCCGACAAATTACTTCTTATTCGGTAAAACATTAATCAGCTGTTTTGTGCTTTGTGTTTTGTGAGTTGTGTTGCAAATAATTGATTGAAAGTAGGTATTAAATATGATATGAGTTCTATTTATTTCCTTTTTGTTAATAAAAGCTTTTGTCTTAAGAGGAAAACATAAAGAAGAAGCCTGTATTCCAATAATATTACAACTTATATTTACCTTCAATCAACGTTATTCATTGAATCGTTTTTTCAATCAAATGTTTAATTATTTTAGATTTCTCACTTTTTTTAGGCATTTTACTCTTTTCGTGTGTTTCTGTGTCTTACTTGCAATATCAGCTGTGTTGAAAATATTTTAACGATTAACAGCAGACGTAAAAAACGAGTCTTTACAGTTGGCAAGCTTTAACAAATTTAACGAATAACGAATACAACGTTGCGTGTGAAAACCCCTGTTCTTTGGATACAAAAACATTTGACAAATGACGAACACGCACCAAAATTTATTAAAAAACTAGTGGACCCAGACCACGCGTCGCTGTGGTGCTTTTTGATGTGTTCTCTGTGAATAAAGCACATAATAGAATAGAACCTTAAATTCGGTTTTGGTACGCCATGTTAGTAGCCTGCGGAAGACGCCAAGCTAGAGTAGCCCGTCTGTTGACGTCGAGCTTGAGACTGTTCGGGTGTCTCCATAGCCTGTTGAGATGCCATATATTCAGCATACTGTCGACGCCGAGCTTGGGACTGCTCTGATATCTCGGCAGCACTGTGAGCTGCCTCACGCTCTGCCTATTCAAGCCTTCGCAGTTCGGCTTGTGGAAACGTCTCGTTAAGTCTAGCTATTTTCATAGCTCGAGCTTTATTAGAGCTTTGAGAAAGATTAGACTTACGCTGTTGTGGCATAATTCCTAGCACGTGGTTTTTTTTCTCTACACTTCCAAAAAATTCACTTGATTGCTTTGCTGTTTTATAAACTCATTAATAAAATATCTTGACAGATAAGACAAAGTGGGCAAAGTGTGGCGTGGCAAGTTTTTTCGCGTTTGTCTTTATAAATTGGATCCTATGTGTTTCCCCTGGTTCTAAGCTACCTCCCCAACAATTTTTAGCCAAATCATCTCAGCCGTTCTAAAGCTATAAATAGTGTAACTACACTTTCTTTTATGGAAAATAACACATTTTTCAAGTATTTCAACAAACCCGACTTTGTTTTATATATATAGACTAGTAAGTGGCCCACTTACTTCGCTGCGCGGATAGTTTATATAAATTTTAGCAATAGAAGATAAATACAAAATAAATAAATTAGAAAATATTTCACAAAATATTTAAGTAAAGTATTTAATATTCTCTTTTCCACGCCACCATTGAGGTAGAGAATCAGGCGCGTCATTTTTTATTGTGGTTTCCCCAGTAGGCCTTATCCACTTATTGAATTTAATTAGCAATTATTAACAACTTTAAGAGCTTCTTTATAAACGACATTGGTTGTTTTTCCGTCAGGTGCTAATACAAATAAACTTTTTGGTGAACTGACTCTTGAGCAGGCTACATAAAATTGGCCATGAGAAAAACAATCGTGTCTTAAGTCTAGTCCGGCTAATTTAAGAGTTTGTCCCTGTGATTTATTAATTGTTAAGGCAAAGCAAACTTTTAAAGGAAATTGCAATCTTTTAAATTGAATTGGCAATTCAGAATCAGAAGGTATTAATGGAATTTTCGGTATAAAAACCGTTTCCCCTATACCATTGCCAGTAAAGATAATTGCTTCGACAACATTCTTATGAAGGACTTTAACTTGCAATCTTGTACCATTGCACAGTATTGGCGGTTTCAAGTTGCGAATCAACATTACAGGTGAACCAATCTTTAAAGTTAATTTATGTTGAGGCAGGCCAGCCGGATTTAATGAAGTAAGAAACTCGACGGGGTAATGAACTGCATCTTCGATTTCAGTCACAGAATCAATAGAGTTATATGTAATTTCTTCACTTTGAAATGATTTGTATAAAAACTCGTTTATTTCCAATGCATTGTCATTTCTCGCAGTCAAAATAGCACGTTCTGAAAACCATTCGAGTGATTTTTGAGAGATATTTGTAATATCCGGAAATATTTTTAGAGTTAGCTCTTCAATACTTTTCAAAACATGACACAAAGTTGATGGTAAAGTTATTTTGCCATCATGGGTTGGAAATAATCCATTTCCTATTTGAAGAAGCATTTCTGCAAATTCACCAGCTATGCTATCACCTTTTAAGTGCACTCGCATATTCTTCGTTAATGCAATTTTCTGTATTTTGGGCCACAAAATTGAAGACTTTAAGCACGCATTTATTTCATCTGCTCTTGTTCCTCTGGGGATCACTGGGAGAGTTTGTCGAAAATCACCAGCTAAGAGAACAGTTATGCCACCCATTAAGTATTCACTATCTCGAATGTCTTTCAAAGATCGATCAACAGCTTCAAAAACACCTTTATGGCCCATAGTATACTCATCCCAAACAATAAGCTTGCAATCTTTAGCACAGCAGCAATATTAGATTGCTTTGAAATTGAGCAATGTGGTGTTTCTAAATGAATCAAATTAAATGGAATCTTAAGTGTAGAATGTGCTGTGCGACCACCATTAAGTAATGTGGCTGCGATACCGAAAGAAGCAACGGCCAATGCAATTTTTTTACTTTGCCGTACCTTTGCCAATAATAAATTTAAAAGATACGTTTTACCTGTTCCACCAGGTGCATCTAAAAAATTGATTTTTTCCTTTTTCTGCTTCAACGCTATATAGTATCTTTTCGTATACTTGTTTTTGCTCAGCAGTAGGGAGTAGCTCATTATTAACAACAAAATTATCGCAATTTTCATAATTTGTTTCTCTATGATATTCAATATTTGGAACAATTTCCTCGGATCTAATTGGTAATGGAAGTCCATAGTAAGTCAAGTTTTGACCACCAATAGACAGTACAATATCTTCAATGTAAATAAGACATTTATTTAATACATTATTCACAATACTTTCATCAATATTTCTGTCTTGTGAAAAATTAAAGGCTCTTAAAATATCTTCTGAGAAACTCTCTTTATAAGTATTCCAAAGTTTAAGAGCATCTGAAATTTGACAAAATACTAACATTATTGCAAAAAGTTCTCTCAGTTTTGTAGGATTTTGACATATGACAGCTTCGGCTATAGTTGAATCATCTTCTAGTAATCCTAGAGCTTTACACGCCAATTGAAATGATGCGTATGCTATACCATTAACGGTTTTTAAATTTAAAAATGAAGTTGGGCCCCTTACAAAATGTAATAAAAGTCTTAAATAAAAACATTCTGTATTATTGGGATGAATAGTGTAAACTCTTCCCAATGCTGAATCTCTTTTAACTCCAGGAAAATTTGGTACATCATGCCCTCGTTTTCTTCTTTGAAATTCTTTATTGTTCCATGTAAAATACGATGGAACTTCACAATATAGAAGCGTTCTTGCAAACTCATCACGTGTGCATAGCTCAAAGAAGGCTAGCAAAGTGGTTTTGGGTGTAGTGCTTAATCTGTCAAGTAATTGTTGCGGATTATTGGGGTTAAAATATATCCGTTGACCATTTTCTAAATGAACAGCTAAGTGTGTAATAGCCGGAAAACGTTCATGTATGGGAAATGCAAGGATTCTTCATACTGCTTCTGAGCTACTTATTTAACGGCCACTTTCGTACATATTAATTTCATTATGTTGGTCTTCTAGAGTAAATGATGCTTGATCACTACCCTTGTTAACATATTTACAAATGTATTTAATAGACTTTAAAGAACTACAATACTCAACATTTATGTGAGCTTCAAATGTTCTCAATAGTACACAGTTATAAGGCACAACCCAACGATTATCTATGCAATTACCATTTATATTAATTGCATTACCACCACCTTTTATCGCTCTTCTACGATATAGAGGGTTACTATCTTTTCCAGTCACAGTTTCTTTAAGTAATTGTCGAGGAAACCTTTTGGTACATTTTCCATTTTTCATGCATGGCGATTTATTATTAAATGCATGGCAAGGACCATGAATCATATTTGACTTAACAATGTTAAATAACAAAGGATCCTCATCTGCGTTTGGTATTTCGGCACAGATAATTTTATCGATTTTATCTGGTCCTATTTTATTTTCTAACCAAAGTAGAATATGTATATGTGGTAAACCCCGCTTTTGCCATTCCACAGAGTACATGAAACATTGCACGCTTCCAAACAAAGAACCTTTTGTCAATAGTGACATTAAAGCTTTAACTTTTAAATGAAAAACTCGAGCTATAATATCGTGACGATCATGCGGTTTTTAACCCGGTAACAAAACACTTTTGATGTCATTCCATTGTGGATTGCATGTGAATGTTATGCAAAGATCTGGTCGCTCATAATGGCGAACATATGTCATAGCATCTTGAGTCTTTTCATGCATATATCGTGCAGAGCTTGTAAAAGAAGATGGTAAAATTACCATCTGACCAAGTTGAGCTGCGACAACATCTTGTTGGCCTATTGCATCTTGTAGATGTATATAGCTATCTGCTCTGAGTTTCGCTTGATTGTAGCGAAAATAATTTAACCTTTCTGTTTCAATTTTATCATACATATCAACCAAAAACTGACTAAAAAGGGAACGACAATAAATTAAATGATTTATCTCAGATTGACGAATCATTATTTTATAGCTGTAAAAGCTTAACGCAGATATCTTTTTTTTGGTTCCTCTTTTTTTAATAATGGATTCCATTGTGGTATATCCACTGAATAGCCATCTTCGCCATAAGGAAATAGCAAAGGGTACTGTAAGGCATCGTATGATCGATGCACCTCACTTATACGATGTAATTTATTATTATGGCTTTCAATAATAATATCGCGCTTTTCAAATTGCTGACCAACAATAACTATAGCTACTTCGCTTGATTGAGGTGCATTGTAAAGCCCTTTGTGTGCACCAGCGGGTGTTCGATCAGCATGTATAATCAATTTATAGTCTTTAGTACTTGTTGGTATTTTATTGAGAGCCATTTTTAGATCTTTAACATAACGATTATGCTGATGAAACATACATTGAAGATCCTTTACTACGCTTAAATCAACTTTGAAATATTTTTGCAACGTAGGTGAGCTTCCTTTTCATCATCACCAACAAAATAAATTTGAAGAAACTGCATTTCTTCATTTGGCAAAGGTCGGACACTACCAATTAGGTGATACACTTGTACTTTAAAGGTTGACCAACTTTCATTTATAATTTTTGTACTTCCAAAATAAGTCATTTGAAAGCAGCTGTTATACTTTCTTATACGATCAATGAAATGATCATGCTTGGGATGTCCACCAATTATTAAGCTTTTAAGTGGATCAGGCAAACTTTCATTTTGTGAAAGTTTAACTTTTCCTGCCTTGCAACAAATACCCAAAGGCTTATTTTTCCATTTTAAAGCATTACAATGTTTGCATATCAAATTCATACTACCAAGTTGAGTAATTTTATCTGACTTGTAAGCTATTTCAAAATCATAGTTTAAGCCAGACATGGCTTTAACACTCCATGCACGCAAACGCCTTTCTTGACGTTCATCAGGGTTATTAGCCTGATGTCTTCTCACTGCAACTCGATGAGCTTCAGGATTATTAGCCTGATGTCTTCTCACTACAACTCTAATAACATCAGGATTATTAACACGATATTTTTATGATGCTTCTATGCGCTTACCCCTATTGATATCACTAATTTTTTCAAATGAACGTTTTTTTTTACCTTTTTTCCTGTTTTGCCGGTGAATCGACTATGTCTTTAAACAGGATTTTTAAAATTTTGAGCTATACATTCACTTGACGTATCAGATTCTTGAGTTAATACTTCCTCTAAAGAAATATAAACATCAAAATGTCCATTCATTAATGGACCGGTAAAACGCAATCTTTTTACACGATGCATATTATTTCCGAATGCTTGTAATAAATTTCCATTTAGAAAAACTTGAAAATTTACAGCATAAATTTCTGCTGCTGCTTGAAGCTCACATGCAGTACCATAAGTATTTGAATTTGACATATCGCACTCATATTGTTCAGAAGAGCTATAACACTCTCCATTTAAGTTTATGCTGAAGCAAGCAAAAGTTTGCCAGTTGGTTACAACATGTTCAACAATATTTTGGCGTATGGTGCCATGGAAGCCTTGCCTACCAAATAAAAGGTAGGAAATAGATCTAAAAAGGCAGGCTCCATCACCAATTATAGCAACAACTGAATGCGGCACCAAAACACCACTAATATCTAAAGTTTCAATAGACATATTTTAATTTGGCTGTGAGTCAATTGACTTCACTGTAAAACGATTGTTACAACGATACAGCGTCTAATCATAAGCATAAAATTCAATAAAATTGAATATTATATAATATGCAAAATAGAAGACAACTATAAATAAGGTTGCTTCAATTATTAAGTCGAAAATCTACAAAATATACTTGGTTTTAAAAAACAACACAAGAAATTAAAATACGTTGATCGTTATTTAAATATTTAAATAATAGCAATTAAATATTTTTATACTCGATACCGAAGGTAAAGAGTATATTGGTTTTGTGCAATGTCCGTCATGGTGTCTGTCCGTCTGTCCGTCTGTCCGTCCGTATGGTTGCAAGTTTTTTCCACACCCTTCAAGCTAGAGACTTGAAACTTTCCAATTCTCTTTATCTATGGGATAGTAAATTAAAGTGTCAAGATGGGGGTTCTACGATAACTGGGGGGCTGGCAAATCGATAAATTCGATAACTCAAAACCGATAAATCCACATATTTCGCACATCCTTACAGCTATAAGTACCAAATTTGGTAAGAAGATAGCTATTAGCAACCCCCACAAAACTGCATCAAAAATTTTGGAGCCACGCCTCCCCATTACGCCCCCAGCCCCCCGCATTTTGAAATCAGAAATGGCTATATCTCCCACAGTTTTTGAGCTATAGCCACCAAATTTGGTGCCAAGATAGGTGATGATGACCCCCTAAAAACTGCACCACATGTTTGGATACCACGCCCACCGATACTGCCCTAGCCTCCCCCATCCACCCCAACGCTTCGTCAAAAACGGGAATGCGTGTATCTTCCAGAGTTGTGGAGCTAGAGCCTCCAAATTTGGTGGGAAGATAGCTGGTAACGACCCCCAAAAAACTGCATCAAAGTTTTGGAGCCACGCCCTCCATTTCGCCCCCCTTTCACCACTTTTTACAATTTTCGAGCTAGAGTCACCAAATTTGGTATGAAGATAGCAATTGACATTCCACAAAGATCTGCATCAAAAATATGGATGCCACGCCCACCCATACCACCCCCAACCCCCCTTTGCCCAATTTTTACAAATTTCGAGCTAGAGTCACCAAATTTGGTATGAAGATAGCAATTGATATTTCACAAAGATCTGCATCAAAAATTTGGATGCCACGCCCACCCATACCGCCCCCAGCCCCCTTTTCCCCACTTTTTACAAACTTCGAGCTAGAGTCACCAAATTTGGTATGTAGATAGCAATTGACATTCCACATAGATCTGCATCAAAAATTTGGATGCCTCGCCCACCCATACCGCCCCCAGCCCCCCTTTCCACACTTATTACAAATTTCGAGCTAGAGTCACCAAATTTGGTATGAAGATAGCAATTGACATTTCACAAAGATCTGCAACAAAAATTTGGATGCCTCGCCCACCCATACCGCCCCCAGCCCCCCTTCCACCACTTTTTACAAATTTCGAGCTAGAGTCACCAAATTTGGTATGAAGATAGCAATTGACATTTCACAAAGATCTGCAACAAAAATGTTGATGCCTCAACTACCCATACTGCCCCCAGCCCCCCCCCCTTTCCCTACATTTTACAAACTTTGAGCTAGAGTCACCAAATTTGGAAGGAATATAGCTGGTGGCATCCCCATCTGCATCGGAGAATCTTTAAGGTAGCGTACACCCCTGCCGCATCCGTACGCCTTTGCAATCAGGCCTCTTTTTACCGGTTTTAATACTGGTATCGAGTATGCCGCAGTCGGTTGCGTCCGACTGCAACGTTTCCACTTGTTTATAACTTATCATTACATACGTATTTGAAATGAATTTATATTTATATAATACGAAAATCAGAATATTAAAAAACTCACTGATCTAAAAAGAAACTTTCGTTCTTATTATCCTTATCCTTAATATAAACAATATTAAAAAATTCACTGAAACGAAAAGTAACTTTCTTTGTTCACATTAAATATGAACTAAAATGCATAACCAATTCCCTTACCATTGTATGTAAAAACATAATGTTGGAAAGAGCATTACAGTTATTCCTCTAAGCAGCAGATCCCGAGCTCATACATACAACGCTTGCACTTAAGAGCTATGTATGGGTGGTGTAAATTAGGCAATGCAATTCCCTTAACTGCAGCCTCTTAGTTATGGTTAGCTTAGCTTAGTGAGTGCGGAGGAGATAGGGATATTAAGATTTATGTTAAACATAGCATTACGTAAATGGGCAACAACAAAGACACATGATTGCATTCAAATTATGTTATTTCTAGCGGCAGTCATAAGAGAGACGCGCGCGCTGATCAAGCTTTAAGCCGCTCTTTGTGTTGCAGCATATATTCGCTCAGCTGTGCATGCTGCTTGCAGTGAGTACCATTTACAGTTATATTTCTTCTTCTCTGTTATCTGTGGCTACAAAATATAAGAAAACTTTGTTTTGAAAGCATGCCTAAAATATTACATTATTTTTCAGTTCCACTCTTAACTTTGAGGAGTACAGACGTGTTACTAGCAAACTAAAGCAAGTGCTTATCAGTTGAAAACAACAATAACAACAAAAAAAAAAGCCAAGCGTACGCGTGCACAAAACAATTTGAGAAAAAAAACAAAAACAAAAAAGCCTACAGAACAGTTATAAAACAGGTTACCGCAGGGCAACAGCCCAATAACAACAACAATGCCTATTGATATAAATAGACTCTTTAAAGCAATTAATACTGAACCCAAATACATCAACATAAACAGAACGGACAACAAAACATTTCAAAAAGTATCACCCTTCCTTATTAAAAAAGTCATCGACTATACATGCAACGGAGAAGTAGAAACATGCAAAAAGACAAGAATAGGTGCCTTGCTAATTTAAACCAAAACCACACTACAAGCCCAAAAACTTCTAAAGCTGACCACCTTCACCGACTTCCCCGTATCAGTTAGTGAGCACAAGACTCTAAACTTCTCCAAGGGAGTAATTTACTCCAACGAGTTACGCAATATCGAAGATCAAGAAATATTAAAAGAACTTAAGCCGCAAAACGTCACAGAAATACGTAAAATAACAAAAATGGAAAACAATACACCTAAAGAAACTGGACTCATCACTCTAACCTTCGCATCACTCTCACTCCCTGAGACAATCATGATTGGATATGAACGAGTTAACATACGCCCATATATACCACTCCCACTTAGATGTCGCAATTGTCTAAGACTTGGACACCCCACAATTACCTGCAAGTCTTCCAAAATATGCACCAATTGCTCTGCCGAACAACACACTGCTGAGAACGAAACATGCACCAAAGATAAATCTTGCATAAACTGCAAATATGACATAAATAACCAAAACAAACACAGCCCAATGGACAAATCATGCCCAGCTTTTATAAAACAAAAGGAATTGACCTCAATCAAAACCCTTCAAAAAGTAGATCATAAAGAAGCTACTAGAATCTACTACTTAAGACACACCCATCAACCAACACCATACGCCACAGTAGCAGCAGAACAACCAGCCAAACAAACAACAATACCAAAAATGCCAGCAACCAGTTCATCCAATCCACCCCAAAACATCAAAAACACACCCAACCATACCATCAACCAAATAAGACATTTAACAACATACGATGATCTCGAAACAGCTATGGACACCACTCCCTACGCCAACGAAACCCCATCAATCTCTACACCGAAATCGACAACAACGCTCAGCTCATCGATCTCAGAAGAACTCAAACTTCGAATCTTTGCAAATAAACAAAATACTCTCGCAACAAATTTAAAATCAAAAGACAAAACTGATTCTAAAACAAAGAAAGTAAACCAAACCAAGAAACAACTACACCACAGTGACAGTGATAGCATTTAACGAATAATAATCCAATTATAAAATGTCCGCGACGACTGCAGCCCCCTCGGGGTTCTTTCTGCACCCCGGGCGGGCTGTACGCGTCGCGGACACCTATCTCCTACCACTTCCATTCAACATACACGCAACTGCACCTACAATCACAATAATACAAAAAAAAAAAAAACCTAACATCAACCATGCTAAAAGTATTACAATGGAACCTTAACGGATATACCAACAACTACAATCAGTTGCAAATCCTCATAAAACAACACAGCCCAAAAATAATATCCCTACAAGAAACCCACCTCTACTCTAAACAAAACATTCCCATTCCAATCAACTATACACTATACCATGAAAACACGGCCACAAACGGATATGGAGGCGTAGCCCTTTTAGTCCACAACTCCATACAACAACAACAAGTTACCATTAATCCACTCCACTTTGACACAATAGCAGTAAGAATTCACTCCAAAATCAAATTTACTATCGTCTCATCATACATACCCCCCAACAAAACTTTCAAACTCCAGAATTTGAGAAACACTTTTAACAGCCTAACTCCTCCCTTACTAATAACTGGAGATTTCAATAGCTGGCATCAGAGCTGGGGCTCTCAAACCAACAACAATAGAGGCAACACTCTTTTCAAATTTATTAATCAATCCTCGTTAATAACACTTAATAACGGCTCACCAACCCATTTTACCACTCACCATACTTTCACGCACATCGACCTGTCCCTTGCATCACCCATTCTTAGACTTAACTCCACATGGAAAAGAGATAACTCCCTTTCAGGCAGTGACCACTTCCCCATAAGCATTGACCTATTCGACGAACACAACATCAACAACAACCCCACCGAAAGACCAAAATTCAACTTAAAGAAAGCGAACTGGCCCCTTTTTACGAAGCTTACTGAATCATTATCCATAGAAAAACCCCCCAGCACAAACATAAACAAAGAAACAGCTAATATAACTAAAATCATAGTCCACGCAGCCAACCAAACCATACCCCAATCATACCAACACAGAAAAAAGAAAACTGTGCCATGGTGGGACCAAGACCTACAACAATTAAAAGACGAGAAACAAACAGCATGGGCTAACCTAAATAGAATTATCAACACAACAAACATTCTTACCTACAAAAAAGCCAATGCCCGACTTAAACGTGAAATAAAAACTAGGAAACGAATTTCTATTCAAAATTTTACAGCGGAAATAAACCCGAACACACCCATCTCCAAAATATGGTCACATATAAACCGCTTCTGTGGTTTAAAAACTCGTCACGATATACACTGCCTCATTAACCCCTTTGATCACACACAAAACATTCTAGACAAAAACAAAATAGCCAACACCCTTTGTACCCACTGGTCCAACGCATCTCTAGACATTAATTTCCACACATCTTTCAACCACCACAAAGCAAAATCCAGCCCCATCATTTCACATAATCCATCTCCCTTAGCACTAAACCTCGAAAAAGACATAACCATGATCGAACTACAAGCTGCTCTTAATCAGTTAAAAGGTAAAACACCAGGACGAGATCGCATAAGCTACCCGATGCTAAAGAACCTATCTCCAAGTCTTTTGAAAAGGCTTCTCAACCTTTTCAACAACATTCTTACGGCACAAATTCCCCAGCAACTCAAAGTTAGCAGTGTTATACCCATCCTCAAACCACATTTGGACAAAACCTCCATCAATTCATACCGCCCCATCTCCCTCAACCCTTGTATGGCGAAAGTGCTGGACAAAATAATTTCTAAACGACTATGGTGGCTAGCTATAAATGGCAAGCTACTAGATAGTCGCCAAATGGGATTCAGAAAGGGAAAATCAGTGTCTGATTCCTTAGCTATGCTAGATTATCAGACCACATCGTCCCTTTCAAAAAAAAATCATGCCTCCATCATATCTCTAGATTTTGCAAAAGCCTTCGACAGAGTGGGCATCCACAGTATCATCGACGAACTCACTGACTGGAAAATAGGACCAAAAATAGCAAAATACATTTATAACTTCCTTACTAACAGAAAAATAACAGTCCTCGCCAACAAGTCATACTCTAACTGCCAGCCTTTAAACAACGGAATACCCCAAGGCTCCCCCTATCAGTCATTTTATTCGCAATAGCATTTAATAAACTGAACAAAGCATTAGACAAACACAAAACGCTCGAATTTAATGGCTATGCCGACGACTACACAATAGTTTACAAATTAAATAAAAAAACATAGTGGCGCATAGTTAATTTTGGCTATGCCAAGACTATGATACCCTTCACACAGCCAACTCAATGCTCCCCCCTCTTATGTTTCTGTGCAGTTGTTGGTAATTTTTCGCTAATATTTTTACTCTTGAGCGTCATTTACTTGTTCGTGTGCAACAACAACAATTTGACATGTAGGTACTTGAAAGTGCACGACAGAGACAACAATTGATAGTACGATATGGTAAATTTGTATGGTGGCTATGTCGTAGAATGCTCCGATCGAAATGAAATTTCATAGTGAACAAACCCGACATGATCTAAGCAATCTGTGAAAGTTTCATCAAGATCGGTTCAGCAGTTTGGCCGGAAATCGTGTTGATATGGTAAATTGTATGGTGGCTATGTCGTAGAATGCTCCGATCGGGATGAAATTTCATAGTGAACAAACCCGACATGATCTAAGCAATCTGTGATAGTTTCATCAAGATCGGTTCAGCAGTTTGGCCGGAAATCGTGTTGATATGGTAAATTTATATGGTGGCTATATCGTAGAATGCTCCGATCGGGATGAAATTTCATAGTGAACAAACCCGACATGATCTAAGCAATCTGTGAAAGTTTCATCAAGATCGGTTCAGCAGTTTGGCCGGAAATCGTGTTGAAACAGACAGACGGACAGACGGACAGACGGACGGACGGACGGAAATCAATTCCTAAGCTCGTCCTGATCATTTTGATATATAGTTTATGGGGTCTCCCATCATTCCTTTAAGGCGTTACAGATTCATGACAAAGTCAATATACCCTGATTCACATGTGAAGGGTATAACAAAACTCTTTGAACATAGACCAATTGTTTAACGACATCAAACAATGGTGCGACTATTCCGGTGCTTCACTATCACCTAGCAAATGCAAAACTCTGCATATTTGCAGAAAAAGAACTTGCAGCTTCTCACTACAGTCAAACATCTTCACCCTGCAAAATGTAGACTCCCTCAAGATCCTTGGAATCACCATAGAAAAAAAATACAGATGGAACAAGCACATCGAAAATCTCTCTTTACAACTATCCAAAAGACTCAACGTTATAAAATGCTTATCTAACAATAAATTCAACTGCAACATAAATACAATTATTTACGTAGTAAAATCTATTATTATGTCCAAAATCGACTTTGGAATCCAATTATATGGGAAAACACCCAAATCCCCTCTAAACAAACTTAAAACAATTTACCACTCCGCTATAAGAATGGCATTCAATGCCTTTCGCACCACACCAATCCACAACCTCCTTCATGAAGCAAACATACTACCAATTGAATACAGAACCTTATACGCGTCACAAAAAAACTTCAAAATCATAATGCACTCTAAACACTCTCCAATAGAAAAAATCTACAATAAAATTAAAAAATCCAAAAGAACGCCTAAACTTCCATCCTCACTTCACGACACAATAGAACAATGCAATATACATAAAATCCAAACATCTCCCATCACATGCAAAAACGAAAAGTTAAGTAATACTTCCAACATTAATATCTCACTACACTCATCCCTCAAATCAGACACCTCACCTTTAATATACAAGACAAAATTCAAAGAACTGAAAAACTCACTGACAGATAGACAATTTCTGTACACTGATGGATCCAAGTCGAATGACGGGGTTTCATACAGTGTGACAACTGAAACAGAGGTAATTGCATACCATTTACTACCGCAATTCTCTTCAGTTTTTACAGCTGAAATAGCAGCAATCCTCGCAGCATGCAAATACGCCAGCAAACAAAGAGGTAAATTTGGCATCTGCTCAGACTCACTTTCCTCATTACTAGCTATCAACAACACCAATAGCCAAAACTTCTACACCATCTCTATAAGGAATATTTTAAACAAATATAAGAACAATAAATTGTTACTTATATGGATTCCGGGTCACTGTGGTATAACGGGAAATGAACTTGCGGACGAAACGGCAAAAAACACCCATAAATTCCCCCTTATCCTTGAAATTAACTACAACCCATCGGACATAAACAAATTTATAAATCAAAACACCCAACAATTCTATGAATTAATCCTAAACAGCACATCCCAACACTACAAAATGATCTGCCACGACAAAGCAACAAAAACATCAATAAAAAACACTACACGAACGGACTTCTTAAAATTTACAAGATTAAGACTAGGACATACAAACCTAACCCATGGCTATATCTTTAACAAATCCTTTCCACCAACATGTACCAACTGCAACACAACCCTCACCATCACACATATATTAGTCGACTGCCCACTATACAATAGAGAAAGAGCCCTGTACCTTCAACCATCTATAACCGAAATTACCTCATTCAAAAATATAAATGAAACAATAGAATTCCTCAAAAATATAAATATCTATAATTTAATCTAACTTCAATATTCTACCTATGGAAATAAACAAAATATATTATAAGAACTCACAAACCATGTACATACTAGAATATAAAACACACTCTACAAGCTTAAGGCCTTAGCTGCTATAGCTTAGTATCCCGTTAGACGTAATTTAAATTATGTACTAACTCGTCAATAATAATAATAATAAATACATTATTTTTATACCCTGAACCCATAAAATGGGTAAAAAAAAGGGTATAATTGATTTGTGCAAAAGTATGTAACAGGCAGAAAGAAGAATCTCCGACCACATAAATCAGCTTCAACAGCCGAGTCCACATAACTGTTGTTTAGAAAATGTAAAAATAGGAGTTAAAACAATTGATAAATGTGAAAATTAATAATCCAAATCGATTAAGAAACACAGGAGACTTCTGCAAGTCATTTTAATACACGGGTTCAGGGTATCTTTTAGTCGGGATTTCTCGACTAAAGCCTTCTTACTTGTTTTCAGATTCGCTCATTCTCGTGTTGTGCTGACAGTCGACAATTCAACACCTGCATCATGAATTGAGCGCTGCTGGTCCCAAACACAAAGAGGCAGCTTAAAACTTGAACACGCTCACGCATCGCTCTTCATGTTCGGCGCTAGATGACAAATTATTTTTAAATCGCGCCTTCGTTGTTGGCTATTTCGGCTAACTCTCTTATCTATGCGCGCGCTCTGCAAGTCAAACAAAGAGCGTAGTATCGCTACCTTCTTCGCACGCACTGAATCAACGCAAAACATATCTAAGAGGCTGCAGCTAAGTGAATTGTATATTGCCTTTAGCTTTAATTTAGTGTGTACGGAGGAGGAAGGGTTATCAAACTTTATGATTGACATGCAAAGCGCGCACATAAGATAGAGAGTGAACGTAAATGAGCAACAACAAAGGAGCATGATCGGAGCGAAATTTCAAATTATCTGATTATCATTATGTGAACGCCCTTTGCTTGTTCGAAATTGTATATCAATAATATATCAATAATGTTAGTGTGTTACGTTTTGTCTAAGTTATATAAGCAGCAAGTAGGCGAATCCACCCCCATAACATATTCTGGTGTAGGAAATTTTTCTAGACGCACCAAGTTTTGTTATGTTGTTGTTGCTTTTTTTTTTAAATCAATGATACCAACAAAAAGTAGCAGTGCGGGCCCAACAACAACACTTACAACAACAACAAACGCTACTTGGGTCGTAAATCAATTGTCAAAGGCACACAAATTTGAAAAAAAATAAATGTGCACTGTGCGAAGTGATACATGTACATAAAATTATGAAAATTATTTTCAAGCGCATTGTTCACTTAATTGTGTATGCACTTATTCATTAAGAAGCGGAAATCCGTTTCTTTTTTGCAAGTGTACGAACCTTTTTTTATGACTTTGCTTGTGCGACGCGAAGGCGTCACTGCGCATTTGTTTTGTTTTTGTATTCTCGCTCGCGATCAAACTCTCAGCTTGTGCGACAATCAGGCGACAGTAGTCGAATGGGTACTTGTTGTAATTGTAATTTGTTTTTTAAAATGGGTAAAAAGTGCTCCAAATCGTATGGGAGGTACTTGAAGGAGTTGTCCAAATAAAAATTCCCTTCTTAGTGCTCACCTCCACAAATTTCAGCCTTCTAGCTCTTTTCGTTTAGGCTGTGGCTCTTTTATTATCATCAGGACAAACTCTTTTATATATATAGATGTATAAAGTATTTGGAGGTAATTTGATCAAACAATATAACAATCAAAATATTTATTATAGTTTGTATTGTAACGAACCTAAAGTTGTCACGCGGTTTTAGCTGGGCTAACTCTCGCGGTGCTGAGGGTACGTGCCAACAAATTTATATTTGTGGCGGCTGCGGCAATAATAACACAATTTAAACTGCACTCTCTGCTAGTTTCACGTTTGGGTTTTAAAATTTTTTAGTACACTTAAATGATATTTCTTAGTAGAGTTTTATGAAGTCGTAGGGACCTTGTGTCGTGTATTTATTTGCAATACTGGCGCTCTCGTCGCACCAAATAATCAGAGCCAATGTTACGCCTACTAACGAGGTTTTAACTAGCCACGCCTGAAATTCGCCAGGCTCTACTATGGCCTCCTTGTCACCACAAGGATTTCGCCTATAGTCTCTCCTACTCTCAGGCTCTGGCTTTAGCTTCACCTGTCCTTCGCCAGGCTCACTAGTCTGATACTTGGTTTTGATTTGAGGTTGCTTTGCAAATGCAACACACCACAAGGCTTGATAGCAAATTGTTAAGGACCCGATTTGATTTGTCCTTATTGCGATATGAGTCCTTTCAACTCTTATATTATCTTTTCGCGTTGGATTCTTGCACTCTGAATCCTTTGTTCACTTTATGTTTCGCACTGATTTTCACTTATTTCGTATTGACTCCGTACTGACATTTCACTTCGCTGACTTCGCACTGACTTTGTACTAATTTTGTACTAACTCTGTACTCAACTAACTTTGTACTCAACTAACTTGCCGCTCCGTCCAAGGCGGCTCTTTTTATACTCTTCTGCTGTCTCGCTGGACCGGGGCCTGTCAGCGCTGCCAATGTCGCGCCAAGGGCAAAGGTGGCGTGATCGTTCCAGTGAGTTTTGCCTAGCAACAACGGTTCCTCGTTGCTGATCACGCCTGTCGTTGGTGTGACGGTGATCACTATATCTCGTGTATGCACCGCTCACACACCAACGGCACTTTGCCACGACTTTTACGGTACGTGTTTTGCGGCTTCCATGTGCCAAACACGTACCTTAGCGCTGACATCCTGTGTCAGAGCGAGACAGCATGCGAATTCGCCGCAACTCAGGTCCGGCTGCGGCTAAAAATGCAATCGCCTTCTGTGAGGCGCTATACGTGAATATGGCTCCTCACACTCCCCTCTTTCTCCGGAAGTGGAAGTCTTCCACTTAATTTTGCGTCTTTCAAATCGCGCGCCTCCGTTTTGAACCTTGGCGTCCTTTAGCAGTGTCGCTGTAGCGATCAGCTGGTGGTCGCGTAACGCCATCTAGTGGTGCGTTGCGCCATAGCAGCCAGCTTTGCATCGCCCGGTGTTACTCGATACGGCCTGATCGATATTTGCGATGTGGCCAGATCGATATGGCCACCCGCAACTATCCAACACTATTCGGCCATGACACACAATTTGCACTTTGCAATTGTTTTGTTGTTGCTGAAAAGAATCTAAAAAGCAAAGTAAGTAACATATTTTCGCGCCCTGCGCCATTTCCACCATATCCTAAGTCATGTTCTCTTTTTTCCAGGCCATGCCGTTTTGCCGCTCGCGCTGGATCACACACACATTTTATGTGAGTATGCTTCCAGCAAATTTCACCCCCCCCCTCTTGCAGTTTAATCCACCTGCTCTTCTTTAATTCTTTTTCAGTTTAAAATAAATGTTCATCTATATATATTTTTTTTTTATATATACCAGCGGTGTCGGCCACTCCCAAGGTGTCTTCCGGTTCGTCGGGCTGGTGGCCGTGTTGCCTGGTGCTTGGGGTGGTGCCTGTAGTATTCGGGGTGGTGACGGGTTTCGGGGTCGTGGTGGTGTCGCCTCTCGCGGTCGTGGCGGTGACGGCGCACAGTGGGGCCTTTTCTCGGATAGCTTATCAAAAATCATTTTTTTCATGAACGCGTTTGGCAAAAGTGAAATATGTAATGGATAGAGAATACTTCAAAGATTATGGATCCAAAAGATTTTTTAAATCGGTTAATAATTATGGGTGGTAGAGCTCCTCAAAGTTGAGTAGTTTTACGTGAGTACGAAAAAATTACAATTTTTACAGAAATTTACCACTTTCGAACTGAATATTGGGCGACGTACCCAACCGATCTTCGATCTTTTTTCTTTATCTGAAAAGTATGTTCAATCTCAGTGTTTTTCTGTATACAGTTTAAATATAGCTGAAATACTTATTAAATTACAATCTTTTAAAAAATACACTAAATTTTGGCATTTTTTGAACTTTCGTGGACTATAACAAAAAAGTAGCTATCACAGTCACGGAGGGGCCACATGCATTTGAAAGCTATAATATATACCTTTCATATGTATATAGTCACAATCTGCGAAAATCTGCATTTTGGAAACGCGAGCCAAAAAACTAGGGATACCTCGAGTTAAAAACACGCGGCAGGTATAAGGAAGAAGAAGAGCGCATACAAATTTGGCTGTAGCGTGTGTGCTGTTTATTGACAACATTTCTAAATGTTGTATTATAAGTACTACCTGTCTATATATATCCCTTCTAATCCTTTTTTCCTTCCTATCCTTTCTAATTACCTGAATGGAAAAGATCTGAGGAGGCAGGTAAATATAATTGTAGTTGATGGAAAGTTGCGGTACTACAGGTTATTTTTTTTTTAATTTCTGTATTTCCCCGTTTACCTATTTTTAATGTAAATCAATACCTTACGTATATATTGTTTTTTACCTAGCTAATTGGAAAAGGGTTATACCAATTTTGCTTGCTTACCTAGCTAACTCAAAAATATGGTATAAAGTGCAAAATATGTCACTTGATGGCAACAGTTATTTCATAACTTCATAAGAGGAAACACTTGTTGTTTATTGCTGCGAACAATAAGAAATTTTCAGATTGAATAGTATTTTTCAATATAATTCACGAAATTTTGATAAATAAGCGCAATAATGGATTTAACAAACTCAATGATTTTTGAACTTTTTCGTGCTTCTGAAAATATTAACGATTTTCAAGTGGCATTGCTTAAAGAGATTGGCGTACTCGAAAACGCTAGTTGTGCGCTTCAGACACAAATTAAATTCATTCACGCTAACTTGAAGCGAAAATGGAACTTGGTCCATAGAACCATGTCGGCTTTCATAAAAAAGCATGAAAATTGGTTGGAGGAATGTACAACATTCGGATATTCAGAACAGGAAGAAGTTTACCCATCGGCTGAATAGGATTAAAGAAAGTATTCCAACGCCACCAAACTCAGTCGCCATTAAGTACACTGATGAAGAAGCGTTTTCCCTATTTATGGACTTGGGACTGACTAAGGAGAAGTATGATATTTTACGCAGCTCCTTAAAAAAACATAACGTCAAAGTTCTTCCCGGATATAAAAAAATTGTATTTGCCAAAAAGGAAGCAGTGCCACCTAATACAATAATAACAGAGACTGCTAGGCGTATAGTTGAAAGTTTGCCTGATGGAGAGGTCGAGCTTCTTCCTGAAAATCTGACTCTACTCAATAAGTGGGGATGTGATGGATCGTCTGGACAAAGCATATACAAACAAATTATACAGACAGATGACGAAACTATTTCTGATGAAAATATGTTTATGGCTTCTGTAGTTCCCTTACGCCTTAGGAGTGAAACTTCTGAACATTGGAAAAATCGCCGACCATCATCGATTCATTATTGTCGCCCTATTTTCTTCAAATATGCGAAGGAGTCGTCTGAATTGATTAAATCAACTGTAACCGACATACAAAATCAAATTAGCCAACTGAAGCCTACTGTTTTTCAAACCAAGAGTGGAAAAACATTCACGGTGAAGTTTGATTTCTTCCTGACAATGATTGATGGAAAAGTCTTAAATGAAATTACAAACACCTCCTCAACATTGAGGTGTCCCATTTGTAAAAAAACTCAAAAAGACTTTCACAGTTTAGACGACTCAACGGGTGAGGAGAACTGCTACGAATATGGAATTTCTCCGTTGCATTGCAGAATAAAGTGTATGGAATTTATTCTGAAGCTCGCGTACACACTTCCTCGGCCAGGAGAAACAAAAACGGATAATACGCCTCGTGAGGATATACAGAGAAGAAAGGAAGTTATACAAGCTGAGTTCTCTCGGAAGCTAGGAATAAAAGTTGACTGTCCAAAGCACGGATACGGGAATACGAATGATGGAAATACTTCGAGGAGGTTTTTTGAAAATGATCAAATAACAACTTTGATAACAGGTGTTCATAATGAGATCATTAAAAGGTTTGCTGTTATCCTAAATGTTATAAACTGCAAAGAAATGATAGATGGTGCAAAATTTGGCGAATACGCATCAAAAACAGCTCAACTTTTGACTGGATTGTATCCTCAGAAAAAACTAACCCCCCCGGTACATAGGATTTTGGCTCATGGAAAGGACTTAATAGAATATCAGTGCTTACCTATTGGAAGAAGAAGAAGAAGCACATTAATGTAAAAACAAGGACTACAAGAGGTTCAGATACACTAATACGTGCAAAATTTCTCGGGTGCGACAAAATGGAGACCTTTTCAACATGCTGGCAGCCTCATCGGATCCACTTCTTGCATCGCTGAGACATGTGCGATCACGAAAGGATTTGGAAGATAGCAACTATAGTTCCGAAATGTTGAGTTTATTAGATGTTAACCTTACTAGCATTAATGTTGATGATTATTTGGTTGAAAATCAGCCATCGATAGCAAATATTAAAAATTAACCTCAAAAAATCACCCAAAAATAAAAATTTAAATTTTATGTATTTAAGTTAGAAAATCGAATAAAAACAACAAAAAATGCGAAATAGTCATTGAAGTTATAAAAAATTTTCAGTTATGATTAAAAACAAACGTTTTTAATTGGAATTTTACAGGTAAAATGTGCTGGAAATATTTCTTGACTTTGACCTTGAATATTTAAGCACCACGGATACCTAGCACTCTTGGCAAACATTCATTTTAAAGCTTGAAAAGTCATCTATTAATTGCTTTTTAAATTTTTGAAATCGCTTCATTAGTTTAGAAGATATGATTTTTGATAAGCTAAATGAGCAAAGGCCCCACTGTGCGGCGTTCGGGGTCGTGGTGGCGTCGACTCCCTTATGAAATCGTCGCGGGGGGGTGCCACCTCTTCGCACCACTCTACCACCGCGATCGCTTTGTGGTACCACCTACCATCCGCGTACCGCTTCTTCCTCGAGACGGTCACCGTCGGTGGTTGCGCCTCCTCGGGCTCCGGTGTCGTTTCACCCTCCGACTCGGACGATATCGAGATAACCTCGTCCTCCGCGTCCGACACCTCCACTCCGCGTGGGAAAGGCGATGGCGGTCATGCTGGACGCCACTCCGGGGTGGAGTATCTGGCAGCGGCGGTGAGGTGACCCGCTCCGGGCTGGCTGGGCCCACATGCTCATCCTCAGGGGTCGGTGGTGCCTCGGGGTGGCACATACGTATCCACTCTGGATTTACTTCGAAGAAATCCCTTGGCGGCGACTCCTCTCGCATTTCGCCCACTGGAACAGCATCGCAGTCCACCTCCCAGTCGCTGCTGTCAAAATCCTCGCCATACGCCCTGCGCACCCATTCGCGTTCCTCCGCCAGCTCCTGGAGGCGGCAACGCTCACGCTCGGCTTCCTCTCGCTCTTCCGGGGACTCTATGATGGGTGATGCCCGCAGTTCCAGCACGTCTGGAGACTCTCCTCGTGGCTGCCTGACATGCGCATAGGGCTGCCCTGACCAGCGCCCTCGACGTGCTACGTTCCTGCGCCCTCTTGCGCTGGCACCCATGGCCTCCGCGTCGACCACGCGCACATCTCACGCTGGTGTGCGAGGATGCACCCGTGGACCACAGCCCGATACAGGGGCTGCCCTTCTTGCTCCGGTGTTGTTGTTGAAATTCTCCATTGTCCTAGTGAGTGGTCAAATTTTGTAAAATATCGCAAAGTGACCGACTGCGTGGTAGTCGGCACCTTTTATACCCCTACTCCGTACGCATGTGCAACAGTGTAGGTGTGCATGTTACGGTATCCTTCCCGCAGGCGACCGCCATGTTTTGTCAGCGCTCTCTTTGCGATATCGCTAACCTTTTCCATTAACCGTTTTCTAGCAGCGTTTGTTTCACACACATTTTCGCCACGTTCAGGTTCGGTTTTTGTAATGCCCTTGGTTGGGCCGTGGCTCTTATTATTATTATTATTTTTTTTTCCCTCTGACATCCATTCCTCCCGCCCCCACATTCATTGTTGTCTGTTATTTTTAATAAATATGTAATACCTTACATATTTATTTTTGTTATTTATATAATATGTAATACCTAACATATTTATTTTTGTTATTGTTTAATAAATATGTAATACCTTACATATTTATTTTTATTATTTATATAATATGTAATACCTTACATATTTATTTTTGTTATTGTTTAATAAATATGTAATACCTTACATATTTATTTTTATTATTTATATATTATGTAATACCTTACATATTTATTTTTGTTATTGTTTAATAAATATGTAATACCTTACATATTTATTTTTATTATTTATATAATATGTAATATCTTACATATTTATTTTTGTTATTGTTTAATTAATATGTAATACCTTACATATTTATTTTTATTATTTATATATCTGTTAAATGTGTTGAGTAGGGATAATATTTAATATGTATTAATAAAAAAACAAATCAACTAATGATTTTTTTTTTTATTTATAGGAGGTGATGGAGATGCAGGTGAGTAAATGAGATACGTCCTTAACAAAGCCAATTATTAACCGCTCTTTTCTTTTCCAGATTTTCACCACAAAAAAAAAAATTTTCTTTTTGTTCCAGGGTCTTAAAATAATTTGTGCCCCCCAAAAATTTTTTTTTTATTATTATCTCACCCGTTGTCCGTTCCACCTCCGTGGTGTTTTATGTCGCCTATGTGCGCGGTACGTTCTTTTTCCCCAGTTTTCCCCTGTAATTTACAGATTACAGGTGATACAAAATTTATTATTGTATATGGTCCGGCAAATTTAGGAGCAAGCTTCGCAGCGAAGCCTTCCGCTGCATTTGACAGGTGGTGTTGTTTCACCCACACCTTGTCTCCTACGGATGGTTTCCACTGCCGTCTCCGTAGGTTGTAATGCCTTGCTTGGTCCTGAGCGGCCTTTTCTAAACTCCTGCGCACCAATTCAAAAACTTCTCTAAGTTTTTGCGCATTGTCGCTGGGTGTTTGTGTCGGTTGCCCTGTGCCGAGTGTAACGTTGTCGTACAGCGCATTTGGCAGCCTTGGTTCCCGCCCTTGCGTGATAAACGCTGCACTGTAGCCCGTAGACGCCGATACGCTGGTGTTAACGGCCAGTGGCAATTCTGGCAAAAATTCATCCCAGCACCGCTGGTTATCTTTTGTGAATTGTGCAATCATCGTTTTTACCGTGCGGTTCGCACGTTCTGTAGGATTCTCTTGCGGTGTGTATGGTGCCGTAAATTGGTGTCGCACTCCCAATTCTTCGAGAAAGCGTTTGAAGGCTTTACTCGTAAACTGTGTTCCGTTGTCCGTTATGAGAACTTTTGGCACCCCAAATCGTGCCAAAATTCTCTCTCTGAATCCCTTTTGCAAAGTGGCTGTGGTTGCGCTCCTCAGCGGAACTAACTCAGTCCACTTAGAGAAACGGTCAAACATCACCAATAGCATTGTGTTGCCGTGTTTTGATCTTGGCAGTGGGCCAACAAAATCAGCACACACGGTATTCCATGGCTCTTCAGGAATTTGTGTCAACATCTTTCCTGCTGCTGCCATTTACCTTGGCTTGTATCGTTGACACGTTTCGCAGTTGTGCACATATGTGCGTACGTCCCTGTATAAGCCTGGCCAGTAGTAGCGTGTCGCTACTCTTGCTATCGTTTTCCGGCTTCCCAAATGACCGGCTGTGGCTGCGTCGTGATTCTCCAGTAATACATCCTTCCTTTTACCTTTGGGTACACAAAGCTTACAAGCTTCCACATCTCCGTCTCCAGCGCGATGTGGGATGTGTCTGTACAGGTTGCCATTTTCCTCCATGTAATCCGGATATTTCCTGGGATTTTGCGCGATTTCCTTTTTTAATTTTTGAATCCATTTGCAATTTGCGTTGTCTGCCAATCCCTTCTGTTGCCATTTTTACTAGGCAGCATGTCTCCGGAAGTGGCTGTCTTTAAAGTGCATCGGCTACGACATTGGGGTTGCCTTTACGGTATTTGACTTCAAAGTCGTATTGTTGCAGTTCAAACGCCCAACGCGCTATTCTGCCTGATGGACTTTCAATTGAGTTTAGCCACTTCAGCGCCATGTGGTCCGTTATGACCACAAAATGGTAGCCTTCCAGGTATGGCCGCAGCTTTCTGATTCCCCACACTATGGCTAGACACTCCTTTTCAGTTGCCGAATAGTTCCGTTCGGCTCCGTTTAGTGTCGTACTGGCGTACGATATTACCCTTTCACCTTGCTCCGAAGGTTGGGTCAATATCGCACCCAGGCCATAGTTACTTGCATCCGTCTGCAAGCAAAATGTTTTAGAGAAATCCGGGCATGCCAATACTGGGGACTGAGTCAGCTTCTCTTTGACTATGTCAAAAGCTACTTGCCGTTCCTCAGTCCACTCCCATTTTGCGCCTTTTTTCATCAATGCGTTCAGAGGTGCTACTTTGGTTGCAAAATCTGGTACGAAGCACCTGTACCATGATGCCACGCCCAGGTATTGTCGTAATTCCTTTAAGTTGCTTGGCGGCTTCAATTCTGCGATTGCAGCAACTTTCTCTGAATCTGTGCGAATTCCTTCCTCCGTGACTTTGAGGCCCAAATATTTCAACTCCTTTTTAAAGAAATCACATTTGTCCACGTTGATGCGCAGATTTGCTTCCCGCAGCCGCCGAAAAACCTCTTTGAGATTTGCCATATGCTCTTCGTGCGTTCTTCCGATGACTATAATATCATCTAAATAAGCAAACGCGTGTGGCATCATCTCTGGTCCAATAACGCGATCCAAAGCCCTCTGAAAAGTTGCCGGTGCCGAGTGTAACCCAAATGGCATTACTTTCCAATGGTACAATCCTTTGCCTGGGACTGTAAATGCTGTCAGTGGTCGGCTCGCTTTCTCCATCGGGATCTGCCAGTACCCACACATAACCGCCATTTGCTATTCTTCTTTTTCACCATCACGATTGGTGCGCTGTGTGGGCTATTGGATGGCTCTATGCAACCTTTCGCAAGGAGTTCCTCTACTTGCTGGTTAATTTCTGCTTGCATTTTTGGATTCTTTGGTAAGTAACGCTGCTTTATAGGCCTGTCGTCGCTCATCACAATTTTGTGTTCTGTAATTTGTGATGTGCCCTTTAGGAGTTCGAAGGCTGCGATTTCCCGCAGTAGAAATTCGTTAATTTCTTGGTCTTCGTGTAGATTTTTGCTTTCAATATGTGGGTTTCTGAAGTCACGTGTTGCTATGTCTTGTTCGGTTGTATTCTGGACAACTGCCACCGACAGTCTCTCTTCCAGCTTTCCAACCTTGTGCCGTCGTGCTGGGATGGTGACCACCAGTCCCGCACACTGCAACACTGTGCCCATGCCAGTCAGAAAATCCCAGCCCAGCACCAAATCGTCTATCACACCAGGCATAATTAGCAACGCTATTTCCAAACTGCGATGCCCGAGTCTTATTTCGACCGTTATTTGTTCTGTTGTCCTGCTGCTATGTCCGTCTGCTAATTTCACCTGTCTGCTTGCGACGCTTCTCCGGCCTACAATGTTCAGTCTGCAAGCTAGCTCTTCGCTAACAAAGCTGCTTGTAGCCCCTGTATCGACTGTAGCCTTTTGCTGCCAATCACCGATCCTTACGGTGGCAGTCAATTGCGTCCCTTCGTCCTTCAGGTGACCGACTAGCGTCTCGGGGCGGATCTTGGTGGCTCCCGCTCGCCCCTCGATGGCGGACGCCGCTGGCCGTTTCCCGATTGGCAACATAGTGCTGTCCGCTGCCCGATTCTGCCACAAACCCAGCAGAATTCCAGCATTGAGTTTTGGCACTCTATCGCCCAGTGTCCCTCCTGTCCACACACGCGACATGCCCTTCCGGGGTTGTTTATGTGTGTTCTGGCAGGATTTTGCTGGGTTCTAGGTGTTGGGGTTGGCCGTTCGTCCATTCCTCCAGTGTGCTGGTTCTGCTCCTCCATGGCCATAAATCGCGTACGATTTGCACGACTCTGATTGTGGTCGCGTCCATTTTGCTGCGTATCTCGGTGTTGTTGAGGCTGTTGTTGATGTTGGCTGTATTGTCGTTGTGGAGTTTGTTTGTTTGTAGCGCTTTGTAGTCTCAGTTTAAGCCTATCCTTTTCCAGTTCTTCGAACTCTTCTGCCAGTTGCATCAGCTGGGTCAAATTCGAGAACTGGTTTGGCCGTGCGTATCCGCGCAAGTCAGGAAGGCTGTTGGTGTAAATTGTGCGCACTTCCTCCTCTGTTGAGAGCCGTAGGGGTCTCATCAGAGTCTGCATCTCCACCATATAGACTTTAAAAGGCTCATCCAGAGCTTGCCGCCGTCTGCGTACTTCGTCGTACAAATTTTCAAAGTAATCTCGCGGTAAAAAGTATTCTTGAAAACTGTCTACAAAATCCACCCATGTAGTCCAATGCCTGTTCTTAGCTATGTACCACTTAAGTGCCATTCCTTTCAGCAACTCCGGCATTGCTCTTGGAATTAAATTTAAGTTTAATCCATATGTGTCCGCTGACCATTCCACTTGCTCCAAGAATTCTAGAGGCTTCGATAGTCCGTCGAATCGAAAGCTCCACTCTCGAATTTGTTTGGCTACCTTTTGGTATTCACTTGCCCTTGCATTGGTCTGTTCATGCGCATGGGTGTGGCTACGCTCTCCTGGCTGTTGGGTTGTACTCCAGGGCGATCGGCGAGATTCCTGTAAATCTCGCGCCCGAGCCGCCGCGCTGGTGCAAGGAATGCTCAGCCTTGCAACGTCTATGCCGGCAAACTCCTTTTCCTCTTCGTACTCCCCTTCCTCGCGCATTAATTCAGTGTCTTTATTCGGCGACTGTCGGCTATATGTTTTCGCCAGTTCGCTTATGCGAACGCTGTGTGGAAGATTATTCTCATTTTGACTTACCCAGTCTCCGAATTGTCTTCGCATATTTTCGACAGTGCCTTCAAGCTCCAGACCGAATTCCACTCCACATTTTACTAGTGCATCCTTTTTTAAATTGTACACCCACGAACGAACCATATTGTTGATTATTTATATGTATTTTATTAAAGAAAACTATGTGATATTAGCCGTAGATCCACAGTTGGGCGCCAGTTGTAACGAACCTAAAGTTGTCACGCGGTTTTAGCTGGGCTAACTCTCGCGGTGCTGAGGGTACGTGCCAACAAATTTACATTTGTGGCGGCTGCGGCAATAATAACACAATTTAGTTTTACTTTTTATACATATATTTAAACTGCACTCTCTGCTAGTTTCACGTTTGGGTTTTAAAATTTTTTAGTACACTTAAATGATATTTCTTAGTAGAGTTTTATGAAGTCGTAGGGACCTTGTGTCGTGTATTTATTTGCAATACTGGCGCTCTCGTCGCACCAAATAATCAGAGCCAATGTTACGCCTACTAACGAGGTTTTAACTAGCCACGCCTGAAATTCGCCAGGCTCTACTATGGCCTCCTTGTCACCACAAGGATTTCGCCTATAGTCTCTCCTACTCTCAGGCTCTGGCTTTAGCTTCACCTGTCCTTCGCCAGGCTCACTAGTCTGATACTTGGTTTTGATTTGAGGTTGCTTTGCAAATGCAACACACCACAAGGCTTGATAGCAAATTGTTAAGGACCCGATTTGATTTGTCCTTATTGCGATATGAGTCCTTTCAACTCTTATATTATCTTTTCGCGTTGGATTCTTGCACTCTGAATCCTTTGTTCACTTTATGTTTCGCACTGATTTTCACTTATTTCGTATTGACTCCGTACTGACATTTCACTTCGCTGACTTCGCACTGACTTTGTACTAATTTTGTACTAACTCTGTACTCAACTAACTTTGTACTCAACTAACTTGCCGCTCCGTCCAAGGCGGCTCTTTTTATACTCTTCTGCTGTCTCGCTGGACCGGGGCCTGTCAGCGCTGCCAATGTCGCGCCAAGGGCAAAGGTGGCGTGATCGTTCCAGTGAGTTTTGCCTAGCAACAACGGTTCCTCGTTGCTGATCACGCCTGTCGTTGGTGTGACGGTGATCACTATATCTCGTGTATGCACCGCTCACACACCAACGGCACTTTGCCACGACTTTTACGGTACGTGTTTTGCGGCTTCCATGTGCCAAACACGTACCTTAGCGCTGACATCCTGTGTCAGAGCGAGACAGCATGCGAATTCGCCGCAACTCAGGTCCGGCTGCGGCTATAAATGCAATCGCCTTCTGTGAGGCACTATACGTGAATATGGCTCCTCACAGTATTAAGCCGTGAGGTCATAGTCGATCCTACTACGTGCTACATATTTTCAAAACTTATTTAAAAACTATATCAATTTACCCGTTTATTCTTGTTATTATTTCAGTTTGGCATACTCATTCATTATGTATATTACAGGGATTTTATTTGGTTTTCTGTTATTTTAGTAGTTTAAGTTTTCTTCTCACACACACACGGACACACATTGTGTTGAGTTAAAGTGCGGTCGCGTTTTTCAGGTCACACCGCCCAACTGGTGTGTTTCGGTGACTTGTCTGTAAGCGGAAAATCAGAACACCTTGTATCGGGTCGGTGATAGTGCCAGACCACTTACCCACGCAGCTAATTGCTATTGCCTACCGCATTCTTGGAAATTCAGCGTCTATTTATCCAGCAGATCGCGCGCGCTTTTTGGTCAGTCTCGCTTGTGTGAGCTATTAAAATACACACAGTGCAACACCTAATTCTCTGTGGTGTGCTGTTTGTGCTTTTAGTATGACCTCACGGATAGCTGATCGCGCAGCATCCCAGGGCTGGCCGCTTATTCGTAGCAGGGCTAACTGAGCAAACAGTGTTCACCGCGTTCCCCTTTTTGACAACAGGTGGCGTTGGTGGGCTTGGTGGGTGTCTCTGCTGCGATAAGTGTAAGAAAAGGGTAAACAGATTCCCATTGCATACCCAAAAGGGCCTAGGCCAAGTGTAGCATAACCAACGGCGGGTCTCTTTATTGGCATCCAAGTAGGAGTCTCTAAGCAGAAATAGCAAAAGACGGAACCGGCTACTGCCAACCCCCTCCGTCGCGGCGGTGCTCCGTGGGGCTCTGGTGACCGATTCGGGGCGGTATAGCCTCCAGCAGTTTCACACCATAGAGAAACATGTGGTCAACGAGGGACTGCTTGAGCTCTGCTTGAGTCCACCCAGGAAGGATGGATGAAATTGTGCGCCGCTCGGCATTGCCGAGATCCGCCCTCCGGATGGTCGCACCACTCCCGGCAGAAGACGCTGAGCATCCCACGCCGCAGCAAACACCACCGGCAGCGTACTTGCCGAAACCGGTTGTCTGGCCAGTTGCGAAAGCAGTGAAGCTACCAGGCACATTGCAAAGGGCGCTGGAAGAGATGGGCAAGGCTCTCTCAGGATTGTCTGAGCTTTTTAGCGGCCAACGCCACATTAACACATTGATGCGCGATGAACTTTTTAAGATCGTCAAGCTGCACGAGGCAGCTCTAAAGCTAAGCAAGCCCCAATAAGCAGCTGGCGTTACCCAGACGACACCAACAATCTCGCTGCAGTGACATGGAGATATCAGCTCACCTCCCTGGCGTTTTCCGAAGCGAAGGTAGCAAACCAACGCCTAAGCGACAAAGAGAGTTGCCTGATCAGCGCAACACTCCGCCTAAAAAAACTAGGCAAGGCCCCTCTAAAGCCCCCCAGGCGGCACCGAGGGAACTATCAGTGGCACCGAAAGCGGCACTAAAAGCGGCACCAAAAGCGGCACCAAAAGCGTCACCAAACGCAACACCACAGACGGCACCACAATCGACCTGGTCGAAGGTGAAGCCAAGGCGGCAGTCACACAGTCACACAATCGTGCGGACGCAATCGCAATTTCTGGGGTTGACGGCTGCAGCTACGCCGACATGCTTCGCGTCGTAAAAACCGACTCATCCTTGCGCCAATACTGCGAGGATGTACACCTGGATGTACCTGCTGCTGCGCCTAAAGAAAAAGCCTTCGCACAGCTCTGAGAATGTACAAGCAGCCATGGCAAAAGCGTTGGGAGACAAGGCAAAGGTCAAAACGCTCGTCGACGTCTAACGAGTCCGCGACTAAGACGGACTCGGAGAAGGCGATAGACGCCTCAAGCCTTACGGTCGACGCAGTCCGCTCTGTTCATGCCCTTCGTAGCGGCACATCGTCGGCAACGTTGGTGCTTCCAACCGCCTTAGCCGGCCGGTTACTGGATTTGGTTAAAATCCGCGTTGGCTGGGCTGTTGGCCACATACGGCCCATTGTGCAGCCACTGCGGTGTTATAAATGCCTGGCGTTTGGGCACATTGCAGTGAAATGCACAAGCAACGACGACCGAAGAGGTACGTGCTACAGGCGGGAACATACAGCAAGCCACCAAAGTGCTGGCTGTGCTCCAAGCAGGCGTCAGGAAGCGCGGAGCACACTACGGGTAGTTTTACCTGCCCAGCTTACAAAGCAGCTGTAGAGCGAACGAAATGTTAAGGTTTCTTCAGCTAAACCTTAATCATTGCATGGCTGCTAAGTCGCTTCTTGAGCAGTCAACTGAAGAGCAATGCATTAATGTATGCATATTAAGCGAGCCTCATCGGGTGCAACCCAGCAGCTGACTGAAGTACAGGAGTTTGAAGGTTTTGTGAGAGCAGGACTGGGCAGCTTTTGCATCTACAGCTGTTACTTCGCGCCAAGCTTATCACTCGCCGCTTTCTCAGCAATCTTGGAGCAACTTGTTGCCGATGCCAGGGGTTGCAGCAGAATTATTCTCGCGGGCGACTTTAATGCATGGGCAATGGAATGGGGCAGCGTTCTAACGAACTCCAGAGGCAGGGTGGTCTTGGAAGCACTGGCTCCACTGGATGTCACGCTACTCAACAGTGGGAACGGGCACACCTTCTCCAGAGCTGGGGCTGGCTCAGTAATAGACCTTACCTTCATTAGCCCCTCCCTATTCAACGCAGCACAGTGGGCAATTAATGACGTCTATACAGCAAGCGACCATAACGCCATTATATGCTCACTTGGTAGCCAGCGAGAGCGTACTGTGCATAGCGCACCAATCGATAAGCACAACCGGCAGGACACCTTTGACGATCTGGTGTTCTCTCGAGAAATCGCGCAGCTCTCTACGTCAGGACCTGCAGATGATCGTGCAGCTCAAATGGCAAAGCAAATTTCCTCGGCCTGTGATACCAGTATGGCACTGCGACGTCCATACATGCGCTCCCATGCCCCCACATATTGGTGGAACGCTGAAATTGCCATGGCATGCCACGCCTGCATCAGGGCCAGAAGGCTAAGTCAACGTGCAGCTAATAGGCCGGACTGTGCGAGAAGACGGGAGGAGTACAGACGGGCGAGAGGTGCACTCAAACAGGCTATTAAGGCGAGCAAGAGAGATTATGGCGAGCAAGCGTGAATGCTACCTGCAATTGTGCGACTCTGCTGAGCAAGATCCGTGGGGTAGAGCGTACAAAACGGTGGTCAAGCGCATCCATGCAGGGAATCAACACCACCCTTCGATGAGGCCTGACAGGATGAAGGAAGTCGTGGAGCGCTTGTTTCCACGTGGCAGTCCGCTGACCTTGCCCGCAACACAATTGGAGCACCAACATCACACTTTACCGGATATTATCACGCCGGAGGAGGTACTCGAAGTGGCGAGAAACATCGTGGCGTCCAAATCACCAGGTCCAGACGGTATACCGAACCGTGCGCTGAAGCTAGCTTTGACTCTGAAAGCCGAACAATTTGCCGCTCTTTTTACTGCCTGCTTGAATGAAAGGACTTTTCCACAGGTCTGAAAGGTGCAGAATCTGTTGCTTTTGCCGAAGCCGGATAAACCACCGGGGGGGCCGTCTTCGTACCGACCAATTTGCCTACTCAAGAACATTGGGAAAGCTTTTGAAAAGCTGCTGGCAGCAAGGCTAAGCTATGCGATAGACAGAGCCGGCGGGCTGTCCCCGCACCAGTATGGACTTCGTAAGGCGAGGTCAACCATTGACGCCCTAAGCATGGTGGTCGAATTAGCAGCCAGTGCTATTTAGGGCACCAGGTGGGCAGGAGGCGACAAGAAGTATTGCCTTATTGTCACGCTGGACATCAAGAATGCGTTCAATACTGCCAATTGTGGCGTCATCCTCAACGCACTGGATACTCTGCAGGTCCCCTTATACCTACAGGACACAGTGAGGAGCTTTTTTGAAGGCCGGGTGCTACGGTATCAGACCAGCGAAGGTATCAAAGAGCTCAATGTTTCTGCAGGAGTGCCCCAGGGATCTGTACTTGGGCCACTAATGTGGAACATTATGTACGACGGTGTTCTAAGGCTACAACTTCCGGAGGAGGCGCACATTGTTGGTTTTGCCGATGAATTTGCTATCGTCATCGTGCGCAAAGAATTGGATAACGCTGAGACCACATGCAATACATGCATTGCTCGGGTGCAGGACTGGCTTACCCAGGCGGGACTGGAGCTGGCTGCGCACAAGACGGAGGCGGTCCTTAGTCGCAAAACAAGAGAAATGGCAAAAATTGTGGTGGGCAGCACTACTGTTATGTCCAAGCGGGCCATCAAATATCTCGGCGTGATGTTGGACACGAGATTGTCATTCAAGGAGCACATGCAATACAATGCATCCAAAGCAGCTGGAGCTTGTCGTGCACTGTCGCGCATAATGCTCAACATGCGCGGGCTAAAGCAGGAACGCCGCCGCCTTCTAATGAGCGTAGTCCGTGCCACCATTTTGTACGCAGCGCCGATCTGGTGGAGAGCCGTGCAGGTCCAGACCTATTGCCGTGACATAGTCGCAACTTACCGCCTTTGCGCAATCAGGGTATGCTGTGCGTTCAGGACAGTTTCCGACGAAGCTGCTTTGGTTATTGCAGGCATGATACCCATTGAAGAGCTGGCTATTGAGTCCGGTGAGCTAGCAAGCCAAACAGACGGTACATCGGCGCGCAGTGGTCGTCTTATGGCGAGAACAAACACGATTGAGCGATGGCAGGCACGCTGGAACACTGCAGCGAAGGGGCGATGGACATTCGCCTTGATCCCACAGCTCTCATAATGGATCAACCGTAGGCATGGCGAGGTTAATTTTTACCTGACTGAGCTCCTTTCTGGTCATGGGTGCTTTCGGGGCTATTTGAAGCGGTTCGGCCACGTGCAAAGCGGCAAATGCTCATGGTGTGGACTGGGCGTGCAAAAGGACGCACACCACGTGCTGTTCTTCTGTGGGCGGTTCGCCAACCAGCGAAGAATCCGTGATCAAGTCATGGGTGGTCCCATCACTGTTGATAATCTTGTTGAAGGTATGCTGGAGTCTTCAACGAAGTGGGAAGCGTTCGGCACGTCTGCAGCGGTGTCTATGAAGAAACTACGGTGACTGCAGCGGAGCCTCACTCCAGTATAGGTGGCGACAGTTGTTTGCGAAGCAATTCTTAACGGACGTACCGCAAAATACTGTCGCTCCTATATTCGCACGAACTATTATTATTTAGTTTTAGCATGATTAGCACAATAAAGAATATAAAAAAATAAATAAAAATAAGTTTAAAAAAAACACACACACACAGTGTGTAAGCTTTTGCAAGTGCGGTCACGTTTTTCTGTCGCTCCGTCCTTGTAGTGTTTTCGCAGTGTCAAACCTGTATAGGAAACCAATTTTCCAGTGAGTTGGTTCTTCAATAGGTAGTGCCACCTACGGAATAGCGACATATCTCCACGCGACATATCTCTGCCGAGCTAAGAACGACATATCTCCGCGCGGAGATGCGACTAACCATCAGGCGCGTCATTTGGTGCTTTTCTTTAATAGGGAATTTCAACCAGCATCAAGCAAAAGGCCACGGAACCGGCTATTACCAACTCCCTCCGTCGCGGCGGTGCTCCGTGAGGCTTTGATGACCGCTTTGGGGCGGTGTAGCCCCCACCTGTTGAACACCTTAGGGAAACCTTAGGTCACCGAGGGACTGCTTGAAGTTCTACGCGAATTGGAGACAAGTGGTAGCACTGGAAGAAATTATGCACCGCTCGGCATTGCCGAGATCTCCCCCTCCGGGGGTTGCACCTCCCCCCGTGCAAAGCTTGGCACCTTTAGGCGTCTCGCCTGCACCTGTGCCAGCCACTTCACCCCAGGAGCCAGTAGAGATGGATGCGTTCGAGCAGCTGGGTGTCACCCTCAACAGCCTCAGTGCTCTCCTATTCGGGCAGCTCCATGTCAACCAACAGGTGAGGGATTTAGCAGCGATTGCTGTTAAATTCTACGAAGCAATTGCTGGCGGAAGTAAGCCAGCTTCCAAAGTAAGTGCAGATGCTGCCACCCAGACTACGCCAGTTGCAAAATTGCCACCCAGCGTATCCAATAAGGCTAGCCAGCAGCGTAGCGGTGTTGCGAGGACGATCGGCACGCACAAGAGACGGCGAGAATGCGAACCCAGCTAGCGTCCTTCTTCATCCAAGAGAAGCAAAACTGGCCTCCCGGATCCGGTGTCCTTGGAATCGGCTCCAAGCTTCACGTGGCAAACGGTGCAGCGAAGAAAAAGATTAAGCTGCCTATAAATCAGGGCAAGCCACCCGGTAGGAAGTCCTTGAAGTGCAGATCAGATGCGCTGGTCATAAGTACCAGAGAGATGTCTTTCAATGAAGTTCTAGCGCTTGTTACGCGCAGAGATGATGGCAAGCTCAACGGAGTCCGCAAAAAGGTCTCCAAAGCTCGTCGCACTGCAAAAGGCGACTTCCTTCTGGAGGTAAAGGAAGGCGGCCTGGAGTGCACCAAACAGCTTAAGGATGAAATGGAGATGGTGTTGGGCAAGAGTGCAGTGGTTCGCTCATTTACAGAGCAATCACACTTTGCGATTCGGAATCTGGACGAGTTGGCAACTAAGGAGGAAATTGTGGCTGAGTTGTCGACACAGGCCGATATCCCCGTCGATGTATGCAATTTCAAAAGCATTCGACCTGGATACGGTTGCCAGAGTTCAAAAAATATATATTCTCAAGTACTACCGACATTAATTTACGTATATAAAGCTTCGAATAATAATTCCTGGACTTAATAAGGATGGCTGCCTCAGGGCAGCTTTACCCGTTAGAGGTTTAAACGCTCCCCTTAAATTGGACAAGAACAGGAACAAAGAGAAATTTGCGCAAAAAGTAGAGACACTTACGTATTTTGAGCATTGCATTTCCATGCGTAGGTGTAGCTTGTCTGGCAACGCATAAAAATTTTGGGGACGCTAGTAGCTATTTTCTTACCAATTTTGGTAGTTCTAGCTAAAAGGATGTCGGAAATATGCGGATTTATCGGTTTTGAGCTATCGAATTTATCGATATGCCAGCTTTCAGTTATCGTAGAAACCCAATCTTGACACTTTATCTGTCCCGTCCGTAGATAAAGAGAATTGGAAAGTTTCAAGTCTCTAGCTTGAAGTGTGTGGAAAAAACTTGCGTTCATACAGACAAACCTTTACCTTCGGTATCGAGTATAAAAATTGTGTTCAGGGGAAATTTAAATAGAGGAGATTTTTTTATGAAAATTAAGAAAATGGTGTTTTATGGAGTTTTGAGGAAAATTTAGCTAAAATATCAACAAAAATTGTATATCGAAATTTTCCGATTCTGTATAAGATTGATAATAATTATATTTTTATTGAAGGTTGGACATAAATATAACGCGATTTATATTTGAGTTGATAAAATTTAATTAAAGTCAATAACATCAGTGGAAGAGGAGTGACAGCGACGACAAAGGGTCAAAACGCAACAGAATCAAAACCAACAATGAGCGAGCCCAACGAACTGCCCCCGGAGGATCACGGCAACCCAGGCGTGGGCGTGTGATGGGTATACAGACCATGTATGGGCGCCGGCGACGAGGTAGTTGACAACGGTAGGCACTACATGGTCGTACCGGAACAGGTCAGAAAGTGGAGAATCCGATTTGACGGGTTTACTGACCGGATCGTGTTTGTAGAAGCACTCGAGGAAAGCGCTATGACGTTTGAGGTAGGTTAGAATCACATGCCTAGGGCAATGAGTGAGACGTTTACCGACATGGCGTTATGTTGGTTCAAGACGAGTGGACTAAGGGATGCGACGTGGGTGGAGTTTAAGAAAGACTTCTTGGAATTTTTCTAACCCCACAATATATAATTAGAAAACGAAATTAGGGCCCGCCGGCAAAGTGTTGGGGAGGGGTGTAAGGAATACCTGGTCAGCCTGAAGAGACTCATGCGTAATGCCGGTTATAGAGCCGACCAGGAGTTAAATAGGGTTTACGAGAATTTAGAGCGAGATTACAGGCTTTACATCCGAAGGAAGATTTCACGACGTTGGTTAAACTGACTCAACTAGACTCAGAGTTTGAAAATATTCCAGGCCAAACGATGGGGGTTGGATACCCAAACAGGTTCGGAGGCGTAGACGCACCCACCAGGCAGATTAATCTCTTTTGGAGCCCGCCAGCTCAAGTGCCGTTGGCGCAGAACGAGCCGAATAATCTCCCAATTAACAAACGAGAAGAGATCTCAAATGGCATAACGGGACATGAGCAGAGTAGGTCGCACGAAATCAGTCACGTATGCTACAATTATTCACAGGGTGGGCATTTTGTTAGGGACCACCCGGATCCGCGAGTGGTGTCTTGTCAGGCAATGTGGCACTCAGGGTGTAAGCGGCGAAGCATGCCGGATAAAGAAATCGAGGAAAGAGCAGCGTTGTCACCCGGAGCGGAATCGGAATTGGCGCTGGCTTGATTCAGTTCAGGAGTTAGAGTGCCAGCTGAAATTGGAAACGGGTCGCATAGTCGCCATAGTGATGGTCGGAGAACAAACAGCGAGAGCAACGGTCGACACTGGTGCCACTAGGAGCTTCGTAAGCGAGGAGTTTTTCAGAAAGGTTGCATCAAGAGGGATAGTGTTGGTAGTAGAGGCGAAAATACGCTTAGCGGACGGTTCGACTGTAGCCGTAGGAAAGCTGTTGCGAGCAAAGGTCGGTCCACACGGAAAGGAAGTAGCAGTAGCTGTAGACATGCTCGTGATGCCATCCATGCTAGATAGTGTAATCCTGGGAATAGACTTTATATGTAAGATGGGCGCGACCATTCAGTGCGGTGTGGCGAAGCTAGTTATCCAGACTGATGCACAGACCAAGGAAATAGGCGGAGGCAACGCAAAGTCCCCGGTGGAGAAGGAGCGGAAGAAGGACGGCGCAGAGCGGGAGCGACGAGGGAATTTTCTGGGGACACTTCAGAAGGAGGACGCCGAGGAGAGCAGCGGTTCCGAGAAAGAACCAATCCAGGATCTCCCGTATGCATCAGCGCTCACGAGACCAACTTCGAGACTACCACCGTTATCAAGAAAGGAAAAGGAATGTGTCCCCACCCGTTTTCATGCACTTAGTATACGTGCACAAGGAGTCGACGATAGACACGGTGGATAGCGCGGTTACCAAGATGACAGTAGAGAGCACTACGGTCATCACAGAGGTGCCACACGCACGAGAGCCAACGCTGTACGTTAAGAAACCGGCCTCGCCTCCCACGTTGCGGACTATCGAGAAGAGACGTGACACTCATCGGAAGAAAGACGCCGAGAGAGTGGATCAGGAAGAGGCACACAGGAGGTCAGCGGCGGTGTTCCCATCCCTGACGGAGAAAGTAGCCAAGCGTTTTCAAAAACCGGCAAGCGCAGAGAATGCCAAAGAATAGGACCAGGTGAAGGCATCCAGGAGGTGGACGGTCCACCCCAACCGCCGTAGCCGTTTCAAGGTGACGGCGGAGACGGAAGTATTTGGCGTGACTCAACACCGCGACGGTGAATTCACCATCACGAAAAAGGGGGCCAGCGCAGACCTCTCACACAATACATTACATATAGAACATTATATTTAATTGTATATTGTAACAGGCTTAGCATTTAATATAAGTATGGTACGGTGAAGGTTAATAGAACAAGCAAAAGCATAAGCATAAGGTTACATAAGATACCAGCAAGAGAAGAGCGTAGGTCGTGCGATCAAAATGTCGTGACCCACGAACAAGATGTCGTGACCCATAAGAGAAGAAGAGGCGCGCTCAGGCCGAGCACGAGACCAGCAAGTCAGCCAGTTACCGGGATTGTAAGCGTGCGGTCATGTCCCACGGGAGAGAGTCAGTGACCGGGGGTCAACAAGTTTAAACGCGGCAAGCAGAGTTACGGAAAAGTGGTGAAGATTCAAAAAGGGCAGAGCAGCAACGGCAAGACGACAAGATTCTTTCGCGCAGGAGAATATAGACATAATACGATAAGTGAATAGAGTAAGAGCGAAAGGCTGCTCTGAATAGGAAAAATATAAATGAATAAAGTGAGTTTAACCCCGAGCACGTGTCTTTTGTATGTTAGACTAAAAAACGCAAAGTGCAGGTTTTCAGGTAAAAGGAGCGTATGCGGATGCATAACCAGTACGTAGGTGTTCTTGTGTTCTCCGCAAATGAGCAAAATGTTAAAAGTGGAAGCAAAAGAGACTTTGGCGTATGTATGCGTGTTTTTGTGTGCTTTGCTTGGGTGTATGCGTCGGCTTACTAGTATAGTATACAAAATTAAAGACATACATGCATAAGGAAAAGACACTTTTTGCTTCCACTTTTAACATTTTGCTCATTTGCGGGCTCATTTGTTATGAGTAGCGACAATTTGTCTCTTCTCAAGTTGTTATTGCAAGACTGTTTTGTGTGATTGCTCAATGGAAAAAGCGAAACAGAGAACACAAGAGAACCGAAAATAAGTGTTTTGCTCAGAGAGAACGGGTAACGCGTTATTTTTTTCTGTCTTTATGCTGAATGGAGGGCAATAAAAGTAGTTGTTGCGCGTCATTTGCGAGCTCTGATATGTAGAAATAAAGCTAAATTTTGAGAAAATATAAGTTTTTCCCGTAAATATTCAAAAATAACACAACACCTCTCATGCATTTCATATTTTGCATCCGCCTTAATCACATCATTCAATGGTCTCACTGTTCATGAAAACTCAGGAATAAAACGTCTAAAGTAAGAAAACAAACCAAGGCACTTTTTCATATCAACAGCATTTTTCGGAATCGGAAGGTGTTTAATTGTAGCAATATGCTCGTTATTAGAGCTTATACCACTCCCCAAAATTTTATATCCCAAGAATTTGATACTCGTAAAGCAAAATTGGCACTTGCTCAGTTAAATTTTTAATCTGTATTCCGCAAGCTTAAGTACTTTTGCTAGGCGAATGCACAAATGCCTCTGATCACTTATGCTATGCCTTCGGCGATTTGAGGAACGTGACTTGACACCGGAAAAACCGCGTGGCGATTCTCTGGGTGAATCTATATGAGTTCGTAAAATAAACGCGCGCTCACCTACGTACTGGTTATGCATCCGCATACGCTCCTTTTACCTGAAAACCTGCACTTTGCGTTTTTTAGTCTAACATACAAAAGACACGTGCTCGGGGTTAAACTCACTTTATTCATTTATATTTTTCCTATTCAGAGCAGCCTTTCGCTCTTACTCTATTCACTTATCGTATTATGTCTATATTCTCCTGCGCGAAAGAATCTTGTCGTCTTGCCGTTGCTGCTCTGCCCTTTTTGAATCTTCACCACTTTTCCGTAACTCTGCTTGCCGCGTTTAAACTTGTTGACCCCCGGTCACTGACTCTCTCCCGTGGGACATGACCGCACGCTTACAATCCCGGTAACTGGCTGACTTGCTGGTCTCGTGCTCGGCCTGAGCGCGCCTCTTCTTCTCTTATGGGTCACGACATCTTGTTCGTGGGTCACGACATTTTGATCGCACGACCTACGCTCTTCTCTTGCTGGTATCTTATGTAACCTTATGCTTATGCTTTTGCTTGTTCTATTAACCTTCACCGTACCATACTTATATTAAATGCTAAGCCTGTTACAATATACAATTAAATATAATGTTCTATATGTAATGTATTGTGTGAGAGGTCTGCGCTGGCCCCCTTTTTCGTGATGGTGAATTCACCGTCGCGGTGTTGAGCCACGCCAAATACTTCCGTCTCCGCCGTCACCTTGAAACGGCTACGGCGGTTGGGGTGGACCGTCCACCTCCTGGATGCCTTCACCTGGTCCTATTCTTTGGCATTCTCTGCGCTTGCCGGTTTTTGAAAACGCTTGGCTACTTTCTCCTGATCCACTCTCTCGGCGTCTTTCTTCCGATGAGTGTCACGTCTCTTCTCAATAGTCCGCAACGTGGGAGGCGAGGCCGGTTTCTTAACGTACAGCGTTGGCTCTCGTGCGTGTGGCAACTCTGTGATGACCGTTGTGCTCTCTACTGTCATATTGGTAACCGCGCTATCCAGGGTCTATCGTCGTCTAATGTGAGCATGAAAACGGGTAGGGACACATTCCTTTCCTTTCTTGATAACGGTGGTGGTCTCGAAGTTGGTCTCGTGAGCGCTGATGCATACGGGAGATCCGGGATTTGTTCTTTCTCGTGTAGTGTATTCATATATGTTATTTCAAATATATATTAAACGTAACTTGTAGCACTTTGTTGCAAGTATAAATTAACCTTAACACGCTCAGCATTAACATATATATGTATGCGCATACCAAAGCACATACATACATATGGTCTGCGCGTGTAAGTAATAGGAAGCCTCTTTAGAAGGCCACGCAAGCGTGAGACCGTTGCCCTACGGGAAACGCCGCGCTTGCACTTTAGCCAAACGTATGAGTACAATCGCTCTCCCTCTCTTTGTAGCTGTTAACTGATAACAGCATAAGTTTATAAATGTTAACCATAAGCTAAGAATATATTTCAATTCCAATACAGACATTCACAAAACCAAAGTCAAGAGGCTCAGACGTGCCAGTGTTCTTTATTCCAAAAGCCTCTCATTATATGGCGACCGTGACTAGAGACACGAGACTGCAGGAGCAGTAAGAAAAACGTCAACTGGCCATCACCGATGAAGCCATCTATTGGACAGACAAAGCTGTTTGGGGCTATCTTAATCCCACATATCCACAAACATTAACAAACTTAACGGAAGCACAGCCATAGCCAGCTGGAAGGAGGATGTTTATGGAGTAGTTGCTTGAACTGGCTTCTATCAGCATCTGCGAAATGATATCGTCGCAGTGCCAAACGCATGTGAGGAACACTGAAGCAACGTCGTGGACCATAGAGCTGATGGGCGTCGGCGAACACAAAATGTCAGAGTGAGTACAGAGATGCCGTGTCGGAAAAAGACCAGACGTTCTGGCATTAAAGAGCGACTCAGAAAAAGAAAGACCGAGATAATAAGACTCTGATACAAAAGCAACAACCCCCCAACATGGGATGTTGCTATTAAATTAAACAATGAGCTCGAGCATTTAGAGCAATTACTAAAAACACATGCACTCTGTACTATTCAAAATAAAAATATAAATCATATCACTAATCGCCCTGCTCCTCAGCCAATACACAGCATTAAAAAGAAGTGTCCGGCTGACTGCGAGGGACCTCTATATTCAGTTCATTGCGAGTACACTTGCGGCAACAACAAGCAGGAGACGACCACCGTCAACGGCACCCCAATATAAGGCCTGTGCGAAGAACCAGCACCGGCAACGTCAACGTACCAAGTTGACCATAAGAAGACGACAGCATTACAAAGAATGCAGAAGCCGGCGGCATCACAAAGGGTGCAGGAACTACAGATCAACATACAAATCAACGAATATTTTTAAAAATTATTATCTGAGAAAATTTTTAGTAATACCCGGCGATAATTGAGTCGGCCGGTAAGCGTCTGGCCCGCGAAGCCAAACAAACACTAGGTAGGAGAATATGTACATTTACCTTATGTGAATTAATTTTAAACTTCTCTCCGCCAGTAGGCGTACAACCTTTTCAAAAATAAAAATAGAAAATTTTGTAAATACTGAATTGGTAAAAACAATCCACATTTTCAGTCTCAGTTTTTTTTACTATGTAAACAATAATTTAAACTTAAATAGCCATTAGCAATCAAAGAAATGGTAAAAAAAAAAAAAACTAAAATTCATATAACTACTAAAATTATAAAAAAAAAAAAATAAAAGTAAGAAATCTATAAACGTATTGATATATATGTAATCATATAAGAATAAAATACAAATTGTTGTAGACAATATTATCAAAACTAAAAACAGACGGCACAGTTATGCCAATAAAATTATTATAACATATTTCATATTGTACGATACATAATAATAAAAACAAATGTAAATTACAAATAATTTCAAAATAGGAAATCTAAATAATAATATAATATCTAAAACGGAAAACGTTTATGACATAGAATTGGCCAAAATGGGCATTGTAGACACAAAAACGGTTTATTCCACCGCTAATGTTATAAATAAAGTAGAATCAAGTAGTGTAGATTTAGGAATAACAAATACATTACTAATAATTATCGTTGTAATTCTGAGTGCAAATATGTTGTTTAAATTATATAAGCTGCACAACAAATGTCTCAGAAAAAAATATCTTAGCAAGGCTAATGATCTGGATAAAATCCAGAATAAAAAAAAAAAAAAAATTTTATAAATAAGAAAGTAAAAAAAAAAAATATATGTATACTGTAATGTGATTTATATAATGCCATAATGATAATGCCGTAATGAAAGAGTTCGTATATTCTTTATTCGTATTCTTTATTAGTGAGGGAAGCAGCAGTGGTGCCGCTTCCAACGATCAGTTGAATCTGTTCTTAAACATTTTACTTAGGTTCTAAGTAAGCCTAAGTCTCATTGCTGCGCTGCCCACAGTTGGACAGCAGAGAGAGAGACGGTTATGTATATTCTATATATTACATATGTATGTATATTATATATGTATTTATGCTCTCTTAAGCTGGAGCGCTAGGGCACATGCATGCACTTGAGTTCGTTCAAGTTGTCGGCGCGTGTAACAGAATGCTGACACTTTCACATTCTGTGAGCGCGCCGATCGACTCATATTTCGGCCACGGGTTTAAGACCGGGACTCTGTTTATGTAAGCACTGCAACAAAGTGTTACAGTGTGTTCACTTTAAGTACTCTTGGTACAGTAGATATTCAATATGTATGCATACTACAATACATTCCCTGACCGTTTTCGAATCAACAAAAAAAAAATGACCACTAAGTGCCGTAAGAAGCGTATGCGAAGCTTGAGGCGTAAGCGCAAAAAGATGCGTGCAAGGGCAAAGTAATCGCATCGCCCTCTGGCCATTCTTGAGAAACATAGCTGACGTACAAACATTTGATACTGACTATACCACTTGAAACTTAAAGTAAATTTACATAGTAGTTTTTGAAATCAGAAAAGATTATGCATTAGTTAAAACTGACAATAATTTTAAACTCTCACAAACACCTTCCGTGTTTTTGTTCACTTAGCATAATTAAATTTCTAATTGAAAAATATTTTTTTTAGAATAACTCAACATTATTATCCCAAATAAAGCCTTTCCAGGCACATAAAATAGAAAAGACAATTTTGATACAGATGCCCGTTCTAGGATAACAATATTTAAATTACAAAAAATAGACTAACGAAATAAAGTCCTGAGAGTCACTACCAAGCAAAACAGTAGACAAAATTATCCTGCGCAGGAATATAACAAGAATCTTTGCTTAGGCAAAATCTTGAAAAGCTTCTAAGCCCAACGTCATCACAAATGACGGAATAAGAAAAGTAGTGACCTTGCGTATAACAAAATCCAAATTGTTTATTAAAACAAGGAAATAAAGTTATCGCAAGAATTTAAGTTATCGATTTGTATACTAATGGAGTTATCGACTTAGGTCAATTTTTCCAAAGGCTCGAAAAGGGGGCCGGTATACTTACAATCAGCAAACTCAAGTGGCACCGAGCAGAAATATCATTGAATCAACTTCAATAGATAATTTCAAATATATGGGCAATTGTGTATAAAAGAGTAGCTACTCAAGCCAGTGACCCAAATAAATAAAAGTACAAGAAGCAATAATGTCTACAATTAATAAGTAATATCCCAACTTAAGGAATTCTTTATATTCTAGTTCAGTCCAATGAAGACGTTCATTACGGACATAGAAACTGAAAATACAAATTCTACACTGACTTACTCGTGCAAAGATTGACACATAAACGTCTTCTACACAACACAACCAGACAGAAGAAAAAAAAAAAAACATAGGAGAAAGAGATAACATCATAATCTCAAAAAAAAAAAAAAAAAAATAAATAAATAAATAAAAAATAAAATGATAATATAAAAAAAAATGAAAATATATTTCAAAAAACAAAACGAAAAAAATATAAAATAACAACCATCTGAAATACTTTTACCATCTTTTTAATTAATAATCAAAAATATGTAGAGCAAAACGTACTACACAACAATAAGTAAAAAAAAATAAAATAAATAAAAAAAAATAAAATAAATAAAAAAAAATAAAATAAAAAAAAAATATATATTTTTTATATTGTGAGGTAGCATTTTGCGGCAAAATGTAACCTCACAAAAAGCTGCCAGACGCAACACGCGATCGTGACGTTGCCATGGTCACCCGAAAATGGCAACGCCGCGTCTTGGCCCCAGCCATGGCCACCCGAAAAGCGGCAACTTCACGTTGTTCGACACAGCTGTGGGCACCCGAGAAATGATTTGGCAAAATTGATTGGCAAATTAGTTTTCGGGCGGACTGACAACGAAGTGGTTCATAGAAATAACAACGTATAAAACCCAGTGAACAACAACAACAGCAGCAGCGAGAAGACTACACACACACACAGGCGGATATACACGCGCCGGCATCCACGTGCACCCAAGCTGCGCACGCACTGGAATTTACACACACACACACGGCTTTGACCCCAGCACGGCTTTGACACCAGCGCTCCCACAGACATACGCACACTCTACACACACACACGGCATTGACCCCAGCACACACACACAGGCCTGCGCACACACCACACACACACTCGGCACCGACACCAGCGCTCCCACAGCATACGCATCCACACTACACACACGGCTTTGACCCCAGCACGCACTAAGGCATACGCACACTACACACACACGGCATTGACCCCAGCACACACACAGGCCTACGCACACCCCACACACAACACACGGCACCGACACCAGCGCTCCCCCAGGCATACGCATACACACTACACACACACGGCTTTGACCCCAGCACGCACTAAGGCATACGCACACTACACACACACGGCATTGACCCCAGTACGCACACAGGCCTACGCACACCCCCATACACACAACACCGTGTGGTGGCGGTGCATAGAATACCAATTCAGCCGGCCACGGCTTGTCGTAGGAGGCGACTAAAGTGGCATCAAGACCTAGCCCAGTACGGTCTTGATTAGAAAACTGGACGCAAAGGGAAGGATTTGACGACAAGGGCTGACAGCGTGCGGTATTCTGGCATGTTAGTAAGCGGAGTGAAATCTTGCCGAAACCACTGCCAGGCTAATGCCGCAACTGCCTCCGTCCCGTTAAAACCTTGGCAGGTCTCCAAGTACGATCGTTGGACCGTCCCCATTCAGTTGGGCGCACAAGCTCAGATGTAACATTCCTGACTAGCGCGGATCCGGCTCTGAACAGACGACCCCATAAAGGCGTCTGTCAACCCTCGCATGGCCTCCCTGCATGCATAGACAACCATGGGATCACTAAACGCGATTGTGCTACGACCAACGATAACGGCTTGGAGTTGGGACCCAATTGATTATGAACCCCACTAACAAACATGATGATGGTATGGCGGAGGAGAACAACGGGACAGAGAGCCAAACGTTTAGGAGGAGCAGTAAGCTGCTAAGGTCACTGGTGCTCAGGAACGGAATTAGACCAACGGCCGAAGGAGGGCTAGGAGCAGAAGCGGCTGCATATGCGAAGGGTACGGAGAAACCCATGGAGCAGTCGAGTAGCGGCCCACTGCTGGACCTCGGAAAAGAGATAAGCAAGCTCGTGGAGATGATGGAGGAGGGAAAGCGGCGATCGATCCACCAGCCTATGAGAGATGCGATAGAGAACATCAGGGCGCTCTTCGAGCTGGTGGCCATCAAGATGCACGACGACGGAGCTAAGGCGGTGATAAGAGCGAACCAGTCCTCGCAAACATCACCACTCTTCAAGATGACGGTGGAAGCAAAGCGGAGACAAGGGCCGGGAGCTGGCACACCAGGCAGTAAGAAGAGAAGGGAAGGGAATGATGCAGGAATCGAGGAGACCCCATCTGACAAAGTGGTAACCAACCCCGAGGAGGCCACACCAGCACATGGTATGCCTGTGAGGAAAGAGGCTGCATGGAAGAAGGTGACATCAAAGCACAAGCCGCCCAAAAATAAGAAGGGACTGACGGAGAAGATAAGGCCGGATGCAATAGTCATCAAGACGAAGGGAGAAGCCAGCTATGTGGACATTCTACGGAAAATTAAGGCGGATGAAAAGCTGCAGGGTTTAGGAGACGCAGTGTCAAGAATAAGGAGGACTCAAAAGGGGGAGTTGCTCCTGCAGCTCACCAAAGCAGGAGGCGCAGCTGACAACTATAAGAGCCTGGTTGAAGAGACACTGGGAGAACAGGTGGAGGTCCACACCCTTTCGCACCAAGGAAGAGATATGCATGGCGTTGAAGAACCAGCTGATGATCTAGGTAGAGGTAAGGGATATCTACCTGAGGAGTGTTTATGGGGAGACCCAAGCCGCAACGATCAGGATGCCAGCCGAGAGCGCACGCAAGGCGCTAGAAAAGGGATCGCTGAAAGTCGGCTGGGTGAGGTGCAGGCTGAAAGAGCGCGTCGCAGTGGTCAAGTGCTTCAGATGCCTAGAATTTGGACATATGGCCCGCAACTGCAGCAGCGAGATTGATAGATCAAAGATGTGCAGGAGGTGTGGTCAGGAGGGCCACATAGCCAAGGATTGTCGGAGCGACCCTCAGTGCATGTTCTGCAAAGATATGAACAATGAGTGGAGGCACGTGGCGGGAAGTGGGCGTTGTCCACTATTCAGGAAGGCTCTTCAACAGCCAAAATGAATTGTGTTCAACTAAATCTTAACCACTGCGAGGCGGGTCAGGCACTACTGAGACAAACGGCGAGGGATTTGCATACGGATGTCGCATTGATTTGCGAGCCGTATAGGAGGATCCCAGGGAACGGATGGGCAGTCAGCAAATGCGGGAAGGCAGCTATATGGACATTAGAGTCACCACCACAGGACGTGAATGGGAGGAGTGAGGGATTTGTGCGGGCAAAGCTCAAAGGCATCACCTTTTACAGTTGCTACGCACCACCGAGCTGGGATCTTGGTCGCTTCCAGAGCATGGTAGCAAGCCTGGTGGAGGACGCACGCGGAAGGACCCCCCTGGTCTTAGCGGGCGACTTCAACGCATGGGCGCATGAGTGGGGAAGTAGGCTGACGAATGCCAGAGGAGCCTTCTTGGTAGAGTCCCTAGCACTGCTGGACGTAGTCTTGGCCAACGATGGGTGCACGGAGACATATCACAGGGCTGGAGGTGGATCAATTATTGATTTAACGTACCTCAGCAGTTCTCTCTGTAGAAAAACGAAGTGGAAGCTGGGTAGTGAATTCACGCATAGTGATCACCATGCGATTCACTACAGGATTGGAGGCGTGAAGAGGCAGCCACCGAAACTGACAGGCCCGAAATGGAAGGACAGCAACCTGGATGAAGAAACGTTAGCGGAGTTCGTACGGAACGCTAATTGCTCACCCGCACCGGGGGAGAGCAAGGCGGACAAGCTCTCCAAGCTCATAGACGAAGCATGTGACTGCTCCATGCCAAGAAGAAAACCAAGCAGAAGAGGAGCACCCTGCTACTGGTGGACTGAGGAGATAAGAATACTGAGGAAAGAGTGTCTGCGAACGAGAAGGCAATCCCAACGGGCCAGAGGACACCCGGACCAATGATCCAAGGAGGAAGCGTTTAAAGTGGCGAAACGTGCGCTTAAACAGAGCATCAAAGCCAGTAAGAGGGAGTGCTTCCGGAAAATTTGCGACGAGGCGGAGGTCGACCCGTGGGGTACGGCCTACAAAGTGGTGACTAGGAGGTTGAGAGGTCAGACCACGCTGCGCGTGACATGCCCAAGACTGCTGGGCACTATCGTAGAGGCATTATTCCCTCACGATCCGGTGAGACGTGTGCAAGAGCAGGGGCATCACGTTGGTCTGCCTGAACCTGTTCGACCGGAGGAAGTGATCTTGGCAGCGGGCCAGTTTGGCGACAGGAAGGCACCGGGCCCCGACGGCGTCCCCGACAGTGTCCTGAAGTGTTTCCAAAGCAATGGAAACGGCAGCGCCTTGTACTGCTGCCCAAGGGGACGAAGCCCGTGGAAGAACCCTCAGGATACCGCCCAATATGCCTGCTGAGCACGGTGGGTAAAGTATTCGAGAGGATAATCTACGGTCGCTTACTGAAAGTAGCCGAGGAGAATGGAGCACTTTCGGAGCACCAGTTTGGCTTCCGAAAAGCCAGGTCAACGGTGGACGCAATAGAGATGGTGGTGGATATAGCTTCAAAGGCAACCGCAGGAGCAAGATGGCGATGGGGGACGAAGGAGTACTGTGCGGTGGTAACGTTGGACATAAGAAACGCGTTCAACACGGCCAGATGGTCACGGATTCAGGATGTGCTCGCTCGAATAGGAGTTCCGGACTACCTCCTACGAATAATCAGCAGTTATCTGTCGGAGAGGGTGCTCGAGTACGACACGGACGATGGCTTGAAGCGGCACAACGTTACGGCGGGTGTTCCACAAGGATCGGTCCTCGGACCACTCCTTTGGAACTTGATGTACGACGACGTCCTGAGACTGCAACTTCCAAATGGGTGCAGACTAATCGGTTTCGCAGACGACCTAGCGCTTGTGGTAGTGGCCAAAAAGGTCGAGCAGGTGGAAGCGGCCGTTAGCGCGGCAGCCGACACGATCGCGGAGTGGCTCGAGCAGGCCGGACTGGAACTAGCATGCCATAAGACGGAGGCAGTGCTCATTACGAGCAGAAAGGTGTTGGAGTTCGCTACCTTCAGAGTGGGCAATGCGCTCGTGAAGTCGAAGGAAGCCATTAAGTATCTCGGTGTCATGGTCGACCACCGATTGAACTTTGGAGCTCACATCAGATATGTCACAGGAAAGGCGCTAAGGACGCAAACGGCACTGGCAGGCATGCTGCCGAACATTGGAGGACCGAAAGCAGGTAGAAGACGACTGCTGTAACAAGTAGTTTCGTCTATTCGGCGGTGAACACAAATAGTGGCATGAAGAAGAGGCTGGCGGCGCCATACAGGCTTTCGGCGCTACGCGTAATATCTGCGTTCAGGACGGTTTCCGAAGACGCAGCCCTGGTGCTGGCCGGGATGGTGCCGGTGGACATCCTGGCGGAGGAGACGAAGAGGATCCGCATAGCACGGCGAGACACGGGCGTGTCCGCTGCAGAGGCCAAGAAGGAGGCAAGACAGGAATCCCTGATCAGGTGGCAGAGAAGGTGGGATGCGGCCAGCGGAGGTAGATGGACGCACCGCCTGATCCCAGATGTCAGCGGTTGGCTTGGCCGCGGAGTTGGACAGGTGGACTTCCACCTAACGCAATTCCTCACGGGCCACGGAGGATACAGGAAGTATCTCCACCGCTTCACACACGAGGACAGCCCGGTGTGCCAGTGCGGCCAAGGGGAGGATGAGGACCCGGAGCACGTTCTGTACAGCTGCAGACGATACGCTGGAAGAACAAGAACAGTGCCATCAACGGAGAACTTTCTGAAGTTCATGCTGGAGTCGGAGGACAACTGGGAGAGTATGCGTCAGCTCATAATAGGCATCCAGATTAATCTGAGACGATGTGAGAAAGAGCGACGTGAAAGGTTGTTAGCCTAAGCAGGCTACCGCCCCCCGCGAAGTAATACTTTGCGGTGGATCCCGCGGGGGATGCGGTGTGTGGAGGGGGTGAGTTTAGTACGTAGGCGTCGACGGTGTCGATGAGTCGTGCATATTGGTGGACTGCCAATATCTTTTGAAGATTCTCACCTCCCGGCGGCGACCAAAAAAAAAAAAAAAAAAAAAACACCCCATACACACACACGGCTTTGACACCAGCGCTCCCACAGGCATACGCACACTCTACACACACACACACGGCATTGACCCCAGCACACACACACAGGCCTGCGCACACACCACACACACACTCGGCACCGACACCAGCGCTCCCAAAGGCATACGCATACACCCTACACACACACGGCTTTGACCCCAGCACGCACTAAGGCATACGCACACTACACACACACGGCATTGACCCCAGCACACACACAGGCCTACGCACACCCCACACACACACACGGCACCGACACCAGCGCTCCCCCAGGCATACGCATACACACTACACACACACGGCTTTGACCCCAGCACGCACTAAGGCATACGCACAATACACACACACGGCATTGTCACCCGCACTCACACAGGCATACACACACCACACACACCCAGGCTGTGCTTCAAGGAGCATCTGGCATATGCCAGCTGCTACATACGACTACACACATGTGGATGTGCTTGGTGTTTCGTTTCAAGTCCGGGGTTATACCTGCGTTAAAACAAAGAAAAACAGCTTGAATCGTGTCGGTAAAAGTGCCGGACCACTTACCTGTGCACCAGATCGCTACCGTCAAGCGCGTTCCTTGGCATCCCCTTTCGTTGTCCAGCGAAGCCTCTTCCAGCGGCAGTTTTCCCGCGCGCATTTCTAGCCAGTTCGGTAGTGTGCGTTCGCTAAATACACACAGTGCAACACTTTCTTTTTCGTGGTGTGCTGTTTGTGTTCCAGACTGGTTGCGCCCAGGGTTGGTTGCGCCCCCTACAGTGCCAAACGAGCAATTAGCGCTCACCGGGTTCCACTGGTTGGTAACAGGTGGCGCTTTTGGCTTATTGGAGGTGTCTTCGCTACGAGAGTTCGGATACAGGGAATACGAAATATCGCTGCATACACAAAAGGGTCTGCGCAAAGTGTAGCATAGCACACAGGCGCATATCTTTTTTCTTTGGTCATTCAAGAAGTAGTCTCCGAGCAGAGAATAGCTAAAAGCCACGGAGCCGGCTATTACCAACCCACTCCGTTGCGGCGGTGCAAAGGGGCTCTGGTGACCGATTAGGGGGCGGTATAACCCCCCATCAGCTACATACCTTAGGGAAACCTTTGGTCAACGAGGGACTGCTTGGAGATACTTAGTGAAAGGCTATAGATCCCCAGGATGTCTGACGACAACTCGACATTCACCCGCAGGCCGCGGCTGCAGCGATCCCCACCGCCGTCGAACAGGTCTCCGCCGAAGATTGACATCCTAGTTGCTACGCCACAAGTAGGTCAAGAAACAAATTCTCTCGTTGTTTTGAGCCCATCTGTAAGGCTGGACCCCGGAGATACGTTCTTCTCACCCACGGCGTCGCCACTGCCCGCTGCTGTCCTACGACCACGGGACATCCAAGAGGAAGGGAAAGTGCCTAAATCAGGCCAAGAAGAGCTTGCAGAGCTGGGAGAGCACCTGATACAAATCTGCCGACTGTTTGGCGCACCCCAGAAAAGGCATGTTAACCAGCAGGACAAGGAGAGGTTTACAGAGATGCTACGACTCCATGAGTCGATAACGGGAAAGCTCCCGTTGGCAAATGCGGGAAAAACTGCCTCCTCAAAGGTAGCAAGTACCCAAACGGAAGCCTGGAAAAACGTCGATGCGCGCCAGCATGGACCTAGCGCTATGCCAAAAAAAAAAGGGACGAATCTGCTGGCATCGGAAAGTCGTCGCCTAAAAGGCCGAAAAGGCTACCTGGCAGCCTAAGTTTAGCAACGGCGGGTATGGCACCACAGCATGCTATGCAGGAGTTGCCAGTTGACACGGTACCAGAAACACAATGGCAAACCGTCAGGACACAGAGGAAAAAGGCACAGAAACCGAAACGTATGCGCCCTGACGCAATCATCCTGGAGAAGGGCAGCCTATCATACAGCGAGATACTGCGCAAGGTTACCAGGAGTAGTGATGAAAAGCTACAGTGCGTAGGAAACAGCGTGAGTAGGGTGCGCAAAACACAAAACGGCGACCTCCTACTTGAGCTCAAAAGCGCAGGCTGTGAAAATGCGCAGCAGCTTACCAAAAGCATTGGGTAAGTGCTTGGTGAGTCAGCGGCGATACGGGTGGTATCTCAAGAGAGTCATCTGGAAATAAGAGATCTGGATGAGCTTACCAGCGAACAGGACGTTTTATCGGCAGTTGCGGCCCAGGCAGACATAAATGTAAGCCTGTGCAAAATGAGAAAGCTACGCAAAGCCTACGCGGGTACCCAAACGGCCGTTATAAGCGTACCAGCGAACCTCTCGGAAAAAATCCTAAGTCTTGGGAAAGTGAAAGTCGGATGGACCCGTTGCCGAGACATGGAGAAAAATAGCCAGCCCAGATGCTATAGGTGTTTGGAAGTCGGCCACATCGCCAGCAGATGCGCCAGCGCAGTAGACAGGAGCAACTGCTGTATTAAATGCGGTGAAACAGGGCATAAAGTCGCTCAGTGCCTAAAGAGTGCCATTTGCTTTATCTGCAAAAGCAAAGGGCTTAAAGAATGGAACCACCTGGCTGGTAGTAGGAGGTGCGCCGGAGGTAGTCATAAGTCCTCGCAATGAAACTTGTCCAGCTGAACTTAAATCACTGCGCGACTGCCCAAGACTTGCTGGCCCAGTCCGTCGGAGAAAACGAGATAGATGTCGCAGTGCTATCCGAGCCCTATCGAGTAGAGAGAGGTAGCAAATGGGCTTCGGACATGAGCGGGAAGGCATCCCTGTGGGTGTGCGGCGTTGGAAACCAATCACTACGGGACATACGTGCTGGAAATGGTTTTGTGCGAGCGCACATACAAGGTATCTGGATATACAGCTGTTATCTGCCACCGAGCTTGCCTTTTAGCGAGTATATTACGACACTGGACTTTCTTGTGAGCGATGCCAGATCTCGGAGCAATGTCATCATTGCTGGCGACTTCAACGCGTGGGCCTTGGAATGGGGCAGCCAAGTGACCAACACACGGGGCAGATTGCTTCTTGAAGCATTTGCCACCCTAGACATGGAGCTACTCAACACCGGTAGCCAGAACACCTTCAGCAGGGCAGGCGTGGGATCAGTGATCGACTTAACTTTCGTCTCGAGCTCGCTTGTGTCGCTTTGCAGATGGCAAATTAGCGAGGAGTACACAGCGAGTGACCACATGGCAATATACTGCGATATAAAACAACGCAACAGTGAATATCGCCGGAACACGCCTGATCGGGTCCTGTTCCGCGCCGAGACGCTGAATACACAGTCGTTCTCGGCATCGCTGGAAGGGCTGCAAATGTCAGGCACTGCAGAGGAGATGGCGAAGAGCATGGACTCACGATTGACGGAAGCTTGTAAGGCAAGCATGAGAATCCGGAAAGCATATAGACGCCACCATGAGCCCGTGCCCTGGTGGAACGATCGTATTGCTGAACTGAGGAGGACATGCATACAAGCTAGGCGCCAATATTTCCGGTCACGCGGAGCAGAGCAGTTTGCGGATCTCCAAAGGCGATACAGAGGAGCGAGGAGAGCACTGAAACGACAAATAAAGAACAGCAAGAGTGACAACTTTCTCCAGTTAATAGACTCGGCGGAACACGATCTTGGGGCAAAGCCTACAAGCTCACGGTCAAACGGCTTGCAGTGGATAGGTCTGACGCGCCAACAGACGCCTCATCGCTAAAGCGTATCGTGGAAACCCTGTTCCCTGTAAGAAGTGTCACTCTTGGCCCCCCTGACGGCATTCCAACAGACGCAGTTAAGCTGGTAACAGGGACGGAGGTGCTGCATATCTCGAGGAGCCTTAAACTCGGCAAGGCGCCCGGCCCGGATGCGGTCCCTAACAGAGCGCTACGACTGGCTATGAACCTGCATCCCGAGCAATTTGCAGCGCTGTTCAACCAGTGCCTAACGGCAGGTTGGTTTCCAGACCAGTGGAAGACCCAAAGGCTGGTGCTCATTCCCAAACCAGGAAAGCCGTTGGAAGAGCCATCGTCCTACAGACCAATCTGTCTGCTGAACACGATAGGCAAGGCCTTCGAAAAGCTCATTTGCTCGAGGCTGGAGGAGCAAATAAACATCTCCGGAGGACTTTCACCCCGACAATACGGTTTCCGGAAGGCTAAATCTACTGTGGATGCCATCAAGGATGTGGTTAGTATCGCCTCCGACGCTATTGAGGGCAAGCGATGGAAATGAGGAAACAAGAAATACTGCCTTGTCGTCACCCTTGACATCAAGAATGCCTTCAACTCAGCGGACTGGAGCTGCATTATGAGTGCAATTGTCGGCTTTGGAGCGCCTCGCTACCTCTTAGCGATGGTAGAGAGCTATTTCCGCAATAGGGTGCTCGAGTATAGCACAGACGAAGGCGTCCGGCTGCATCTCACAACGGCAGGAGTCCCCCAGGGCTCTGTCATGGGTCCACTCCTATGGAATGTGATGTATGACGGGATCCTCAGGCTCAGTTTTGATGGCGACGTCAGAGCCATTGGCTTCGCAGACGACGTTGCACTCGTCGCAGTGGCCAAGGAACTTGGCGAGGTGGAAGCAGCATGCAACTCTGCAATACAGCGTGTTGCGGCGTGGCTTAGCGCAGCAAACCTACAGCTCGCCCCGAGCAAAACCGAGGCTCTGCTGATCAGTAGTCGGAAAGTTGTCGAGACGGCCAGCATTAAAGTGGGGGAGACCACTATTCGATCGAAACGTGCCATACGCTACCTTGGTGTTATGCTCGATACGAGACTTTGCTTCCGTGAACACCTGGAGGAGAAATCCAGAAAGGCAGCCACGACAGGAAGAGCTCTCGCACGAATGATGCTGAACACGAGAGGCCCAAAGCACAAGCGCCGATTGCTTTTGAACTGTGTCTTAAGGTCCACAGGTACGCAGCCCCGATTTGGGCCGGTGCAATGAAGATCCGAAGCAGCAGACGGAGCATCGAGTCCACATACCATCTTAGTGCGATCCGCGCCTGCAGCGCATTCAGAACGGTCTCAGACGACGCAGCATTAGTCATCTCCGGAGCGATTCCTATCGATGAAATGGCACGTGAGGCATTGGAGCTTCACAATGCACTCAACGGCAATGACGATGAGACAAGGCCCAGGCGATCACAAACCAGGAGGGAAGCCAGGGAAAGGAGTATTGAGCGATGGCAAGACCGATGGCGCAATTCGGCAAAAGGTAGATGGACGTTCCGGCTCATACCTGAGCTAACAGTATGGCTGGGGCGCAAACACGGAGAGGTAAATTTTTACCTTACGCAGCTACTTAGTGGCCATGGATGCTTCAGGAGCTACCTCTACAGGCTTGGGCATGAGCCTAGCCCAATGTGCACATGGTGTGGGGGTAGCTCAGAGGAGAATGCCGAGCACGTCTTTTTCGAGTGCCCTCGCTTTAACGAGGAAAGATCCCGACTAAATAGGGTCATGGGACAGTGCATCGCGGTGGAAAATATTATCAATCTCATGGTTGGTAATATACAGCGATGGGAGGCCACCAGCAACTTTGCAGCGGTCGTTATGTGCGAGCTCAGGCGGATAGAGAGAGATAGGAACGAAGGATGATGAAACTTCCAGCTCGGGCGAAGCAATGCCTCACGGTAGTCCCACCCGAGCAGTGAAAACATAATCTTAGGTTTACTAGATTAGCTAAGTTACATATTAGTCATAGCCTTAAGCCTAGTTCTATTTCCTAGTTTTAGGTTGTATATAATAAATGAATTAAAAAAAAAAAAAAAAAAAAAAACACCACACACACACTCGGCACCGACACCAGCGCTCCCACAGGCATTCGCATACACCCTACACACTCACGGCTTTGACCCCCAGCACACACACAGGCCTACGCACACACCACACATACACACGGCTTCGACACCAGCGCTCACCCAGGCATACGCACACACACACACGGCACCGACACCAGCGCTCACACAGGCATACGCACACACAGCATTGTCACCCGCACTCACACAGGCATACACACACCACACACACCCAGGCTGTGCTTCAAGGAGCATCTGGCATATGCCAGCTCGAAGGCAGCTTTGACTAACAGGGCATTATCGCGCATTATGCCTAATGCCCTTTCCTCACTAGCACTTTACATCAGCATTTACAGCAATTATCGATAACAAGACGGAGAGCTGTCCTCATACACAACATCAGCATCTGCATCTTGTTGACAGTTTGCAATTATAAATTGAGCTAACACGTGCGTATATGGATTCTGTTTTATTATCTATTTTGGCGAACGACGCAAAGATGGAGGCGCAATTTTTGTTAAATTTGTTTGGGTCGTCGAGCTCATCATTTAATCATGATCAGAGCGTTCGTAGCGTATGGAAATATGTACGTATAATATCCCATATTGCAAAATTATGCATTTTATTTTATGAAATGCCATTTTATAATATAGACTCGGTTTGGAAGTTTTTGGGAGCGGGATGTGCCGAGGAACTCGGACGAGTTCTTCAAAGAAAGTTTTCGGTGTGAGAGGAAAGTTTTCGAAATGCTGGTAGCTCAGTTACCTGGACTGGCAAAGAAGGACACCACATTTCGCCAGGCTATTCCCCTCGACAAGCGCATAGCAGTTGCGCTGTACACGTTGGGTTCGTCGGCAGAGTACCGAACAGTTGGAAGACTGTTCGGTATTTCAAAACGATGGTTGGCTCGATTTTGATTGATTTTTGTATGGAAGTCATTTCCAAGTTGGCAGACGAGTACATGCCACCGGACTTCTTGACGCAAGAAAAATTGGTTGACTGCGTTAAGGGGTTCGAAAATCTGGGATTCCCACAATGCTTTGGAGCAATGGGTAAAAAAAACGCAAAATGTAAAGCATGAATTTAATAATATGTATCAATGTTATTTCTGGTTACAGACGGCTGCCATATTGAAATCAAACCGCCGGCAGAGCACGCAGTTGACTACCGTAACTATAAGGGTTGGTACTCAACTGTACTGTTTGCTCTGGTCGACTATCGGTAAGTTTTTGCAAATAATTATATAAATAAACAAGTGTTGCTAACGCAATTTACAGTTACAGATTTACATACATTAATGTTGGTGTACCTGGTCGAGTTCACGACTCACAGATTTTTGAACAATCCTCTTTAAAGAGTTTATTAAGTGCGTCGAATTTGTTCAATGAGAATGCAAAACAAATCTGTGGAGCCAATATTCCCGTTTTCATTTTGGGGGACTCGGCTTTCAGGTTCACAACATCAGTAATGAAGCCGTACCCTTTTTATTTAGAGGCATCCGAGGAACAACGTGCTTTTAACTACAACCTCGCTAAAGTGAGACGAGTTGTGGAGAATGCTTTCGGCCAACTAAAAGCGCGCTTTCGTCGCATAGGAAGGGGATTGGAAAATTCCCAAACAAATAACGCACAGATTATAAGTTGTTGCTGCATTTTGCACAATTTTTTCAACACTCACATGAGTAAAGTGCCAGAAAGTTGGCAAACGGATGTGCCGGTGGACCGACCGCAGCCTGATGAAGCTGCACAACTTGGTGACACCAATAATGTTGCGGAAAACATAAGAAGTGCTCTTGCAATGTATTTTAATAATAATAACTAAATAAAGACATAATGTAGTTCTTAAAACTATTCTGTTGATTTATTTTTTAAACCTCATACATTTTTAATATTTTCTCGTGAAAAGCTTTGTTCTCTTCTGCCACTTCCTTCAATACGCGTAATTTTTCTTTTTCTATTTCTAGTTTTTCCTTTTCCATCTCCAGCAACTCATGGCTAACGTCCCTTTTGCGCTTTTTGCCGCTACTTTTTGCTTCTGGTTCTTTTTCAGTCTCCTGAGTTAGCACCGGCAAAGATTCGAAGTCTGAAATAATTTTAAAATTTTTATTTTATTGCTCGCTTATGTTATTGTATGGATATGTTCTTACTAGTGCTCTCCACCATCATATCTTTAAAGTTTACAGATTGCGATACGCCTAGTATAGCCTTCACGCAATCGAAATACGGCCAATCCGATGGTGCTCCACCAGACGGTCCAACCTTCGCAAGCTCTATCCTGTATGCAAATTATAATTCGAATGTTAACAAGCTGCTGTAAAAGACATTAATGTAATTCAACTTACTTATATTTTCTTTGGATGTTGTCCAACTTTGTTTTAATTTCCTTCGCGGAAGGCCCAAACTTTTTCATTTTTTCCGCCATCTCCATGTATACGTGTTGGTTTTTTCTCATGCCACGGAGACCACTGATGTTCTCTTCCCAGAGGTCTAGCAATACGTGTGTGGCCTCTTCACTCCATACAAATCGAATAATATCTGCTAAAACAGTTGCAATGAATTATTTTTTATAATATAATAAAAACAAAATTAATTTGATTTTTACCGTTTGCCATTTTGAGTCTCACTTTCCAGTAATTATTTGACTAGTGGTGTCACCATGCCGATAAAAGAAATTATCGAGCATAACAGGTATTTTTTTAGAGTATCGAGTACTGTTAACACCAGATGTACTCACATCTTGGCTAGATGCCAGCATCTGCCATATCTAGCACCCATACAATTTGCATGGGAGATGTTCAACATCTTGGCTCAAGATGCGAAGATGCAAGATGCAGCCCTAATGAGGACAGGGCATAACACGAGGGGCCCTAAGCAGGGCAGAAGACAACTTCTATCCAGCGTGACTAGGGCGGTGATGTTGTACGCGGCGCCTATATGGCAACTTAGCCTCCGCTATGCCAGCTACTCCCGTGGATTGACGGCTACCCACCGCCTAGGGGCAATCAGAGTTTGTTGCGGATTCCGAACCATTTCGGACGATGCGTGCCTGGTGCTAGCCGGAATTGCCCCCATCTCGGAGCTCGCCAGGGAAATAGCCGAGGTGCACCAGGAGACACATGGCAAGGACCTCTCAGTGGCCCTCAAGAAGGCAGCGCGAAACACGGCAAAATCGAGCACGCTGATCAACTGGCAGAGGCGCTGGGATTCGTCCACTAAAGGGCGTTGGACTCACCGTTTAATCCCGAATATATCGGTGTGGTTGAACAGGAGGCTTGGGCAGGTCAACTTCTTCATCACCCAGATCCTTAGCGGGCATGGCTGCTTCCGTGGATATCTCCACCGTTTCGGTCATGAGTCTGCTCCTTTCTGCATCCACTGCGGAGGAGGGGTCGTCGAGGATGCGGAGCATGTGCTGCTACACTGCACACGCTTCACCGAGCTTCGCGCGGACTTGGAGAGGAGTTTTGGCTGCGCCATTGAGGTGGAAAACCTAATAACCCTGCTGCTAGCCAGCAGGGACAACTAGGAAGCCTTCAGCGTCTTCGCGGCGGCTGTTACGACCGAACTGCGAAAGGCCGAGAGAGAGCGAAATGGACAACAGGAGTAGGAGGAACCAAAGCGTTTGCGACGCATTACCTAACGGCCGTTCCGCTTATTTATTTATTTATTTGTTTATTGTCAACTATAATCAGCTGACATAAAATCCAATTTAATTAAAATTAAAATAAAAATTTAAATTTGAAATTAAAATTAAGCAAAATAAAATTATATATAAATCTGAAAGTAAGTTTAGGTAAAAAGTTTATAAAGTTAACGTTAAAGCTCTATGAAGTTCAACAATAAAATTAGTGGTCCAACATTTGTTGCGTGGATTGGGAAAAACCCAGGAAAACACAATCAGACCAGCGTTAGATTAGTAATTAGTGGTTACGATTAGATAAAGCAAAAAGGATCGATCTTTTTAGTACTGGAGTTGAGGCCTCCAAGGAGACAAGAGAATAAAGTTTGTTATAGTCAGAACATATAACCCGAAATGGTTCATGAATTAAATAGTTGCTCAAGCAACGATCAAGACTAAGGGGTAAACAGTTACGTGAAGATCTAATTGGGACATTAAATTTAATTCGACTCAAAAGAACTGATGAGTCGATTTCACCATTAAGTAAGTTAGTAATAAATAATACTCCATGCATCGTTCTACGGTTTAACAGGGACGGAAGATTTATTAAAAGGAGTCTACTTGAATAGGGGGGTAAGTCAACTCCAGGAACCCAGTTAAAACTTCTAAGGGCGAATAGCAGAAATTTCTTCTGCACAGATTCAATTCTATCCTGGTGAATCGAGTATTGTTGGGACCACACACAAGATCCATACTCCAGGATGGGACGTACTAGGGATGTATTAAGCGTTTTAGTGGTGTAGGGATCGTTAAACTCTTTCGACCACCGCTTGATGAAGCCAAAGACATTAATGGCCTTATTAACCATAGACGAAATATGAGAGTCAAACTTTAGCTTAGGATCAAGAATAATGCCTAAATCTTTAATTTCAAACACGCGGTCAAGTGGTGAAGCATCAAGCAAGTAGTGAGCAGTATGAGGGGTACTTCTACAAAAAGACATGACTTTACATTTTGAACAGTTTAAATTGAGTAAGTTAAAACGACACCAGGCCGACAGCGCACACAAATCCGACTGTAGTAAGTTGTACAGAGAAGCATCATTGTAGGTGAAACATAGTTTTACATCATCAGCAAACATATAAACAAAAGAGTTAGTAATAACAGCTGGAAGATCGTTAATAAACAAATTAAATAGCAAAGGTCCAAGGTGACTACCTTGGGGAACACCAGAGGTAACTAAAGTAGGTTTAGATACAGACGACTTAAAAACAACTTTTTGTGTTCGGCCACACAAGTACTCCGAAAGCCACAATAAAAGTTTTGATGGAAATCCGATAATATTCAATTTATGAAGCAACAGAGAATGACTAACAGAGTCAAATGCCTTACTAAAATCGGTGTAAACAACGTCAGTTTGCATTTTTTCCTGAAACCCTTTAATAACAAGCGAAGTGAATTCAAGAAGGTTAGTGGTAGTTGATCTACGCCTAACAAAACCGTGTTGATAAGGCGATATAATTGAACTTCATCCGTGTTGCAGTTGAGAACAAATAATTTTTTCAAAGACTTTTGGAATGGCAGACAACTTGGATATACCCCTATAATTTTTAACGTTTGATTTTGAAGAATTTTTATGGAGGGGAATTATAAAAGATTCCTTCCATATATCAGGGAACACAGTTGAATCAACAGACAAGTTAAATAATTTATTTAATGGCGCACAAAGAGAATCCGCGCAGTATCTAAGAATACAACCTGGCACTCCATCAGGACCAGGCAAGTAACCAGGTTTAATAGAGTTAAATTCACTCAGGAGCGTAGACTCAGTAATTACTGGGACACATATGCAATTTGACGTTAGAACTTGAAAAGGATAGGAATTACTAATACTATATAAATTCGATGAGTATACTGATTGAAAATACTCAGCAAATAGATCGGCTACTGCCTGATCAGAACTTGCTTTTGTATTATCAAGGTATACTGAGGAAGGCAAGCAAGAAGACTTACGTTTAGAGTTAACAAATTTATAAATCTGTTTAGGGTCACGTGAAAAGTTTAGTCTACAACGATTAAGATAATTATTATAACAGGATGTGTTAACAGAAAGAAAACTAGATTTTGCTACTAAATACGAAGATTAATCTAAAGTAGTACCCGATTTTTTAAATTTTTAATATGATCTTGTCTTCACGTTTTTCAATTTCGATAGTTCCCTCGTAAACCATGGTGGCTTATTATCACTCGAAGAACAAGTGAGGGGAACACAAATATCCAAAAGCGAATTCAAGGTCCTATAAAATATGGCAATGGCAGTTTCTATGTCACTACAAGAATAAAGGCGAGACCAATTAGTATGTTGAAGTAGATAATTTAATTTACTAAAATTAGTTTTACGAAAGCAACGGGTTTTTGAAGAACTTTTAGATGGTGGACTAAGGCTAAGAATTTCAAAGGATAGTTCTAAGGTTGGATGGTAGGTATCTTCCGGAAGCACTAGAGGAGGTATTCTACTAGTATTACAGCAATTTGAGTCTGAAACGAATATCAAGTCCAACATTCTACCACTACAGTTGTGCACCCTGTTAACTTGCGATAGGCCTAACTCCAGTAGGCCATCTATAAAATCATCAGAAGTGACTGGTAATGCTGCCGAAGATGTGTCATTTGCAGACCATACAACATGTGGCAGATTAAAATCACCAACCACTATCAGATTATCCATATCTGTCAACAATGACGAAACAAGTTGCAGGGCACTCAGATGGGATGAGTAAATGTTAATATCAGAATGGGGAGGAATATAAGAACAAGTAACATAAAGTGAACGGCCGTTTAGTAATATTTTAACACATAAAAACTCTATTTGCGGAAAATCAATAGAATGAATCTGTTCAGAGGAAATGCAAGAGTCAACAGCAATGAGAACACCACCCCCCTTCCGGGAAGTGCGATCGCAGCTATATAAATTATATTTGGAAGGAAAAACGGAATAATCAGAAATATCGGGTTTTAGCCAGGTTTCTGTAAGTGCAACTATTTGTGATTCAAAGGATAGGCTATTAACATAAAATTTAGCAAGTTTAGTGTTAAGGCCTCTAACGTTTTGATAGGCCAAGCTAATAACTTTTGTTAGTTTTTTGCAGCCGAGGTGGAGGCTACAGGCTGGCCAACAGGTGGTGCGCTACTAATCCTAATACCGTTAATATTATTACTACTATTTCGCCTATTCACATACTCCTTCACAACGAGCTGTGGCGGCCAAAACTTTTCTGAACAAATTGTCGAGAAAAGTTCGGGCGGAACACTCAACTTGAAAGAAGATATGCTTCGGGCATGTTTAAATTTAAATTTTTCAACCATAATATGTGGTGAATCGATTTTACTTTTAACATAGGCACAAACATCATCCGATGAAGTGTCGGATGCTAGCCTAGACACGAAAATAAACTTATTAAGTGGGACAACCACAAGAGGCTTGTGAGCCCCAGTTGTACCTGTATTTGGATTAATAGGCACACGAGCTGCTGAACCGGAGGGCTCATGCATAGGATCAGAATTTAAAGTTGCTACGTTATTGATGGGATTCCTTGCAGGGGAGTTAAATAACATTAGTGGGTTAGCATTGGAACCAATTGAAGGATTAATGTTTGGATTAATGTTAGGCACCAAAAGGGGTTTGGTTGGCAGAACAGGTGGGACAATAAGTGGATTAGGACCCGAAGTCTTTTGCCGCGCTTCGGAGATTCGGTAATCACCTTGCCATTTTTGAAATTAAGCTCAAGCTCGTTGAATGACGCTTGCAGATTATTAAAGGCTACATAG
>JAEIGR010000249.1:0-38670 GCA_018904305.1 Scaptomyza montana | reverse complement strand
TTAAGTCGTCTGTATCTAAACCTATTTTAGTTACCTCTGGTGTTCCCCAAGGTAGTCACCTTGGACCTTCGCTATTTAATTTGTTTATTAACGATCTTCCAGCTGTTATTACTAACTCTTTTGTTTATATGTTTGCTGATGATGTAAAACTATGTTTCACCTACAATGATGCTTCTCTGTGCAACTTGCTAAAGTCGGATTTGTGTGCGCTGTCAGCCTGGTGTCGTTTTAACTTACTCAATTTAAACTGTTCAAAATGTAAAGTCATGTCTTTTTGTAGAAGTACCCCTCATACTGCTCACTACTTGCTTGATGCTTCACCACTTGACCGCGTGTTTGAAATTAAAGATTAAGGCATTATTCTTGATCCTAAGCTAAAGTTTGACTCTCATATTTCGTCTATGGTTAATAAGGCCATTAATGTCTTTGGCTTCATCAAGCGGTGGTCGAAAGAGTTAAACGATCCCTACACCACTATAACGCTTTATACATCCCTAGTAGGTCCCGTCCTGGAGTATGGATCTTGTGTGTGGTCCCCACAATACTCGATTCACCAGGATAGAATTGAATCTGTGCAGAAGAAATTTCTTCTATTTGCCCTTAGAAGTTTTAACTGGGTTCCTGGAGTAGACTTACCCATGTATTCAAGTAGACTCCTTTTGATTAATCTTCCCTCCCTGTTAAACCGTAGAACTAGGCATGGAGTATTATTTATTACAAACCTACTTAATGGTGAAATCGACTCATCAGTTCTTTTGAGTCGAATTAAATTTAATGTCCCAATTAGATCTTCACGTAACTTTTTACCCCTTAGCCTTGATCGTTGCTTCAGCAACTATTTAATTCATGAACCATTTCGTGTTATATTTTCTGACTATAACAAACTTTATTCTCTTGTCTCCTTGCAAGGCCTTGGAGGCCTCATCTCCAGTACTAAAAAGATTGATCCTTTTTTCTTTATCTAATCGTAACCACTAACTACTAATCTAATGCTGGTCTGATTGGGTTTTTCTTGGTTTTTCTCAATCCTCGCAACAAATGTTGGACTACTCAATTTTTATTGAATTTCCCAGAGCTTTAACGTTAACTTTTGATTATATTTTCAGATTTATATATTATTCTATATTTTTATTTTAATTATTTATACTATTTTTTAATTTAAATTAATTTTGATTTCATTTTAATGCCAGCTGCTCTTAGCTGACAATAAATAAATAAATAAATAAATAAATCATGACTTTTAAGCCCTTGCTTGCTTTTGATAATCGGTTGAGTTTTTCTTAAGTTATGGCATTGGAAAGTTTCGACCCGTTTCTGTGTGCATTTTCAGGAAGAGAATTTTACCATCAACTTAGAATAAAAATCTCGTTTCTAACTATAAATTCAGGTTTAATCTAGATACCAAATCATGAGTTTTAAGCCCATGAATTTGATAATCGTTTGATTTTTATCTAAAGTTATGGCATTGGAAAGTTTCGACCCGTTTCTGTGTGCATTTTCAGGACTATAATTTTAACATGAATTTCGAATAAAAATCGCGTTTCCAACTATAAATGCAGGTTCAATCTAGATGCCAAATCATGAGTTTTAAGCCCTTGCTTGCTTTTGATAACCGGTTGAGTTTTGTTTAAGTTATGGCATTTTAAATGTTCGGCCCGTTTCTGTGTGTATTTTCAGGAATATAATTTTAACATGAATTTCGAATAAAAATAGCGTTTCCAACTATAAATGCAGTTTCAATCTAGATACCAAATTATGAGATTCAAGCCCTTGCTTGCTTTTGATAAACGGTTGAGTTTTGCCGATGTTATGGCATTTTAAATGTTCGACCCGTTTCTGTGTGTATTTTCAGGAATATAATTTTAACATGAATTTCGAATAAAAATAGCGTTTCCAACTATAAATGCAGGTTCAATCTAGATGCCGAATAATGAGTTTGAAGCCCTTGCTTTTGATAACCGGTTGAGTTTTACTATATATGGCATTTTAAATGTTCGACCCGTTTCTATGTGTATTTTCAGGAATATAATTTTAACATGAATTTCGAATAAAAATCGCGTTTCCAACTTTAAATGCAGGTTTAATCTAAATGCCGAATCATGAGTTTTAAGTCGATGCTTTTGATAATCGTTTGAGTTTTGCTTAAGTTATGGCATTGGAAAGTTTCGACCCGTTTCTGTGTGTATTTTCAGGAACCATTTTACCATCAACTAAGAATTAAAATCGCGTTTCTAACTATAAATGCAGGTTCTATCTAGATGCCGAATCATGAGTTTTAAGCTCTTGCTTGCTTTTGATAATCGGTTGAGTTTTTCTTAAGTTATGGCATTGGAAAGTTTCGACCCGTTTCTGTGTGTATTTTCAGGAACAGAATTTTACCATCAACAAAGAATAAAAATCTCGTTTCTAACTATAAATTCAGGTTTAATCTAGATACCAAATCATCAGTTTTAAGCCCTTGCTTGCTTTTGGAAATCGGTTGAGTTTTGCTTAAGTTATGGCATTTTAAATGTTCGACCCGTTTCTGTGTGTATTTTCAGGAATATAATTTTAACATGAATTTCGAATAAAAATCGCGTTTCCAACTATAAATGCAGGTTGAATCTAGATGCCAAATCATGAGTTTAAAGCCCTTGCTTGCTTTTGATAATCGGTTGAGTTTTGCTTGCATTGGAAAGTTTCGACCCGTTTCTGTGTGAATTTTCAGGAACAGAATTTTACCATCAACTTAGAATAAAAATCTCAAATATTCGGATGGTTTGCTTGCGTCATACGCATCCATATACATATGATTGGCTTTAGAGTACCGTTTACAGCACTGAACCAAACCACCCCTAATTCCACTTTGAATAAACCTATACATGTCAATATCGGTAAGCAGATCTAACTCTATTTCAGTTGTTTTGAGCATAGCATCCCATGACAGACCGGGTGTGGTGTAATAATGTGCAGGATCTAGAGAATAAATTTTCTTGCATATTGCTCGAAAATTTTGAAAAACGTCTGTCAATAAAAGAACATCTGTTTTTAGGTAAAGCTCCATATATTCTTTTAATGATTGGCAGTTGAAAACTTTCCATACATGCTGTGCATGTAAATAGTCCTCAGTCGAACATTCCTTATTAGTTAAACTATTAAAGAAGTTCTCCCTTGGAGGCGGACAGGTTTCGGACAGTCGGGTTTCCGAATCTTAAAACTCGTATGGAAAAACTCCCTTTCTACGTAATAAGTTAAACTTCTCCTCAGAGGGATAAAAACGTTTAACACTCTCAAAACATTCAGTACTCAGATTACTACTTAAAGCATCTAAGCTGGTTGCCATAAAGCGAAACGTGTCTAAAAATCGAATTTCTAAATTTTTTTCATGGGACGCTATGTATGTAAATTTGGAGAAAGATATGTACAGCTCCTTATTTAGTGGTAGTACTTTAATATCACCCTCCACTTTATTAAGTTCCCTAACGAAAAGATGGGAGTCATACAGCGAAAAATTATGAAAGAATACGGGGACAAAAGGTGCAATTTGAAAATTAATATTACAAACATTATGGGCTGGACCCCTATACTGGCCCGTTAAATGGCAATGATCACGTACTCGGTCGGTCCCCAGAATTTTCTTGCAGATATGGCAATTAACTGCTTTTCGAAAACTGGTTTCCTCCTCTGCACTCATTGTCATAGGTTTAATATTAGAGAGGTAAGTCGTGTAAATTTCACTTACATCTCTAATGATAGATGTGACAAATTTGACACCTGCATCATTACCAGTCTCTAAAACAAACTTGTCTAAGGATGGGTCAAAGGAGCACTTAATGTAGTACGAGATTGCTATAGGCACATGCAATGATGTAGCTGTAACATTTTCGCTCACTTTCGAGTTGAGGGGGGTTAGTATGCACTCGAAGTCTGCATACACTACAAATGGTACATCTAAACTACGATTAAAATTCTTAAATTTAAGACTTGCTTTTTCAATGGACGGTAGCGTAGAAACCATCTTGCCACAATTCATCCGGTGCTCCAAAGATAACTTCTCGTTGTGGGAGAAGTTGAGGCAGGTGTTGCAAAAGAAAAGGTTGTGATCGTGTCCGGTTACCTGTGAGCGAACCAGTCTGTAAATTTCAAAACAAAACAAAATGTATTAGTAAGTACTAAGTATTAAGAAAATTGTAATTTTTACATACCTTGACAAACTTTTTATCCACACAAAATGTGCCCGTCCATCGCTCTCCAAAAGCAATAAACTTATATGCCGTTCCCTTTCGACCTCCGTTAAATACAGCGGGCCAACCACTTTTCCTTTTTCTTCGTCGAACCCAAACACGTTGATACTAACAGTAGAGTTCCGTCTTTCGAACACTTTAATTTTTGAAAGTGGAAGCGGAAACTCTAACTCCTCAAAATCTAATGTAAGTGTATCACTTACATAGATTTTTGAGTTATCAATATTCACATTGTAGCTCGAACATCTCTGAGGAAGGCTGGTGTTGAGTGGGGCTTTCAGGGCTGATATTAAAGCCCATTTAAAACAATATTCATCTTGGTTTTGCACATTCACAATCGCCTTTTTAGCCCTCAGCAACTTTGGAGTTTCAATATAATTTGAAACTTCAAGTGGAGTGTATTTGTTAATATTGCACTCCAGTCTTAATATTTGGGACATAGTCCATCCGCTGTCCCTTTCCTGGAACTCATCCATTTTTTGTCGGATGAGTTCAGCATGCTGATTATAGACTTCTTCTATAATTCTTCCACCAGTTAGAACAGACATAGGTGTTTGATGCGACTTGACTTGCATCACCATCTCGTCTTGCTGGAATTTTATGTATTCCGCAAATAACTCAAAGTTTATCTTACACGATGTGTGTAAAGACAAAACATTGGTAATTATTGGAATAAACTCCGATGAGGCATCAGTGAGGAATTCCTGGGGATCAAGAATTTCCTCACGCCTATTCTCAAACGATAATGTGAGAATGCGGTTTTTAAATCCTCCTGAAATCTGCTTAACAGCACTATTCAGAGGTATAAAAACACGCATTTTGTGGGTATTGGACCTTAAATGTCCATTCCACTTTGAAATAAGTACATTAACCTTACATGAATCACACCACTTTGTCGTCGCATTGGGGGTGGCGGCGATGATGTTGGTGGCGGCGTAGGGTGTATTGTTGTAGGTGGTGTTGGTGCAGGCTGTGTTGTTGAAGGTGGTGTCGTAGGCTGTGTTGTTGTATGTGGTGGCGTAGGGTGTATTGTTGTAGGTAGCGGCGTAGGCTGTGTTGTTGAAGGTGGTGTCGTAGGCTGTGTTGTTGTATGTGGTGTCGTAGGCTGTGTTGTTGTATGTGGCGGCGAAAGGTGCGTTGTTGTAGGTGGTGGCGTAGGGTGTATTGTTGTAGGTAGCGGCGTAGGCTGTGTTGTTGTAGGGTGTGGCAAAGGGTTCGTTGTTGTAGGTGGCGGTGTAATATGTGTTGTTGTAGGTGGTGGCGAAGGGTTCGTTGATGACATCGCTCCAATTAAACTTCCTTGGGGGTTTTATGAATCAACCCCGCAAATCTCTGTTAAGAGATTCGCTACCTCGGTGGTGTACACAAATTTTTTACTCGCGTTTGACGACATATTAATATTTTTTTTTTTTAATTTGTTTTTTTTTTTTTGGTTTTGCTTTAAAACTCCAAAACAAAAAACGTTTGAAAAACACGGAGGATAAATTTATAAAAGTCACACTTGAAAACTTCGAGAGCTACTGATCGTTTATTTGACCAAAAATGCCTCTTTTATTGATTTTGAAGTCAGTGCAGGATATAAGATTTTTCCAGCACTTGACTAATTTTCAAAACAGATATATATATAAAAACAAGTGGAAACGTTGCAGTCGGACGCAACCGACTGCGGCATACTCGATACCAGTATTAAAACCGGTAAAAAAAAAGGCCTGATTGCAAAGGGGTACGGATGCGGCAGGGGTGTACGCTGCCTTAAAGATTTTCCGATGCAGATGGAGATGCCACAAGCTATCTTCCTTACAAATTTGGTGACTCTAGCACATAGTTTGTAAAAGGTGGGGATAGGGGGCTGGGGGCGGTATGGGGGGCGTGGCATCCAAATTTTGATGCAGATCTTTGTGGAATGTCAATTGCTATCTTCATACCAAATTTGGTGACCCTAGCTCAAAGTTTGTAAAAAGTGGGGAAAGGGGGGCTGGGGGCGGTATGGGTGGGCGTGGCATCCAAATTTTTGATGCAGATCTTTGTGGAATGTCAATTGTCATATTCATACCAAATTTGGTGACTCTAGCTCAAAGTTTGTAAAATGTGGGGAAAGGGGGGGCTGGGGGCGGTATGGGTGGGCGTGGCATCTCAATTTGTGATGCAGATCTTTGTGGAATGTCAGTTGCTATATTCATACCAAATTTGGTGACTCTAGCTAAAAGTTTGTAAAAAGTGGGGAAAGGGGGGCGAAATGGGTGGGCGTGGCTCCAAAACTTTGATGCAGATTTTTGGGGGTCGTTGCCAGCTATCTTCTTACCAAATTTGGAGGCTCTAGCTCCACAATTCTGGAAGATACACGCATTCCCGTTTTTGACGAAGCGTTGGGGTGGATGGGGGCGGCTAGGGCAGTATTGGTGGGCGTGGCATCCAAACTTTTGATGCAGTTTTTGGGGGGTCATCATCACCTATCTTGGCACCAAATTTGGTGGCTCTAGCTCTAAAACTGAGGGAGATACAGCCATTTGTGATTTCAAAATGCTGGGGGCCTGGGGGCGGAATGGGTGGGCGTGGCTCCAAAACTTTGATGCAGTTGTTGGGGGGTCATTATCAGCTATCTTCCTAACAAATTTGGAGGTTCTAGCTCCACAACTCTGGAAGATACACGCATTCCCGTTTTTGACGAAGCGTTGGGGTGGATGGGGGCGGCTAGGGCAGTATCGGTGGGCGTGGTATCCAAACTTTTGATGCAGTTTTTGGGGGGTCATCATCACCTATCTTGGCACCAAATTTGGTGGGTCTAGCTCAAAAACTGAGGGAGATATGGGCTTTTTTGACTTTAAAATGCGGGGGGTTGGGGGCGGAAAGGGGGGCGTGGCTCCAAAATTTTTGATGCAGTTTTTTGGGGGTTGCTAATAGCTATCTCCTTACCAAATTTGGTAGTTCTAGCTGTAAGGATGTGCGAAATATGTGGATTTATCGGTTTTGAGTTATCGAATTTATCGATTTGCCAGCCCCCCAGTTATCGTAGAACCCCCATCTTGACACTTTAATTTACTATCCCATAGATAAAGAGAATTGGAAAAATTCAAGTCTCTAGCTTGAAGGGTGTGGAAAAAAGTTGCGAACATACAGACGGACAGACGGACAGACGGACGGACACCATGACGGACATTGCACAAACTCAATATACTCTTTACCTTCGGTATCGAGTATAACAAAGGTTAGAAAGGGATGGCACTAAACATTTAAATGACCAGCCTATATGATTGGATGATAGTATTCAACTTAAGGATGAAGGGGACCAATGAATTAGCATTCTCATCTGCTTTTCATAGACACTTGTCCCCTCTATACTTTTCCCCCTCTTACACCTTCACACTCTAACACCCTCTCCCTCTAACACCACATAACCCACATGAATGTTGTTGTTGTTACTGGTGTTTACAAAAATCAATGCATGTTCTGACTTGCTTACAGACAGCGTACATGTCACATGTGTGCATCCTTGACACCAGATCCTATGATCATATAACCCACTTGAATGTTTTTATGTTGCTGCTTTTGACAAGAAAACAATGCATGCTGTGGCTTAGCCTGTATTTGACTCTAATAATAAATGGTTAAATAGCCAAAACTGATTTTCCCAATAACTATGCAAAATGTTTATGGCTTGCTCGTTTAACAGGCGCATCCTTGACACCAAATCCTATGATCAAATAACCCACTTGAATGTTTTTATGTTGCTGCTTTTGACAAAAAACAATGCATGCTGTGGCTTAGCCTGTATTTGACTCTAATAATAAATGGTTAAATAGCCAAAACTGATTTTCCCAATAACTATGCTCAATGTTTATGGCTTGCTCGTTTAACAGGCGCATCCTTGACACCAGATCCTATGATCATATAACCCACTTGAATGTTTTTATGTTGCTGCTTTTGACAAAAAACAATGCATGCTGTTGCCTGCTTGTATGTGTGCAAGGCAATGCACTTAAAACAGGAACACACTTGAAACCAGATCCTATGATCACTGATTCTCAAGTGGGTAATAAAAGTGTAAAAAGGGATCGCTGATTCTCAAGTGGGGTAATAAAAGTGATAGCTACTTCCTGTTCCAGAACCGCCAGTTCCCTACTACTCTTGTGTGGCCGAACACAAAAAGTTGTTTTTAAGTCGTCTGTATCTAAACCTATTTTAGTTACCTCTGGTGTTCCCCAAGGTAGTCACCTTGGACCTTCGCTATTTAATTTGTTTATTAACGATCTTCCAGCTGTTATTACTAACTCTTTTGTTTATATGTTTGCTGATGATGTAAAACTATGTTTCACCTACAATGATGCTTCTCTGTGCAACTTGCTAAAGTCGGATTTGTGTGCGCTGTCAGCCTGGTGTCGTTTTAACTTACTCAATTTAAACTGTTCAAAATGTAAAGTCATGTCTTTTTGTAGAAGTACCCCTCATACTGCTCACTACTTGCTTGATGCTTCACCACTTGACCGCGTGTTTGAAATTAAAGATTAAGGCATTATTCTTGATCCTAAGCTAAAGTTTGACTCTCATATTTCGTCTATGGTTAATAAGGCCATTAATGTCTTTGGCTTCATCAAGCGGTGGTCGAAAGAGTTAAACGATCCCTACACCACTATAACGCTTTATACATCCCTAGTAGGTCCCGTCCTGGAGTATGGATCTTGTGTGTGGTCCCCACAATACTCGATTCACCAGGATAGAATTGAATCTGTGCAGAAGAAATTTCTTCTATTTGCCCTTAGAAGTTTTAACTGGGTTCCTGGAGTAGACTTACCCATGTATTCAAGTAGACTCCTTTTGATTAATCTTCCCTCCCTGTTAAACCGTAGAACTAGGCATGGAGTATTATTTATTACAAACCTACTTAATGGTGAAATCGACTCATCAGTTCTTTTGAGTCGAATTAAATTTAATGTCCCAATTAGATCTTCACGTAACTTTTTACCCCTTAGCCTTGATCGTTGCTTCAGCAACTATTTAATTCATGAACCATTTCGTGTTATATGTTCTGACTATTACAAACTTTATTCTCTTGTCTCCTTGCAAGGCCTTGGAGGCCTCATCTCCAGTACTAAAAAGATTGATCCTTTTTTCTTTATCTAATCGTAACCACTAACTACTAATCTAATGCTGGTCTGATTGGGTTTTTCTTGGTTTTTCTCAATCCTCGCAACAAATGTTGGACTACTCAATTTTTATTGAATTTCCCAGAGCTTTAACGTTAACTGTTGATTATATTTTCAGATTTATATATTATTCTATATTTTTATTTAAATTATTTTAACTATTTTTTAATATAAATTAATTTTGATTTCATTTTAATGTCAGCTGCTCTTAGCTGACAATAAATAAATAAATAAATAAATAAATCATGACTTTTAAGCCCTTGCTTGCTTTTGATAATCGGTTGAGTTTTTCTTAAGTTATGGCATTGGAAAGTTTCGACCCGTTTCTGTGTGCATTTTCAGGAAGAGAATTTTACCATCAACTTAGAATAAAAATCTCGTTTCTAACTATAAATTCAGGTTTAATCTAGATACCAAATCATGAGTTTTAAGCCCATGAATTTGATAATCGTTTGATTTTTATCTAAAGTTATGGCATTGGAAAGTTTCGACCCGTTTCTGTGTGCATTTTCAGGAATATAATTTTAACATGAATTTCGAATAAAAATCGCGTTTCCAACTATAAATGCAGGTTCAATCTAGATGCCAAATCATGAGTTTTAAGCCCTTGCTTGCTTTTGATAACCGGTTGAGTTTTGTTTAAGTTATGGCATTTTAAATGTTCGACCCGTTTCTGTGTGTATTTTCAGGAATATAATTTTAACATGAATTTCGAATAAAAATAGCGTTTCCAACTATAAATGCAGTTTCAATCTAGATACCAAATTATGAGATTCAAGCCCTTGCTTGCTTTTGATAAACGGTTGAGTTTTGCCGATGTTATGGCATTTTAAATGTTCGGACCCGTTTCTGTGTGTATTTTCAGGAATATAATTTTAACATGAATTTCGAATAAAAATCGCGTTTCCAACTATAAATGCAGGTTCAATCTAGATGCCGAATAATGAGTTTGAAGCCCTTGCTTTTGATAACCGGTTGAGTTTTACTATATATGGCATTTTAAATGTTCGACCCGTTTCTATGTGTATTTTCAGGAGTATAATTTTAACATGAATTTCGAATAAAAATCGCGTTTCCAACTTTAAATGCAGGTTTAATCTAAATGCCGAATCATGAGTTTTAAGTCGATGCTTTTGATAATCGTTTGAGTTTTGCTTAAGTTATGGCATTGGAAAGTTTCGACCCGTTTCTGTGTGTATTTTCAGGAACCATTTTACCATCAACTAAGAATTAAAATCGCTTTTCTAACTATATATGCAGGTTCTATCTAGATGCCGAATCATGAGTTTAAGCTCTTGCTTGCTTTTGATAATCGGTTGAGTTTTTCTTAAGTTATGGCATTGGAAAGTTTCGACCCGTTTCTGTGTGTATTTTCAGGAACAGAATTTTACCATCAACAAAGAATAAAAATCTCGTTTCTAACTATAAATTCAGGTTTAATCTAGATACCAAATCATCAGTTTTAAGCCCTTGCTTGCTTTTGATAACCGGTTGAGTTTTGTTTAAGTTATGGCATTTTAAATGTTCGACCCGTTTCTGTGTGTATTTTCAGGAATATAATTTTAACATGAATTTCGAATAAAAATCGCGTTTCCAACTATAAATGCAGGTTCAATCTAGATGCCAAATCATGAGTTTAAAGCCCTTGCTTGATTTTGATAATCGGTTGAGTTTTGCTTGCATTGCAAAGTTTCGACCCGTTTCTGTGTGTATTTTTAGGAACAGAATTTTACCATCAACTTAGAATAAAAATCTCGTTTCTAACTATAAATTCAGGTTTAATCTAGATGCCGAGTCATGAGCTTTAAGCCCTTGCTTGCTTTTGATAACCGGTTGAGTTTTGCCGATGTTATAGCATTTTAAATGTTCGACCCGTTTTTGGGTGTATTTTCAGGAATATAATTTTAACATGAATTTCGAATATAAATCGCGTTTCCAACTATAAATGCAAGTTCAATCTAGATGCCAAATCATGAGTTTTAAGCCCATGCATTTGATAATCGTTTGATTGTTATCTAAAGTTATGGCATTGGAAAGTTTCGACCCGTTTCTGTGTGCATTTTCAGGAATATAATTTTAACATGAATTTCGGATAAAAATCGCGTTTCCAATTATAAACGCAAGTTCAATCTAGATGCCAAATCATGAGTTTTAAGCCCATGCTTTTGGAAATCGGTTGAGTTTTGCTAAAGTTATGGCATTTTAAATGTTCGACCCGTTTCTGTGTGTATTTTCAGGAATATAATTTTAACATGAATTTCGAATATAAATCGCGTTTCCAACTATAAAAGCAAGTTCAATCTAGATGCCAAATCATGAGTTTTAAGCCCATGCTTTTGGAAATCGGTTGAGTTTTGCTAAAGTTATGGCATTTTAAATGTTCGACCCGTTTCTGTGTGCCGTTTCAGGAATATAATTTTAACATGAATTTCGAATAAAAATCGCGTTTCCAACTATAAATGCAGGTTCAATCTAGATGCCAAATCATGAGTTTTAAGCCCTTGCTTGCTTTTGATAATCGGTTGAGTTTTGCTTGCATTGGAACGTTACGACCCGTTTCTGTGTGTATTTTCAGGAACAGAATTTTACCATCAACTAAGAATAAAAATCGCGTTTCTAACTATAAATTCAGGTTTAATCTAGATACCAAATCATGAGTTTTGAGCCCTTGCTTGCTTTTGGAAATCGGTTGAGTTTTGCCGATGTTATGGAATTTTAAATGTTCGACCCGTTTCTGTGTGTATTTTCAGGAATATAATTTTAACATGAATTTCGAATAAAAATCGCGTTTCCAACTATAAATGCAGGTTCAATCTAGATGCCAAATCATGAGTTTAAAGCCCTTGCTTGCTTTTGATAATCGGTTGAGTTTTGCTTGCATTGGAAAGTTTCGACCCGTTTCTGTGTGTATTTTCAGGAACAGAATTTTACCATCAACTTAGAATAAGAATCTCGTTTCTAACTATAAATTCAGGTTTAATCTAGATGCCGAATCATGAGTTTTAAGCCCTTGCTTGCTTTTGATAACCGGTTGAGTTTTGCCGATGTTATAGCATTTTAAATGTTCGACCCGTTTCTGTGTGTATTTTCAGGAATATAATTTTAACATGAATTTCGAATAAAAATCGCGTTTCCAACTATAAATGCAGGTTCAATCTAGATGCCAAATCATGAGTTTTAAGCCCTTGCTTGCTTTTGATAACCGGTTGAGTTTTGTTTAAGTTATGGCATTTTAAATGTTCGACCCGTTTCTGTGTGTATTTTCAGGAATATAATTTAAACATGAATTTCGAATAAAAATAGCGTTTCCAACTATAGGTTAGGTTAGGTTAGAGCGGTTACCAAGGAGGGATACCCCCTCGGCGCACTTAGGCCACACTCGGCCCATTGTGATGCCGCGAAAGGCTCTGAGACCCCTCTATCACTCTTGGTATGACTCCGCATCATGAGTCCATCCTGTGACTTGGATGTACCTTGCTACATCTTTGGGTCTTTTACTCGCAAGTTCAGATAGATCTTCGAAGAAAAAGTCACCAAGGATTCTTTGCCTAGTTTTGCATAAGGCCGGACAGGTACAAAGAAGGTGAAGAACTGTTTCTTCTTCCTCCTCGTCTCTACAACTTCTGCAGAAGTCGTTGTGTGGGACCAATAATCTGGCCGCATGTGCCCCCACAAGCCAATGCCCAGTCATCACTCTGGTAACAATAGAGCACTTGTACCGGCTTAGGAGGCAGAGCTCATTTGATCTTTTCCGGCATCTGGTTGGCCAGGTTTGATGAGCAATACGTGAGTTGTGAGTGGAGAGCTGCCATACTCTGTTGGCTTCCATCTCGAAGAAATCTCTTAGGTTGAGTCTACAGGATGCCATAGGTATACCAATGCACTCTTTGTCTGGAAGGAGTTCCATGGTAGTTCCTAATCTGGCAAGTTCATCAGCGATGCAGTTGCCTTCTATGTCCCTATGTCCTGGGACCCATACTAGGCATATGCTAAACTGCTCTGCCATCTCGCTTAGAGATTTGCGACAGTTATGAACAGCCTTAGAGTTCGACGTGTACGACTCCAGCGATCTAATAGCTGCTTGGCTGTCTGTGAGGATATAGATTTTTCTGACATTACACCTATGTGGAATGTAACTTAGTGACTCCTGAATTGCTAGCACTTCTGCTTGGAAGACGCTACAGTGGTCAGGGAGTCGAAAAGCTTTGCGTAAGTTAAAATTGGCGCAGAAAATGCCGCCTCCTACTCTACCGTCCAGCTTTGAGCCGTCTGTAAAAATTTCTATGGCTTCCGCAGGTCTTGCGGGCAAGCCTTCTTCCCAGTTCTCTCTAGTTGGGATTAGGGTGGTAAAGGGAGTGTCTAAGTACACCTGTGGGATCTGATAATCCGTAATGTCTGGTATGAGTGGATTGTCTTTCAAGATACTTGAATGTCCAAGGTCCTGGCCTATCCACTGTTTGGCTTCCCTCATTCGGAGCGCTGACATAGTTGCTATTTTCCGCCCCATCATTTCGACAGGTAGGAAGTGCAGTATGGCATCAAGAGCGTTACCCGGGGTCGTACGTAAAGCTCTTGTTATGCAGAGCGCAGCAGTTCGCTGCACCCTTCCTAGTTTCCTGGTGACTGTTTTCTTGTCAAGTGCAGGCCACCAGACAGAAACACCATAGAATAAAATTGGTCTGACTACCGCAGTGTAGAGCCAATGGACAACTTGCGGAGTCATGCCCCATTTGAGTCCGATTGTCTTCCTACAGGCGTATAGAGCAACATGTGCCTTCCTTATACGCTCTTCAGTATTAAGATTCCAGTTTAATTTCTTGTCTAGAATTAGACCTAGGTATCTTGCTGAGTCACTAAAGGACAGTTCAATCCCCTCTAGAGTTGGTGGCTGTAGAGATGGAATTTTGTATTTCCTCGTAAAGAGGACCAGCTCCGTTTTAGCAGGATTAACTCCTAATCCAGATCTTTTTGCCCAACCGGAAAGCCTAGCAAGGGCTTCCGTCATTCGGTCACATAACGTCTGCGGGAACTTGCCTGAGAAGGCTAGGGCAACGTCGTCTGCATAGGCTACCACTTTGCACCCTCCCCCATCCATGGACAGCAGCAGTTGGTTTACTGCTACGTTCCATAGAAGAGGAGAGAGGACTCCGCCTTGTGGGGTTCCACGATCAACGGATTTGGTGACAGTCACTGCCCCCAGTGCGGCCCTTACGATCCTGCATTGGAGCATCTGATCGATCAGGTGCACCGTCAGGGAGTCAACCCCCAAATCCGTCAGCGAGTCGGTGATAGTCCTAGGAGTGACGTTGTTGAAAGCTCCCTCTATGTCTAGGAACGCTACTAGCGTATAGTTTTCCCTATGTATAGACTTTTCAATGTATGCAGTAAGTGCATGCAGTGCGGTCTCGGTAGACTTGCCCTTAGAATAGGCATGCTGAACTGGTGAGAGAAGCGATATGGGAATAGTGCTTCTCAAATGAAGACAGAGCAGCCTCTCCATCGTTTTCAGTAGAAAAGACGAGAGACTGATAGGTCGAAAATCTTTAGCTGTTGTGTGCGAGGGTTTTCCGGCTTTTGGGATGAAAACTACTTTCGATTCCAGCCATGGCCCTGGGATTATACCACTTTTAAAAACCCTGGAGAATATGTTCTTAAGCCAATTTATGGCTAATTTCCCCGCGGATTGCAATTGGGCAGGAATGATATTGTCTATTCCTGGTGATTTATAGGGTTTGAAGCTCTTAATTGCCCGATGGATATTGCTTTCACTGAGCAATTGCAAGAGCTTCTGTGTCTCCCCACTAGCGTGCAGATCACAAGGTCTTGGCGATCTACTTCCCCCCGGAAAATGTGTGTCCAGGAGTAAGGTAAGTGATTCTTCACTGGATGATGTCCATTCATCGTTTGCATTCTTGATGAAACCAAGAGTCTGAGGAGTTTTACTTAGTAGCTTCCTTAGTCTGGCTGCTTCGGAAGTACTATCTATCTCTGAGCAGAAAGTTCTCCAAGAAGTTCGTTTTGATTTACGAAGCTCCTTTTTGAACACGGAGAGCCCTGCCTTGTAGTCAGCCCATGTCTGTTCGTCATTTTGAGCCTTTGCTTTATTGAAGAGTTTTCTGGCAGCTGCCCTCAACTCTCCGATTTGAGCAGTCCACCAAGGGGGTTTTTTCTTCCTTTTTGGTCTGCTAATGGGACAAGATGCATTCAGGGCGTTTTCACACGCTTTGCTGAATTTTCTTATGAGAAAGGTCGTATACTCGACGGTATTTGGCCCTTCAGGTGGAGTTTCAGGGAGCAATCTTTGCAGAGAAGCAGCGTAATTCTTCCAATCAGTTCTTCTTAAGTTTCTGAACTGAGTTGGTTTGGGACTTTGGATCTGTAGTATGGTTTCAATATACCTGTGATCCGAGAAGGAGTGCTCATCCAGCACCCTCCAAGAGAGGATTTGATCCCATAAAGAGGCAGAGACAAGAGTAATATCTAGGACTTCCCTGCGGTTTTTGATAATAAAGGTCGGGTCCTTACCATTATTACAAATAAGCATGTTGGTATTGAGAAGGTAGTCAAAAATCAACTCACCCCTTACGTTTGTATCAGTGCTTCCCCACTGATGATGATGGGCATTTGCGTCGCAGCCCACTATTAGCCGAAGGCCTCCCAGCTCGCAGTCGGCGATCAGCTGGCGAAGCGACGGGTGCGGAGGGTCGCCCTTATGGTCGTGGGCGAAGTAGCTAGAGGCTAGTCGGATTGGTTCCGTCTCCAGCTCCAGACACGCTGCAGTGTTGTCTGCGTCGCTATACTTTGGGAGCAAAAATATGTTTAAATGTCTTTTGCAAGTATGCAGGTTCTATGTCTACCTTCGGTTCCAGCTACTAGTAGCTTGTGTTCTTGTGTCCTCAGTCCAGAAACCCTGCCACCACACACCCAGGGTTCCTGTATAAGGACTATGTCTACTGTACCCCTCTCCAGGTACAGCAGAAGAGCAGCCGATGCTGCCTTACTATGGTGTAGATTTATCTGAAGAAGTCTCAAGGACATTCTTCAAATTCTTCTCCACCACAGTAATGTCGGCATCTTCATCGTCCTCTACCTCTATGTCTCCCCCGCTGTGGCCTAGCCGGGAGAGATCTCGGGCTAGCTCTGATGTTTCAGAGGCATAACCTAATAGCTCCTCCTCATCCAGATCCTCGTCGTGGTCGATCTCCAGGTCTGGCTCTTGCACGACGGACTCGTTGGCCTTGTCCGAGCGATACACCTTAACAGCCACGGTTTTGAAGCCGTACTGTAAGGTGTCGCCGGACTTGGCGAGGTGCTCGACAGTCTTGTCGTTCAACACCAAGAGAATCTGGCGCCGTGGACCATCCGCCTTTTCCAATTTTGCCACCCGCCAGTCGTTTGACGGCAGCTGCGGGTTGCAAAATTGGAAGACCTTTAGGATCTCGGCCGGATCATCGGGTTTAGCCGATACCCATACTCGAGCCCTAGGCCTGCTGGGCACATCCTTCCAGTCCACAGCCTCCAACTTGGCCCCAGGGTAGACTTCACCCAGGGCAGAAATGGCCTCTTTGTAAATCTTGGCTGAGTGCATATCAGCACATGCCACCACCTTCACGCAACCTTGATGCCAGCCGGCATCTTGGCATACGGGCGGTGGTCCTCCATTTGCCAGCATGATCTGCAAAAAGGCTCCTTGCAGCTCGTTCTCCACCCATGGCCACTGGCTCCTCGGGATTTGGCCCCCCTCGCTGCCCTTATCCAGGACACCGAGAAGAACCTTACCCCTCGTCACCTCGGCGTAGGATTTCGTCGCGAGCTGCTGGCGCGACCGCTTGGCTTGCGGTGCGCTACTAGCTTCCGGTAGCTGCCGCTTTGGCTTAGCGGCATCTGGCTCTTTCGCTGGAGCTGGGTGAAAATCGGGCAAAATTGATTTTGCCCACTCCACCAGCTGCGAACCTTCTGGCGATGTTTCTGTGCCAGACAGGTTCCGGGTCAAGATACCTGCAGCACGTCTCTTGTCGTTGTACGACGGCTTCTTAGGTCCGGACATGCTCGGCTTTATCGAGATCGAGGCCCGGTTTGGGGTGGAGGCTGAGCCCGCCGCATGCATGCTCTGCGGAGCTCTAGCCGGAACCTTGTATCCAGGTCTCGCCCCACGACTCGGCTGCCTGTCCGGAACCTTACCGCGTGCACCTGGAATAGCACTGCCCGCTGGCTTACCGGGCAGCGCAGAAGATGAGGGATTGTTAGTCCCATCCGACTTTGGGCGAGTGTCGGCCTCTATGTTTGTTGCTTTTATATTAGTATTAGAGTTCATATTGTTCCCACGAGTAATAGGGAAGGGGATCGTCACCCACGGCAGAGCCCATGTACCGCGGGAAGCCTGAATAAAACAGGGTGGGTCGGCTGTTCCCCCTGAGTCCGCATACTAGCGACCGAGCTTCCCCCGGCCACGCAACCATCGGCGTATGCTGTTCCACCTTGGCTTGAGGTGATTTGGAGAGTTGTCTTCTCTCGCCCGACTACGATTTGCCAGCACTCATTGGCAGAGACATGACCTAACCAAGAGCCTGTTTCCAGCCGCCCTCGCGAGGAGAGTATAGTCGCACTTCCGCCAGTGCACTACAGATACGGCACGCAGCCTAGATACCAGTACAAGTACCGGCATTAGACACTGCGTGATCATCCCCCTGTAGCACCTGACGGCTGACGGCCTTTTTCAGGAATATAATTTAAACATGAATTTCGAATAAAAATAGCGTTTCCAACTATAAATGCAGTTTCAATCTAGATACCAAATTATGAGATTCAAGCCCTTGCTTGCTTTTGATAAACGGTTGAGTTTTGCCGATGTTATGGCATTTTAAATGTTCGACCCGTTTCTGTGTGTGTTTTCAGGAATAGAATCTTAACATGAATTTCGAATAAAAATCGCGTATCCAACTATAAATGCAGGTTCAATCTAGATGCCGAATAATGAGTTTGAAGCCCTTGCTTTTGATAACCGGTTGAGTTTTACTATATATGGCATTTTAAATGTTCGACCCGTTTCTATGTGTATTTTCAGGAATATAATTTTAACATGAATTTCGAATAAAAATCGCGTTTCCAACTTTAAATGCAGGTTTAATCTAAATGCCGAATCATGAGTTTTAAGTCGATGCTTTCGATAATCGGTTGAGTTTTTCTTAAGTTATGGCATTGGAAAGTTTCGACCCGTTTCTGTGTGTATTTTCAGGAACAGAATTTTACCATCAACAAAGAATAAAAATCTCGTTTCTAACTATAAATTCAGGTTTAATCTAGATACCAAATCATCAGTTTTAAGCCCTTGCTTGCTTTTGATAATCGGTTGAGTTTTGCTTGCATTGGAACGTTACGACCCGTTTCTGTGTGTATTTTCAGGAACAGAATTTTACCACCAACTAAGAATAAAAATCGCGTTTCTAACTATAAATTCAGGTTTAATCATACCATTCAGGTTTATAAATACCAAATCATGAGTTTTAAGCCCTCGCTTGCTTTTGGAAATCGGTTGAGTTTTGCCGATGTTATGGAATTTTAAATGTTCGACCCGTTTCTGTGTGTATTTTCAGGAATAGAATTTTAACATGAATTTCGAATAAAAATCGCGTTTCCAATTATAAACGCAGGCTCAATCTAGATGCCTTCTAAGTCTAACGTTAAAAATTATAGAGGCATATCCAAGTTGTCCGCCATTCCTAAAGTCTTTGAAAAAATTATATGTTCTCAACTGCAACACACATGTAGTTCAATTATATCGCCTTATCAACACGGTTTTGTTAGGCGTAGATCTACTACCACTAACCTTCTTGAATTCACTTCGCTTGTTATCAAGGGGTTTCAGGAAAAATGCAAACTGACGTTGTTTACACCGATTTTAGTAAGGCATTTGACTCTGTTAGTCATTCTCTGTTGCTTCATAAATTGAATATTATCGGATTTCCATCAAAACTTTTATTGTGGATTTCGGAGTACTTGTGTGGCCGAACACAAAAAGTTGTTTTTAACTCTCCGTCCGACACCAAAAAATAAACCTTTTGTCCGACACCTGGGGCCTGGCCAGACCTATGTATTTACATGGGTTTATATAGGAAAAAGTACTGTATATGAAGACTAATATGTGAGGTTCAGGTATATATTATTTGTTTTTTAACTTTCCATTACTTCGAGCGCAAATTTAGCTAATATTCTATGTAAAAAAAATTTACAAAAAACTTTGGAACGAAAAAAAATATGAGTTTTTGTTAACCTTTTTTCTCACTTTATTATGAAGCAAATCAATACTGTTTGAACAAATGAATAGGGATTACAACGGATTTTATTATGAAATACGAACTATCTTATAGGCTTTTTGGAATGCATGCAAAGCATGTATAATTGATTTTGGCATGCTGTTGACAAACTGACTTTGAGCAGACTGAACAAAAATAACGAGTTTTTCGTCGCAGCTTATCGCTTCCTTGCGAACAAAGTTGACAGTTTCTCCTGCTTCTAAGTGTATCAGGGCCACTTCGAGGCATGGTCAGCAGATTTGTTGAGATGTTTATTGGTTTTGCGAAGAACGATTCAATAGCAATTCGAGTTGAAAACTGAGAACTGACTTTTGGATTGTTCATACGGTTTTCAATGTTTGGAACAACCAATGTTTTGGCAAGTGTGTTCAAAAAAGTGCGACGAGCATCATGCCTTGTGATCCTATCTTTTTCCTTACAAATGATATAAGCAGCCAATGCCATAACATACAAAATGTTGTAAAAGAATGCCAAAGTCCATCGCTTGGTCGATCGTTTTGTTGTAAAATGTGTGACCATTTGATCCATGCAATCGACGCCGGCTTTGTTTTTATTATAAAACAAAATTGCCTCTGGTTTTTGTGCTTTGCCTTCACATATATTCGAATAATGAACGGTTGAAAGAAGAAACCAAATTATCGTGAAAACCAAACAGAGTTGAGAGTATTGGTCGCTGTGAATTCTTCTTCATTTCTGGTGGTAAACATGGTTTGTTGGCTCGAATTGTGCCGGCGAATGCGAGACCAATAGAAGACAGACGTTTGACTCCATCCAATGTTGTGAAGAAATTATCAGCAATAATTGTTCGGCCACTATGTTTGTAACGGTTTGACAATTCCAGCAGCACATTTTCGCCTTGTCTCACTTCACGCTGATTCCCGTCTTTTCCCGTGTACAATTTTCCTTGTATTGGATATTTTGACTTGGAATCGCATGCCCACCAAACCTTGATTCCATATTTAGCTGGTTTTGATGGAATAAACTGGGTGAATTTAGTTCGTCCGCGATATGGAAACAGTTGCTCGTCAATAGTTACGTTTTCATGCGGTTCATAATTTTTGGCGAGGTTTTCATTCAAAAAATTCCTGTCGAGTGTAGTCTGATCGTGGGTGTGAGCGAGACAGAGACGTCTGGCTGTATGGAGAGTTCGACTAAGGAATGCACATTATGTGTGCTAGGCTAACATACATGTCACTCTGTGTATGTTATTACGATAAAAGACAGAAAAAAGCCAATACAGTATAAAGGTCTGGCCAGGCCCCAGGTGTCGGACCAAAGGAGTACTTTTTTGGAATCCTTTTTTCGTCCATTTCTAAAAGGAAAAGGGTATTTTCTTATTTCATAGATCGATAGCCAATGAAATTTTAGGAGGGTACCTGGAAGCTCAAATCGAAAAAAAAAATTTAAATATATTAAATTAACGTGCTAAAATGAAAAAGGCCTGGCCAGGTCATGGTGTCGGACGGAGGGTTAAGTCGTCTGTATCTAAACCTATTTTAGTTACCTCTGGTGTTCCCCAAGGTAGTCACCTTGGACCTTTGCTATTTAATTTGTTTATTAACGATCTTCCAGCTGTTATTACTAACTCTTTTGTTTATATGTTTGCTGATGATGTAAAACTATGTTTCACCTACAATGATGTTTCTCTGTGCAACTTGCTAAAGTCGGATTTGTGTGCGCTGTCAGCCTGGTGTCGTTTTAACTTACTCAATTTAAACTGTTCAAAATGTAAAGTCATGTCTTTTTGTAGAAGTACCCCTCATACTGCTCACTACTTGCTTGATGCTTCACCACTTGACCGCGTGTTTGAAATTAAAGATTAAGGCATTATTCTTGATCCTAAGCTAAAGTTTGACTCTCATATTTCGTCTATGGTTAATAAGGCCATTAATGTCTTTGGCTTCATCAAGCGGTGGTCGAAAGAGTTAAACGATCCCTACACCACTATAACGCTTTATACATCCCTAGTAGGTCCCGTCCTGGAGTATGGATCTTGTGTGTGGTCCCCACAATACTCGATTCACCAGGATAGAATTGAATCTGTGCAGAAGAAATTTCTTCTATTTGCCCTTAGAAGTTTTAACTGGGTTCCTGGAGTAGACTTACCCATGTATTCAAGTAGACTCCTTTTGATTAATCTTCCCTCCCTGTTAAACCGTAGAACTAGGCATGGAGTATTATTTATTACAAACCTACTTAATGGTGAAATCGACTCATCAGTTCTTTTGAGTCGAATTAAATTTAATGTCCCAATTAGATCTTCACGTAACTTTTTACCCCTTAGCCTTGATCGTTGCTTCAGCAACTATTTAATTCATGAACCATTTCGTGTTATATGTTCTGACTATAACAAACTTTATTCTCTTGTCTCCTTGCAAGGCCTTGGAGGCCTCATCTCCAGTACTAAAAAGATTGATCCTTTTTTCTTTATCTAATCGTAACCACTAACTACTAATCTAATGCTGGTCTGATTGGGTTTTTCTGGGTTTTTCCCAATCCTCGCAACAAATGTTGGACTACTCAATTTTTATTGAATTTCCCAGAGCTTTAACTTAAACTTTTGATTATATTTTCAGATTTATATATTATTCTATATTTATGCTCGATACCGAAGGTAAAGAGTATATTGGTTTTGTGCAATGTCCGTCATGGTGTCTGTCCGTCTGTCCGTCTGTCCGTCTGTCCGTCCGTATGGTTGCAAGTTTTTTCCACACCCTTCAAGCTAGAGACTTGAAACTTTCCAATTCTCTTTATCTATGGGATAGTAAATTAAAGTGTCAAGATGGGGGTTCTACGATAACTGGGGGGCTGGCAAATCGATAAACTCGATAGCTCAAAACCGATAAATCCACATATTTCGCACATCCTTACAGCTAGAAGTACCAAATTTGGTAAGAAGATAGCTATTAGCAACCCCCAAAAAACTGCATCAAACATTTTGGAGCCACGCCCCCCATTCCGCCCCCCATTCCGCCCCCAGCCACCACACATTTTAAAGTCAAAAAAGACTATATCTCCCACAGTTTTTGAGCTATAGCCACCAAATTTGGTGCCAAGATAGGTGATGATGACCCCCTAAAAACTGCACCAAAAGTTTGGATGCCACGCCCACCGATACTGCCCCAGCCGCCCCCATCCACCCCAACGCTCCGTCAAAAACGGGAATGCGTGTATCTTCCAGAGTTGTGGAGCTAGAGCCTCCAAATTTGGTGGGAAGATAGCTGTTAACGACCCCCAAAAAACTGCATCAAAGTTTTAGAGCCACGCCCTCCATTTCGCCCCCCTTTCCCCACTTATTACAAATTTCGAGCTAGAGTCACCAAATTTGGTATGAAGATAGCAATTGACATTTCACAAAGATCTGCATCAAAAATTGGGATGCCACGCCCACCCATACCGCCCCCAGCCCCCCTATCCCCACTTTTTACAAACTTCGAGCTAGAGTCACCAAATTTGGTATGTAGATAGCAATTGACATTCCACATAGATCTGCATCAAAAATTTGGATGCCTCGCCCACCCATACCGCCCCCAGCCCCCCTTTCCCCACTTTTTACAAATTTCGAGCTAGAGTCACCAAATTTGGTATGAAGATAGCAATTGACATTTCACAAAGATTTGCAACAAAATTTTTGATGCCACAACTACCCATTCCGCCCCCAGCCCTCCCCCCCCACCCTCTCCACTCTTATTACAAACTTTGAGCTAGAGTCACCAAATTTGGAAGGAATATAGCTGGTGGCATCCCCATCTGCATCGGAGAATCTTTAAGGCAGCGTACACCCCTGCCGCATCCGTACCCCTTTGCAATCAGGCCTCTTTTTACCGGTTTTAATACTGGTATCGAGTATGCCGCAGTCGGTTGCGTCCGACTGCAACGTTTCCACTTGTTTTATTTTAATTATTTTAACTATTTTTTAATTTAAATTAATTTTGATTTCATTTTTATATCAGCTGCTCTTAGCTGACAATAAATAAATAAATAAATAAATAAATCATGACTTTTAAGCCCTAGCTTGCTTTTGATAATCGGTTGAGTTTTTCTTAAGTTATGGCATTGGAAAGTTTCGACCCGTTTCTGTGTGTATTTTCAGGAACAGAATTTTACCATCAACTAAGAATAAAAATCTCGTTTCTAACTATAAATTCAGGTTTAATCTAGATACCAAATCATGAGTTTTAAGCCCTTGCTTGCTTTTGATAACCGGTTGAGTTTTGCTTAAGTTATGGCATTTTAAATGTTCGACCCGTTTCTGTGTGTATTTTCAGGAACAGAATTTTAACATGAATTTCGAATAAAAATCGCGTTTCCAACTATAAATGCAGGTTTAATCTAGATGTCGAATAATGAGTTTTAAGCCCTTGCTTGCTTTTGATAACCGGTTGAGTTTTGCTAAAGTTATGGCATTGGAAATTTTCGACCCGTTTCTGTGTGTATTTTCAGGAATAGAATTTTAACATGAATTTCGAATAAAAATCGCGTTTCCAACTTTACATGCAGGTTCGATCTAGATGCCAAATCATGAGTTTTAAGCCCATGCATTTGATAATCGTTTGAGATTTGCTAAAGTTATGGCATTGGAAAGTTTCGACCCGTTTCTGTTTGTATTTTCAGGAACCATTTTACCATCAACTAAGAATTAAAATCGCGTTTCTTACTATAAATGCAGGTTCAATCTAGATGCCGAATCATGAGTTTTAAGCTCTTGCTTGCTTTTGATAATCGGTTGAGTTTTGCCGATGTTATGGCATTTTAAATGTTCGACCCGATTCTGTGTGTATTTTCAGGAATAGAATCTTAACATGAATTTCGAATAAAAATCGCATTTCCACTTATAAATGCAGGTTTAATCTAGATGCCGAATCATGAGTTTTAAGCCCATGCATTTGATTATCGTTTGAGTTTTGCTTAAGTTATGGCATTTTAAATGTTCGACCCAGTCACCGACTATCTCTCTTCGAGTGCGAACGTCTGTGTCTTATCTATCGTCAGTGCTTTCATCTTCTTATTCTTTTTCAACCATTTTTTTTTTTCTTTTTGCTCTAACGCGCACGCGTTCCCAAAACAAGTGTAACAGCTGCTGATTCTATAAGCATGGCCCCCGGGCCCCCCAATTTAGGGGGACAACCGCTTTGCAAGTCTTAGCGCAAGCCCCAAAGCAAAAAAAAAAGACCATACAAAAAATTTCCAGAGGAATTCCCTGAATTACCTGACGCTATCCTAAAAAATCCTAGATTCATTATCATTGCCTCCAAAAACACCGACAAACCAATTTCTGAGTTCTCGTGCTTCGCAGTACACCGAGCCCTAAATAATGTAAGCAAAGAAATTATCTCGATCTCCACCCTCCGTGACGGTAACCTGCTGATGTTGGTTAACTCAAAACAAATCGGCGAAAAATTCACAAAAATCACCCATCTGCCCGGCATCTGCGATGTTGAGTGTAAACTCCACGAAACACTGAACTTTATTAAGGGCACGATTTACGCTCCCTATCTTATAAATATACCCGATGAAGAAATAATTGCAGAGCTTAAGTCCCAAAATGTGCATTCCGTTTTTAAGTTCACCAGAAAAATTGATAACATCCCAAAACCAACCGGTGTAATTTTGATCACCTTCGATCTATACAGTTTACCAAGCAAACTGGACATTTGCTTGGCACACTGTCAAGGTAAGGGAATATATTCCCAATCCGATGAGGTGCAAGAAATGCCAGTTACTAGGCCACACAGAAAAACACTGCAAAACCCAGCCACATGCACTGCATGTAATCTGCCTATCCATTCCCCCGAGCCCTGCACACGCACACTCTGCGCTAACTGTAACGGCGATCACCCCGCCTCCTCTCCGTCATGCCCAAAATACCAGCAACAAAGGGAACTACTAAAAATAAAATCATCGAAAAAGTGCAGCTTGCGAGAAGCACGAATTATTCTAAAACAAAAACAACCAAACACTACAATTTACTCACCGACCACTTATGCTGCTGTAACGGCTATTCACAACACCCCGCCCCCGGCGACCAACAAACCAAACAACACAACCACACCTAACGGCGATAAGCCAACCGAGGTATGCATTGCAGACTCTCCGATCTCTTCCCAAAGCTTACTCTCTTACAAAAACATAGAAAGCTCAATCGCTAACCAACTTGATAAAGCTCGTGCTCTTGTATTATCAGCACAAGCCAATAATAAACCACAACATAAAAACGACTCTCTTAAACCCAACCAACTAAACGACCACTACGAATGTAATACGCAAGATTCTGATACATCATCGGCAGATCTTGACTTATAGTCAGGATTCGGCCGATCGGTATATCAAAATTTTGTAAACATCTTACATCTTCTTTTATCTTTCAAATGTCCATTAAAATTTTACAATGGAACATTAATGGTATTTTTAATAATTATAATGAACTTACTCTACTAATAAAAGACCACTCACCCGATGTTTTATGTTTACAAGAAACACATTTACCTCACAACTTTAAAAACTTTATCTGCCCCAAGGCATTTACTGGCTTCTTCCACAACTTTCCACAAAACACATCGGCCAAACAAGGAGTCGGTGTGCTCATTAAACGACACATCCCCCACACGTATACCCTCATCAATTCCAACATTCTCTGCTCCGTCCTACAACTAAATCTTGAAAACAATATAAACATAATAAATATGTACATACCGCCTTGTCAAGGTTTCAAAACCAGCGACATCACGGATATAATTAGCCAAACCAATGGTCCAGTAATATTATTAGGCGATTTTAATTCATGGAGCCCCCTATGGGGCTCCCCGCATTTAAACGCCAGAGGCAAAAGCATAGAACGCGCAATTGCTCAAAAAATTTGGTTGTGCTTAATGATGGTTCACCCACTCATTTATCAACCCACAACACCTTCACTCACGTTGATATCTCAATGACATCACCACAAATCACTCATCGGTGCAGCTGGTCTATCATGGAGCACCTCCATGGCAGTGACCACTTCCCAATTACCATCGTTTTATTCACACAGTTCAGCACTGATAAAACCCCTCCCCTGCCAAAGTATAAGACAGATCTGGCCAACTGGGACCTCTTCGAAAACAAATGCACTGAACTCGCAGAAAACTGGGCAACCGGCTGCTTACACCAGCAAGTTGCCCAATTGACCAAATTTATAAGAGCCGCTGCCAACTGCAGTATACCGCAAACTAAACGAGTTCCCCACAAAGCCAAAGTTCCCTGGTGGACCCCCACCCTTCAGCACCTAAGGGACGAAAAACAGAGCCTTTTCCGTAAATATAAATTGCATATGTCCAATCCCAGCCTTATTAAATATAAAAAAGCTAATGCAATTTTCAAAAAAGCTGTACTCTCGGCAAAACGAAACTGTCTCGAAAATTTTACTTCCCGTATCTCTCCTCTATCTACCTCAAAGAAAGTTTGGACAGACATTAAAAGATTAGCTGGAGTCCCACCTACGCCTTTAAAATATATCAAATTGGGCACAGAACTAGTGACTTGCTCACATCGTATTGCCGATGAGTTTGGAAAAGCCTGGTCCAACTACTCTGCGAACAGCAATTTTTCTGCCGAATACAATCAGGAAAAAAACATTTATCAGTCAAGAACATACCATCCGTTGACACTCTCCAATACCGCAAAATGTCTAGAAGCAAATTTCACACAAATAGAAATTGAAGCTGCAGTAGCAACTGCAAAAGGCAAAAGCCCAGGTGCTGACAGAGTATCATACCCCATGCTTAAGCATATCCCCACACCGTTAAAACATAAAATCCTGGAGATATTTAACAACATTCTTGATTCCAGCATCTACCCACACACATGGAGATCTGCCGTCGTTATTCCCATATCAAAGCCCAACAAAACACCCCAAGAAAAAAGCAGCTTCCGTCCTATCTCTCTTCTATCTTGCCTGGGTAAAACACTTGAAAAAATTATAGCACGTAGGCTAATGTGGTTTATCACACGTCACAATTTAATTTCACACAACCAGGTAGCATTCAAGATTAAACACAGCACAATGGACGCTTTGTTGCGCATCCAACACTTCGCGTCGAACGCTCTTTCGACAAAAAATCACGTCTCCATTCTGGCGACGGATTTTGAAAGAGCCTTTGATCGCGTGGGGATACATGCAGTGCTTTGCAGTCTCGAGCGCTGGGGAGTTGGTCCCAGGCTTTATAACCTTATAAAGGCCTTTATGACCAATCGTACCTTCAGGGTTAGAGTCAACAACATCACTTCCAACACCTACAATTTATTCAACGGAATACCACAAGGCTCCCCATTATCTGTAGTTCTATTCATGATAGCGTTTGAACAGCTAAATAACATTTTGTCAAGGTACAAAGATATAAAAGTATCTATCTACGCCGATGATGTCATTATTTTTACAAAAATAAAAAATCTGAACACTGTAAACTTATTATTTAAAGACATCCTACAAGACCTGGACTTGTGGGGCGCCTTTTCGGGTGCATCACTCGCCGTAGAAAAATGTTAGCTACTTCACGTTTGCCGTAAACACCATTGTAAATTGTCGGATATAGATTTTAAGAACAAATGCATCAAATGTGTAGATAACCTAAGAATACTGGGCATAATCTTCGACTCGAAGCTTCTTTATAAACATCACTGCACTTACCTAAGAAAACAGCTTGAAGTTCGCTTTAATATAATAAAATTCCTTTTCTCCAAATTTACCAGCATACACATAAATACACTTATTAACATAACTCGTGCCCTAATGCTCTCTAGAATCGAATATGGCCTTCCAATCTTCGGATGGTGCGCAAAGGCACACATAAAAAAAATTCAATCCCCATACCACGGAGCCGTTCGCCGCGCTATTAATGCATTTCCCACCTCCCCATTGCCTGCATATTGGGAGAATCCGGCCTACCCAGCATATCGGAACGAATCGTAGAGACAACTATGCAGCTAATCCCAAAATTATACACCACAACCAACAACCTGCTAAAAAAGACTTCTCTGCCGTTTTTAAGCAAAAACAAAACAAAAAAACTGCACATCAACCCTTAGGCGCTGCGCCAGCTACAGCCTACAGCTCGGCTTACCCCCACCACACGCACTATGTTCCAAAAAACAGCCAGCATACTGGTCAAAAAACAAAAAACCAAACATCAACATAAACCTGCATAGCTCTGCAAAGAACAAGACCAGCAGCTCCGAATTTCTGGCTTGCTTTCTACGAGAAAAGGAAAAACTCGGTGCTAGGACTTGGCTGTACACAGACGGCTCCAAAACAACGGAAGCAACCACTTTCGCCGTTGTCAACAGCGAAAGTGAAATGATTGCTGGAGGATCACTCCCAGCCTACAACTCTATTTTTACCGCCGAAGCATTTGCCCTGCTAAAAGCTTGCCATTTTGCTGCAAAAAACAGAGGTCCATTTGTTATAGCCACCGACAGCCTCTCTACAATTTCTGCAATACAAAACTGGAACCATAGCGATCCCACAATCCAGGAGATAAGGAACATAACCTCCACACATCATAACAAGCTAACCATTCTCTGGATCCCCAGCCACCAAGGGATTCCTGGGAATGAAGCTGCGGACAAGGCAGCTAATGACATGAGGCTCGCTATAGCCCCCCATCTTTACCCCAATCAACGCAAAGGACATAACCAACAAAGTGAAGCTACATCTCCTCAACAAAAAACATACTGCATGGGGACTCTACACTCACAAATACACTGCAGTAAACCAAAGCTGCGCAAAACTCATCTTACCCGCTAATCTTCACAGACGAGCTTGCGGAATCTTCATCCGCCTGCGCATCGGACACACACAGTGCACACACGAACATCTCCTCACCGGTGCGACACAGCCCCCCTGTCCTCTCTGCGGTGAAATCCTAAGCGTAGACCATATCCTCGATTCCTGCCGTACATTAGAGAGCATTAGGGTTTCCCACTTTGGAACACAACTCCCATCCACCTTCTTAGAAATCCCATCACAAATCAACATCTCGAAAATATATAACTTTATCATTAAAGCAAACGTAAAAAAAAAAAAAATTAGTTTAACAAAAATGGGGGGTCGAAGGCCAAAGCAGCTAGTGCTCGTTAAATTATTATTAAACTTAGTATTATATACTAGACTTAATCTGTTAAATAAATAAATAAATAAATAAATAAATGTTCGACCCGTTTCTGTGTGCATTTTCAGGAATAGAAATTTTACATGATTTGCGAATCAAAATCGCGTTTCCAACTTTAAATGCGGGTTTAATCTTGATGCCGAATCATGAGTTATAAGCCCTTGCTTGCTTTTGATAACCGGTTGAGTTTTGCTAAAGTTATGGCATTTTAAATGTTCGACCCGTTTCTGTGTGTATTTTCAGGGAATAGAATTTTAACATGAATTTCGAATAAAAATCGCGTTTCCAACTATTAAATGCAGGTTTAATCTAGATGCCGAATCATGAGTTTTAAGCCCTTGCTTGCTTTTGATAAGTTTGTGTTTTGCTTAAGTTGTGGCAGTTTTAATATGAAAGTTTCGACCCGTTTCTGTTTTTTTTTTTTTTGGAACCATTTAACCATCAACAAATTACGAATAAAAATCACGTTTCTTTCAACTATAAATGCAGGTTCAATTTAGATGCTGAATAATGAGTTTTAAGCCCTTGCTTGCTTTTGATAATCGGTTGAGTTTTGCCGATGTTATGGCATTTTAATGTTCGACCCGTTTCTGTGTGTATTTTCAGGAATAGAATTTTAACATGAATTTCGAATAAAAATCGCGTTTCCAACTATAAATGCAGGTTTAATCTAGATGCCGAATAATGAGTTTTAAGCCCTTGCTTGCTTTTGATAACCGGTTGAGTTTTGCTGAAGTTATCGCATTGGAAATTTCCGACCCGTTTCTGTGTGTATTTTCAGTAACAGAATTTTCACATGAACTTCGAATAAAAATCGTGTTTCCAACTTTACATGCAGGTTTAATCTAAATGCCAAATAATGAGTTTTAAGCCCTTGCTTGCTTTTGATAATCGGTTGAGTTTTGCCGATGTTATGTCATTTTATAGGTTCGACCCGTTTCTGTGTGTATTTTCAGGAATATAATTTTAACATGAATTTCGAATAAAAATCGCGTTTCCAACTATAAATGCAGGTTCATTAAGCCCGTTTCTGTGTTATTTCAGGAATAGATAATTTCGAATAAACGTCATAAAATGCGGTTCAATCTAGATGCTGAATCATGAGTTTTAAGCCCTTCTTGCTTTTGATAATCGGTTGAGTTTTGCCGATGTTATGGCATTTTAAATGTTCGACCCGTTTCTGTGTGTATTTTCAGGAATAGAATTTTAACATGAATTTCGAATAAAAATCGCGTTTCCAACTATAAATGCAGGTTCAATCTAGATGCCAAATCATGAGTTTTAAGCCCTTGCTTGCTTTTGATAATCGGTTGAGTTTTGCCGATGTTATGGCATTTTAAATGTTCGACCCGTTTCTGTGTGTATTTTCAGGAATAGAATTTTAACATGAATTTCGAATAAAAATCGCGTTTCCAATTTAATGCAAGGTTTAATCTAGATGCCAAATCATGAGTTTTAAGCCTGACTTTTAATCGTTGAGTTTTGCTAAGTTATGGCATTGGAAGTTCGGTTTCTGTGTGTATTTTCAGAATTTTCTTTCCTTTTTTAATTTTTTTTCCCTTTTTTTCTTTTAAATGCAGGTTCAATCTAGATGCCGAATCATGAGTTTTAAGCCCTTGCTTGCTTTTGATAATCGGTTGAGTTTTGCTTATTTATGGCATGATTTAAATGTTCGACCCGTTTCTGTGTGAATTTTCAGGAATAGAATTTTAACATGACTTTCGAATAAAAATCGCGTTTCCAACTATAAATGCAGGTTCAATCTAGATGCCGAATCATGAGTTTTAAGCCCTTGCTTGTTTTTGATAATCGGTTGAGTTTTGCCGATGTTATGGCATTTTAAATGTTCGACCCGTTTCTGTGTGTATTTTCAGGAATAGAATTTTAACATGAATTTCGAATAAAAATCGCGTTTCCAACTATAAATGCAGGTTCAATCTAGATGCCAAATCATGAGTTTTAAGCCCTTGCTTGCTTTTGATAATCGGTTGAGTTTTGCTAAAGTTATGGCATTTTAAATGTTCGACCCGTTTCTGTGTGTATTTTCAGGAATATAATTTTAACATGAATTTCGAATAAAAATCGCGTTTCCAACTATAAATGCAGGTTCAATCTAGATGCCAAATCATGAGTTTTAAGCCCTTGCTTGCTTTTGATAACCGGTTGAGTTTTGCTAAAGTTATGGCATTTTAAATGTTCGACCCGTTTCTGTGTGTATTTTCAGGAATAGAATTTTAACATGAATTTCGAATAAAAATCGCGTTTCCAACTATAAATGCAGGTTCAATCTAGATGCCGAATCATGAGTTTTAAGCCCTTGCTTGCTTTTGATAATCGGTTGAGTTTTGCCGATGTTATGGCATTTTAAATGTTCGACACGTTTCTGTGTGTATTTTCAGGAATAGAATCTTAACATGAATTTCGAATTACAATTGCATTTCCAACTATAAATGCAGGTTCAATCTAGATGCCGAATAATGAGTTTAAGGCCCATGCTTTTGATAATCGGTTGAGTTTTGCTTAAGTTATGGCATTGGAAAGGTTCGACCCGTTTCTGGGTGTATTTTCAGGAATAGAATTTTAACATGAATTTCGAATCAAAATCGCGTTTCCAACTTTAAATGCAGGTTTAATCTAGATGCCGAAAGTAGTGAGTTTTAAGCCCTTGCTTGCTTTTGATAATCGGTTGAGTTTTGCCAAGTTATGTTTGGCATTGAAAAGTTTCGACCCGTTTCTGTGTGTATTTTCAGGAACCAAATTTTACCATGAATTAAGAATAAAAATCGCGTTTCCAACTATAAATGCAGGTTCAATCTAGATGCTGAATCATGAGTTTTAAGCCCTTGCTTGCTTTTGATAATCGGTTGAGTTTTGCCGATGTTATGGCATTTTAAATGTTCGACCCGTTTCTGTGTGTATTTTCAGGAATAGAATTTTAACATGAATTTCGAATAAAAATCGCGTTTCCAACTATAAATGCAGGTTCAATCTAGATGCTGAATCATGAGTTTTAAGCCCTTGCTTGCTTTTGATAATCGGTTGAGTTTTGCCGATGTTATGGCATTTAAAATGTTTGACCTGTTTCTGTGTGTATTTTCAGGAATATAATTTTTACATGAATTTCGAATGAAAATCGCGTTTCCAACTATAAATGCAGGTTCAAACTAGATGCCAATCATGAGTTTTAAGCCCTTGCTTGCTTTTGATAACCGGGTGAGTTTTGCTAAAGTTATGGCATTTTAAATGTTCGACCCGTTTCTGTGTGCATTTTCAGGAATATAATTTTAACATGAATTTCGAATAAAAATCGCGTTTCCAACTATAAATGCAGGTTCAATCTAGATGGTGAATCATGAGTTTTAAGCCCTTGCTTGCTTTTGATAACCGGTTGAGTTTTGCTAAAGTTATGGCATTTTAAATGTTCGACCCGTTTCTGTGTGTATTTTCAGGAATAGAATTTTAACATGAATTTCGAATAAAAATCGCGTTTCCAACTATAAATGCAGGTTCAATCTAGATGCTGAATCATGAGTTTTAAGCCCTTGCTTGCTTTTGATAATCGGTTGAGTTTTGCCGATGTTATGGCATTTTAAATGTTCGACCCGTTTCTGTGTGTATTTTCAGGAATAGAATTTTAACATGAATTTCGAATAAAAATCGCGTTTCCAACTATAAATGCAGGTTCAATCTAGATGCTGAATCATGAGTTTTAAGCCCTTGCTTGCTTTTGATAACCGGTTGAGTTTTGCTAAAGTTATGGCATTTTAAATGTTCGACCCGTTTCTGTGTGTATTTTCAGGAATAGAGTTTTAACACGAATTTCGAATAAAAATCGCGTTTCCAACTATAAATGCAGGTTCGATCTAGATGCCAAATCATTAGTTTTAAGCCCTTGCTTGCTTTTGATAACCGGTTGAGTTTTGCTAAAGTTATGGCATTTTAAATGTTCGACCCGTTTCTGTGTGTATTTTCAGGAATATAATTTTAACATGAATTTCGAATAAAAATTGCGTTTCCAAATATAAATGCAGGTTCAATCTAGATGCCAAATCATGAGTTTTAAGCCCTTGCTTGCTTTTGATAACCGGTTGAGTTTTGCTAAAGTTATGGCATTTTAAATGTTCGACCCGTTTCTGTGTGAATTTTCAGGAATAGAATTTTAACATGACTTTCGAATAAAAATCGCGTTTCCAACTATAAATGCAGGTTCAATGCCAATCATGAGTTTTAAGTCCTTGCTTGCTTTTGATAATCGGTTGAGTTTTGCCGATGTTATGGCATTTAAAAAGTTCGACCCGTTTCTATGAGTATTTTCAGGAATAGAATTTTAACATGAATTTCGAATAAAAATCGCGTTTCCAACTATAAATGCAGGTTCAATCTAGATGCCAATCATGAGTTTTAAGCCCTTGCTTGCTTTTGATAATCGGTTGAGTTTTGCCGATGTTATGGCATTCAAAATGTTCGACCCGTTTCTGTGAGTATTTTCAGGAATAGAATTTTAACATGAATTTCGAATAAAAATCGCTTTTCCAACTATAAATGCAGGTTCAATCTAGATGCCAAATCATGAGTTTTAAGCCCTTGCTTGCTTTTGATAACCGGTTGAGTTTTGCTAAAATTATGGCATTGAAAAGTTTCGACCCGTTTCTGTGTGTATTTTCAGGAATAGAATTTTAACATGAATTTCGAATAAAAATCGCTTTTCCAACTATAAATGCAGGTTCAATCTAGATGCCAAATCATGAGTTTTAAGCTTTTGCTTGCTTTTGATAACCGGTTGAGTTTTGCTAAAGTTATGGCATTTTAAATGTTCGACCCGTTTCTATGTGTATTTTCAGGAATATAGTTTTAACATGAATTTCGAATAAAAATCGCGTTTCCAACTATAAATGCAGGTTTAATCTAGATGCCGAATCATGAGTTTTAAGTCGATGCTTTATAATGTTTTTGCTTGCTTTTGATAATCGGTTGAGTTTTGCTTAAGTTATGGCATTGGAAAGTTTCGACCCGTTTCTGTGTGTATTTTCAGGAACCATTTTACCATCAACTAAGAAATAAAATCGCGTTTCTAACTATAAATGCGGGTTCAATCTAGATGCCGAATCATGAGTTTTAAGCTCTTGCTTGCTTTTGATAATCGGTTGAGTTTTGCCGATGTTATGGCATTTAAAAAGTTCGACCCGTTTCTATGAGTATTTTCAGGAATAGAATTTTAACATGAATTTCGAATAAAAATCGCATTTCCACTTATAAATGCAGGTTTAATCTAGATGCCGAATCATGAGTTTTAAGCCCGTGCATTTGATTATCGTTTGAGTTTTGCTTAAGTTATGGCATTTTAAATGTTCGACCCGTTTCTGTGTGCATTTTCAGGAATATAATTTTAACATGAATTTCGAATAAAAATTGCGTTTCCAAATATAAATGCAGGTTCAATCTAGATGCCAAATCATGAGTTTTAAGCCCTTGCTTGCTTTTGATAACCGGTTGAGTTTTGCTAAAGTTATGGCATTGGAAATTTCCGACCCGTTTCTGTGTGTATTTTCAGTAAGAGAATTTTCACATGAACTTCGAATAAAAATCGCGTTTCCAACTTTATATGCAGGTTTAATAAAGATGCCGAATCATGAGTTTTAAGCCCTTGCTTTTGATAATCGTTTGAGTTTTGCTTAAGTTATGGCATTGGAAAGCTTCGACCCGTTTCTGTGTGTATTTTCAGGAACCATTTAACCATCAACTAAGAATAAAAATCACGTTTCCAACTATAAATGCAGGTTCAATCTAGATGCTGAATAATGAGTTTTAAGCCCTTGCTTGCTTTTGATAATCGGTTGAGTTTTGCCGATGTTATGGCATTTTAAATGTTCGACCCGTTTCTGTGTGTATTTTCAGGAATAGAATTTTAACATGAATTTCGAATAAAAATCGCGTTTCCAACGTTAAATTCAGGTTTAATCTAGATGCCGAATCATGAGTTTTAAGCCCTTGCTTGCTTTTGATAATCGGTTGAGTTTTGCCGATGTTATGGCATTTTAAATGTTCGACCCGTTTCTGTGTGTATTTTCAGGAATAGAATTTTAACATGAATTTCGAATAAAAATCGCGTTTCCAACTATAAATGCAGGTTCAATCTAGATGCCAAATCATGAGTTTTAAGCCCTTGCTTGCTTTTGATAATCGGTTGAGTTTTGCCGATGTTATGGCATTTAAAATGTTCGACCCGTTTCTGTGTGTATTTTCAGGAATAGAATTTTAACATGAATTTCGAATAAAAATCGCGTTTCCAACTATAAATGCAGGTTCAATCTAGATGCTGAATCATGAGTTTTAAGCCCTTGCTTGCTTTTGATAACCGGTTGAGTTTTGCTAAAGTTATGGCATTTTAAATGTTCGACCCGTTTCTGTGTGTATTTTCAGGAATAGAATTTTAACATGAATTTCGAATCAAAATCGCGTTTCCAACGTTAAATTCAGGTTTAATCTAGATGCCGAATAATGAGTTTTAAGCCCTTGCTTGCTTTTGATAATCGGTTGAGTTTTGCCGATGTTATGGCATTTTAAATGTTCGACCCGTTTCTGTGTGTATTTTCAGGAATATAATTTTAACATGAATTTCGAATAAAAATCGCGTTTCCAACTATAAATGCAGGTTCAATCTAGATGCCGAATCATGAGTTTTAAGCCCTTGCTTGCTTTTGATAATCGGTTGAGTTTTGCCGATGTTATGGCATTTTAAATGTTCGACCCGTTTCTGTGTGTATTTTCAGGAATAGAATTTTAACATGAATTTCGAATAAAAATCGCGTTTCCAACTATAAATGCAGGTTCAATCTAGATGCCAAATCATGAGTTTTAAGCCCTTGCTTGCTTTTGATAATCGGTTGAGTTTTGCCGATGTTATGGCATTTTAAATGTTCGACCCGTTTCTGTGTGTATTTTCAGGAATAGAATTTTAACATGAATTTCGAATAAAAATCGCGTTTCCAACTATAAATGCAGGTTCAATCTAGATGCCAAATCATGAGTTTTAAGCCCTTGCTTGCTTTTGATAATCGGTTGAGTTTTGCCGATGTTATGGCATTTTAAATGTTCGACCCGTTTCTGTGTGTATTTTCAGGAATAGAATTTTAACATGAATTTCGAATAAAAATCGCGTTTCCAACTATAAATGCAGGTTCAATCTAGATGCCGAATCATGAGTTTTAAGCCCTTGCTTGCTTTTGATAATCGGTTGAGTTTTGCCGATGTTATGGCATTTTAAATGTTCGACCCGTTTCTGTGTGTATTTTCAGGAATAGAATTTTAACATGAATTTCGAATAAAAATCGCGTTTCCAACTATAAATGCAGGTTCAATCTAGATGCCAAATCATGAGTTTTAAGCCCTTGCTTGCTTTTGATAATCGGTTGAGTTTTGCCGATGTTATGGCATTTTAAATGTTCGACCCGTTTCTGTGTGTATTTTCAGGAATAGAATTTTAACATGAATTTCGAATAAAAATCGCGTTTCCAACTATAAATGCAGGTTCAATCTAGATGCCGAATCATGAGTTTTAAGCCCTTGCTTGCTTTTGATAATCGGTTGAGTTTTGCCGATGTTATGGCATTTTAAATGTTCGACCCGTTTCTGTGTGTATTTTCAGGAATAGAATTTTAACATGAATTTCGAATAAAAATCGCGTTTCCAACTATAAATGCAGGTTCAATCTAGATGCCGAATCATGAGTTTTAAGCCCTTGCTTGCTTTTGATAACCGGTTGAGTTTTGCTAAAGTTATGGCATTTTAAATGTTCGACCCGTTTCTGTGTGTATTTTCAGGAATAGAATTTTAACATGAATTTCGAATAAAAATCGCGTTTCCAACTATAAATGCAGGTTCAATCTAGATGCCAAATCATGAGTTTTAAGCCCTTGCTTGCTTTTGATAATCGGTTGAGTTTTGCTAAAGTTATGGCATTTTAAATGTTCGACCCGTTTCTGTGTGTATTTTCAGGAATAGAATTTTAACATGAATTTCGAATAAAAATCGCGTTTCCAACTATAAATGCAGGTTCAATCTAGATGCCGAATCATGAGTTTTAAGCCCTTGCTTGCTTTTGATAACCGGTTGAGTTTTGCTAAAGTTATGGCATTTTAAATGTTCGACCCGTTTCTGTGTGTATTTTCAGGAATAGAATTTTAACATGAATTTCGAATAAAAATCGCGTTTCCAACTATAAATGCAGGTTCAATCTAGATGCCGAATCATGAGTTTTAAGCCCTTGCTTGCTTTTGATAATCGGTTGAGTTTTGCCGATGTTATGGCATTTTAAATGTTCGACCCGTTTCTGTGTGTATTTTCAGGAATAGAATTTTAACATGAATTTCGAATAAAAATCGCGTTTCCAACTATAAATGCAGGTTCAATCTAGATGCCGAATCATGAGTTTTAAGCCCTTGCTTGCTTTTGATAACCGGTTGAGTTTTGCTAATGTTATGGCATTTTAAATGTTCGACCCGTTTCTGTGTGTATTTTCAGGAATAGAATTTTAACATGACTTTCGAATAAAAATCGCGTTTAAAACTATAAATGCAGGTTCAATCTAGATGCCAAATCATGAGTTTTAAGCCCTTGCTTGCTTTTGATAATCGGTTGAGTTTTGCCGATGTTATGGCATTTTAAATGTTCGACCCGTTTCTGTGTGTATTTTCAGGAATAGAATTTTAACATGAATTTCGAATAAAAATCGCGTTTCCAACTATAAATGCAGGTTCAATCTAGATGCCAAATCATGAGTTTTAAGCCCTTGCTTGCTTTTGATAACCGGTTGAGTTTTGCTAAAGTTATGGCATTTTAAATGTTCGACCCG